>JAZKLR010000282.1:0-473036 GCA_037103525.1 Ganaspis brasiliensis | reverse complement strand
TAAAACCACGTTGATTTGGAACTTGAATTTTTTGTCAGAATTTTACCTACAACTAAAACCATGTCGATTTAGAACTTGAAGTTTTTTATCAGAATACTACCTACAACTAAAACCATGTCGATTTGAAATTAAAATTTTTTTTATTAGAATCTTCCTTATAAGTAAATCCACGTCGATTTGTAATACCACGTCGATTTGGAACTTAAATTTTTATTTATTAGAATCTTCCTTATAAGTAAATCCACGTCGATTTGTAAAACCACGACGATTTATAACTTCAATGTTTTAGTCAGAATTTTACCTGCATCTAAAACCATGTCGATTTGGAACTTGAATTTTTTTTTTTTTAGAATTTTCCTTATATTAAATCTACGTCGATTTGGAACTTAAAGGTTTTTATCAGAATTTTTCCTACAAGTAAAATTACGTCGATTTGGAACTTGAAGGTTTTTATCAGAATTTTTCCTACAACTAAAACCATGTCGATTTGGAACTTGAATTTTATTTATTAGAATTTTCCTTATAAGTAAATCCCCGTCGATTTGTAAAACCACGTCGATTTGGAACATTTAATGTTTTTTATTAGAATTTTCCTTATAAGTAAATCCACGTCGATTTGGAACCATGAAGGTTTTTATCAGAATTTTTCCTACCAGTAAAACCACGTCGATTTGGAACTTGAATTTTTAATTCAGAATTGTACCTACAACTAAAACCACGTTGATTTGGAACTTGATTTTTTAATAGAATTTTCCTTATAAGTAAATCCACGTCGATTTGTTAAACCATGTCGATTTGGAACTTGAATTTTTTTTTATAGAATTTTCCTTATAAGTAAATCCACGTCGATTTGGAACTTGAAGGTTTTTATCAGAATTTTTCCTACCAGTAAAACCACGTCGATTTGGAACTTGAATTTTTTGTCAGAATTTTATCTACAACTAAAACCATGTCGATTTAGAACTTAAAGGTTTTTATCAGAATATTACCTACAACTAAAACCATGTCGATTTGAAACTTGAATTTTTTTTATTAGAATCATCCTTATAAGTAAATCCACGTCGATTTGTAAAACCACGTCGATTTGGAACTTGAAGGTTTTTATCAGAATTTTTCCTACAAGTAAAACCACGTCGATTTAGAACTTGAATGTTTTTTATTAGAAATTTCCTTATAAGTAAATCCCCGTCGATTTGTAAAACCACGTCGATTTGGAACTTGAATTTTTTGTCAGAATTATATCTACAACTAAAACCATGTCGATTTGGAACTTGAAGGTTTTTATCAGAATACTACCTACAACTAAAACCATGTCGATTTGAAATTAAAATTTTTTTTATTAGAATCTTCCTTATAAGTTAATCCACGTCGTTTTGTTAAACCATGTCGATTTGGAACTTGAATTTTTTTTAATAGAATTTATCTTATAAGTAAATCCACGTCGATTTGGAACTTGAAGGTTTTTATCAAAATTTTTCCTACCAGTAAAACCACGTCGATTTGGAACTTGAATTTTTTGTCAGAATTTTATCTACAACTAAAACCATGTCGATTTAGAACTTAAAGGTTTTTATCAGAATATTACCTACAACTAAAACCATGTCGATTTAAAAATTGAATTTTTTTTATTAGAATCTTCCTTATAAGTAAATCCACGTCGATTTGGAACCATGAAGGTTTTTATCAGAATTTTTTCTACCAGTAAAACCACGTCGATTTGGAACTTAAAGGTTTTTATCAGAATTTTTCCTACAACTAAAACCATGTCGATTTGGAACTTGAATTTTATTTATTAGAATTTTCCTTATAAGTAAATCCACGTCGATTTGGAACCATGAAGGTTTTTTATCAGAATTTTTCCTACCAGTAAAACCACGTCGATTTGGAACTTGAATTTTTTATTCAGAATTTTACCTACAACTAAAGCCACGTTGATTTGGAACTTGATTTTTTTAATAGAATGTTCCTTATAAGTAAATCCACGTCGATTTGGTACTTGAAGGTTTTTATCAGAATATTACTTACAACTCAAACCACGTCGATTTGAAACTTGAATTTTTTTTATTAGAATCTTCCTTATAAGTAAATCCACGTCGATTTGTAAAACCATGTCGATTTCGAACTTGAAGGTTCTTATCAGAATATTACTTACAACTAAAACCATGTCGATTTGGAACTTGAATTTTTTTTATTAGAATCTTCCTTATAAGTAAATCCACGTCGATTTGTAAAACCACTACGATTTGGAACTTGAATTTTTTAGTCAGAATTTTACCTACAACTAAAGCCACGTTGATTTGGAACTTGATTTTTTTAATAGAATGTTCCTTATAAGTAAATCCACGTCGATTTGGTACTTGAAGGTTTTTATCAGAATATTACTTACAACTAAAACCATGTCGATTTGGAACTTGAATTTTTTTTAATAGAATTTTCCTTATAAGTAAATCCACGTCGATTTGGAACTTGAAGGTTTTTATCAGAATTTTTCCTACCAGTAAAACCACGTTGATTTGGAACTTGAATTTTTTGTCAGAATTTTATCTACAACTAAAACCATGTCGATTTAGAACTTGAAGGTTTTTATCAGAATATTACTTACAACTAAAACCATGTCGATTTGGAACTTGAATTTTTTTTATTAGAATCTTCCTTATAAGTAAATCCACGTCGATTTGTAAAACCACGTCGATTTAGAACTTGAAGGAACTGGATTTAGAACTTTTTTATTAGAATCTTCCTTATAAGTGAATCCACGTCGATTTGTTAAACCATGTCGATTTGGAACTTGAATTTTTTTTAATAGAATTTTCCTTATAAGTAAATCCACGTCGATTTGGAACTTGAAGGTTTTTATCAGAATTTTTCCTACTAGTAAAACCACGTTGATTTGGAACTTGAATTTTTTGTCAGAATTTTACCTACAACTAAAACCATGTCGATTTAGAACTTGAAGTTTTTTATCAGAATACTACCTACAACTAAAACCATGTCGATTTGAAATTAAAATTTTTTTTATTAGAATCTTCCTTATAAGTAAATCCACGTCGATTTGTAAAACCATGTCGATTTGGAACTTGAAGGTTCTTATCAGAATATTACTTACAACTAAAACCATGTCGATTTGGAACTTGAATTTTTTTTATTAGAATCATCCTTATAAGTAAATCCACGTCGATTTGTAAAACCACGTCGATTTGGAACTTGAAGGTTTTTATCAGAATTTTTCCTACAAGTAAAACCACGTCGATTTAGAACTTGAATGTTTTTTATTAGAAATTTCCTTATAAGTAAATCCCCGTCGATTTGTAAAACCACGTCGATTTGGAACTTGAATTTTTTGTCAGAATTATATCTACAACTAAAACCATGTCGATTTGGAACTTGAAGGTTTTTATCAGAATACTACCTACAACTAAAACCATGTCGATTTGAAATTAAAATTTTTTTTATTAGAATCTTCCTTATAAGTTAATCCACGTCGTTTTGTTAAACCATGTCGATTTGGAACTTGAATTTTTTTTAATAGAATTTATCTTATAAGTAAATCCACGTCGATTTGGAACTTGAAGGTTTTTATCAAAATTTTTCCTACCAGTAAAACCACGTCGATTTGGAACTTGAATTTTTTGTCAGAATTTTATCTACAACTAAAACCATGTCGATTTAGAACTTAAAGGTTTTTATCAGAATATTACCTACAACTAAAACCATGTCGATTTAAAAATTGAATTTTTTTTATTAGAATCTTCCTTATAAGTAAATCCACGTCGATTTGGAACCATGAAGGTTTTTATCAGAATTTTTTCTACCAGTAAAACCACGTCGATTTGGAACTTAAAGGTTTTTATCAGAATTTTTCCTACAACTAAAACCATGTCGATTTGGAACTTGAATTTTATTTATTAGAATTTTCCTTATAAGTAAATCCACGTCGATTTGGAACCATGAAGGTTTTTTATCAGAATTTTTCCTACCAGTAAAACCACGTCGATTTGGAACTTGAATTTTTTATTCAGAATTTTACCTACAACTAAAGCCACGTTGATTTGGAACTTGATTTTTTTAATAGAATGTTCCTTATAAGTAAATCCACGTCGATTTGGTACTTGAAGGTTTTTATCAGAATATTACTTACAACTCAAACCACGTCGATTTGAAACTTGAATTTTTTTTATTAGAATCTTCCTTATAAGTAAATCCACGTCGATTTGTAAAACCATGTCGATTTCGAACTTGAAGGTTCTTATCAGAATATTACTTACAACTAAAACCATGTCGATTTGGAACTTGAATTTTTTTTATTAGAATCTTCCTTATAAGTAAATCCACGTCGATTTGTAAAACCACTACGATTTGGAACTTGAATTTTTTAGTCAGAATTTTACCTACAACTAAAGCCACGTTGATTTGGAACTTGATTTTTTTAATAGAATGTTCCTTATAAGTAAATCCACGTCGATTTGGTACTTGAAGGTTTTTATCAGAATATTACTTACAACTAAAACCATGTCGATTTGGAACTTGAATTTTTTTTAATAGAATTTTCCTTATAAGTAAATCCACGTCGATTTGGAACTTGAAGGTTTTTATCAGAATTTTTCCTACCAGTAAAACCACGTTGATTTGGAACTTGAATTTTTTGTCAGAATTTTATCTACAACTAAAACCATGTCGATTTAGAACTTGAAGGTTTTTATCAGAATATTACTTACAACTAAAACCATGTCGATTTGGAACTTGAATTTTTTTTATTAGAATCTTCCTTATAAGTAAATCCACGTCGATTTGTAAAACCACGTCGATTTAGAACTTGAAGGAACTGGATTTAGAACTTTTTTATTAGAATCTTCCTTATAAGTGAATCCACGTCGATTTGTTAAACCATGTCGATTTGGAACTTGAATTTTTTTTAATAGAATTTTCCTTATAAGTAAATCCACGTCGATTTGGAACTTGAAGGTTTTTATCAGAATTTTTCCTACTAGTAAAACCACGTTGATTTGGAACTTGAATTTTTTGTCAGAATTTTACCTACAACTAAAACCATGTCGATTTAGAACTTGAAGTTTTTTATCAGAATACTACCTACAACTAAAACCATGTCGATTTGAAATTAAAATTTTTTTTATTAGAATCTTCCTTATAAGTAAATCCACGTCGATTTGTAAAACCATGTCGATTTGGAACTTGAAGGTTCTTATCAGAATATTACTTACAACTAAAACCATGTCGATTTGGAACTTGAATTTTTTTTATTAGAATCTTTCTTATAAGTAAATCCACGTCGATTTGTAAAACCACGACGATTTGGAACTTGAATTTTTTAGTCAGAATTTTACCTACAACTAAAGCCACGTTGATTTGGAACTTGATTTTTTTAATAGAATGTTCCTTATAAGTAAATCCACGTCGATTTGGTACTTGAAGGTTTTTATCAGAATATTACTTACAACTAAAACCATGTCGATTTCGAACTTGAATTTTTTTTATTAGAATCTTCGTTATAAGTGAATCCACGTCGATTTAGAACTTGAAGGAACTGGATTTGGAACTTTTTTATTAGAATCTTCCTTATAAGTGAATCCACGTCGATTTGTTAGACCATGTCGATTTGGAACTTGAATTTTTTTTAATTGAATTTTCCTTATAAGTAAATCCACGTCGATTTGGAACTTGAAGGTTTTTATCAGAATTTTTCCTACTAGTAAAACCACGTTGATTTGGAACTTGAATTTTTTGTCAGAATTTTACCTACAACTAAAACCATGTCGATTTAGAACTTGAATTTTTTTATCAGAATACTACCTACAACTAAAACCATGTCGATTTGAAATTAAAATTTTTTTTATTAGAATCTTCCTTATAAGTAAATCCACGTCGATTTGTAAAACCATGTCGATTTGGAACTTGAAGGTTCTTATCAGAATATTACTTACAACTAAAACCATGTCGATTTGGAACTTGAATTTTTTTTATTAGAATCTTCCTTATAAGTAAATTCACGTCGATTTGTTAAACCATGTCGATTTGGAACTTGAATTTTCTTTAATAGAATTTTCCTTATAAGTAAATCCACGTCGATTTGGAACTTGAAGGTTTTTATCAGAATTTTTCCTACAACTAAAACCATGTCGATTTGCAACTTGAAGGTTTTTATCAGAATACTACCTACAACTAAAACCATGTCGATTTGAAATTAAAATTTTTTTTATTAGAATCTTCCTTATAAGTAAATCCACGTCGATTTGTTAAACCATGTCGATTTGGAACTTGAATTTTCTTTAATAGAATTTTCCTTATAAGTAAATCCACGTCGATTTGGAACTTGAAGGTTTTTATCAGAATTATTCCTACTAGTAAAACCACGTTGATTTGGAACTTGAATTTTTTGTCAGAATTTTACCTACAACTAAAACCATGTCGATTTAGAACTTGAAGTTTTTTATCATAATACTACCTACAACTAAAACCATGTCGATTTGAAATTAAAATTTTTTTTAATAGAATCTTCCTTATAAGTAAATCCACGTCGATTTGTAATACCACGTCGATTTGGAACTTAAATTTTTTTTATTAGAATCTTCCTTATAAGTAAATCCACGTCGATTTGTAAAACCACGACGATTTGGAACTTCAATTTTTTAGTCAGAATTTTACCTGCATCTAAAACCATGTCTATTTGGAACTTGAATTTTTTTTTTTTTAGAATTTTCCTTATATTAAATCTACGTCGATTTGGAACTTGAATTTTTTGTCAGAATTATATCTACAAGTAAAACCACGTCGATTTAGAACTTGAATGTTTTTTATTAGAAATTTCCTTATAAGTAAATCCCCGTCGATTTGTAAAACCACGTCGATTTGGAACTTGAATTTTTTGTCAAAATTATATCTACAACTAAAACCATGTCGATTTGGAACATGAAGGTTTTTATCAGAATACTACCTACAACTAAAACCATGTCGATTTGAAATTAAAATTTTTTTTATTAGAATCTTCCTTATAAGTTAATCCACGTCGATTTGTTAAACCATGTCGATTTGGAACTTGAATTTTTTTTAATAGAATTTTCCTTATAAGTAAATCCACGTCGATTTGGAACTTGAAGGTTTTTATCAAAATTTTTCCTACCAGTAAAACCACGTCGATTTGGAACTTGAATTTTTTGTCAGAATTTTATCTACAACTAAAACCATGTCGATTTAGAACTTAAAGGTTTTTATCAGAATATTACCTACAACTAAAACCATGTCGATTTAAAAATTGAATTTTTTTTATTAGAATCTTCCTTATAAGTAAATCCACGTCGATTTGGAACCATGAAGGTTTTTATCAGAATTTTTTCTACCAGTAAAACCACGTCGATTTGTAACTTAAAGGTTTTTATCAGAATTTTTCCTACAACTAAAACCATGTCGATTTGGAACTTGAATTTTATTTATTAGAATTTTCCTTATAAGTAAATCCACGTCGATTTGGAACCATGAAGGTTTTTTATCAGAATTTTTCCTACTAGTAAAACCACGTCGATTTGGAACTTGAATTTTTTATTCAGAATTTTACCTACAACTAAAGCCACGTTGATTTGGAACTTGATTTTTTTAATAGAATGTTCCTTATAAGTAAATCCACGTCGATTTGGTACTTGAAGGTTTTTATCAGAATATTACTTACAACTAAAACCATGTCGATTTGGAACTTGAATTTTTTTTATTAGAATCTTCCTTATAAGTAAACCCACGTCGATTTAGAACTTGAAGGAACTGGATTTGGAATTTTTTTATTAGAATCTTCCTTATAAGTGAATCCACGTCGATTTGTTAAACCATGTCGATTTGGAACTTGAATTTTTTTTATTAGAATTTTCCTTATAAGTAAATCCACGTCGATTTGGAACCATGAAGGTATTTATCAGAATTTTTCCTACCAGTAAAACCACGTCGATTTGGAAATTGAATTTTTTTTATTAGAATCTTCCTTATAAGTAAATCCACGTCGATTTGGTACTTGAATTTCTTTATTAAAATTGTACCTACAACTCAAACCACGTCGATTTGAAACTTGAATTTTTTTTATTAGAATCTTCCTTATAAGTAAATCCACGTCGATTTGTAAAACCATGTCGATTTGGAACTTGAAGGTTCTTATCAGAATATTACTTACAACTAAAACCATGTCGATTTGGAACTTGAATTTTTTTTATTAGAATCTTCCTTATAAGTAAATCCACGTCGATTTGTAAAACCACTACGATTTGGAACTTGAATTTTTTAGTCAGAATTTTACCTACAACTAAAGCCACGTTGATTTGGAACTTGATTTTTTTAATAGAATGTTCCTTATAAGTAAATCCACGTCGATTTGGTACTTGAAGGTTTTTATCAGAATATTACTTACAACTAAAACCATGTCGATTTGGAACTTGAATTTTTTTTAATAGAATTTTCCTTATAAGTAAATCCACGTCGATTTGGAACTTGAAGGTTTTTATCAGAATTTTTCCTACCAGTAAAACCACGTTGATTTGGAACTTGAATTTTTTGTCAGAATTTTATCTACAACTAAAACCATGTCGATTTAGAACTTGAAGGTTTTTATCAGAATACTACCTACAACTAAAACCATGTCGATTTGAAATTAAAATTTTTTTTATTAGAATCTTCCTTATAAGTAAATCCACGTCGATTTGTAAAACCATGTCGATTTGGAACTTGAAGGTTCTTATCAGAATATTACTTACAACTAAAACCATGTCGATTTGGAACTTGAATTTTTTTTATTAGAATCTTTCTTATAAGTAAATCCACGTCGATTTGTAAAACCACGACGATTTGGAACTTGAATTTTTTAGTCAGAATTTTACCTACAACTAAAGCCACGTTGATTTGGAACTTGATTTTTTTAATAGAATGTTCCTTATAAGTAAATCCACGTCGATTTGGTACTTGAAGGTTTTTATCAGAATATTACTTACAACTAAAACCATGTCGATTTGGAACTTGAATTTTTTTTATTAGAATCTTCGTTATAAGTGAATCCACGTCGATTTAGAACTTGAAGGAACTGGATTTGGAACTTTTTTAATAGAATCTTCCTTATAAGTGAATCCACGTCGATTTGTTAGACCATGTCGATTTGGAACTTGAATTTTTTTTAATAGAATTTTCCTTATAAGTAAATCCACGTCGATTTGGAACTTGAAGGTTTTTATCAGAATTTTTCCTACCAGTAAAACCACGTTGATTTGGAACTTGAATTTTTTGTCAGAATTTTATCTACAACTAAAACCATGTCGATTTAGAACTTGAAGGTTTTTATCAGAATATTACTTACAACTAAAACCATGTCGATTTGGAACTTGAATTTTTTTTATTAGAATCTTCCTTATAAGTAAATCCACGTCGATTTGTAAAACCACGTCGATTTAGAACTTGAAGGAACTGGATTTGGAACTTTTTTATTAGAATCTTCCTTATAAGTGAATCCACGTCGATTTGTTAGACCATGTCGATTTGGAACTTGAATTTTTTTTAATAGAATTTTCCTTATAAGTAAATCCACGTCGATTTGGAACTTGAAGGTTTTTATCAGAATTTTTCCTACCAGTAAAACCACGTCGATTTAGAACTTGAATGTTTTTTATTAGAAATTTCCTTATAAGTAAATCCCCGTCGATTTGTAAAACCACGTCGATTTGGAACTTGAAGGTTTTTATCAGAATTTTTCCTACAACTAAAACCATGTCGATTTGGAACTTGAAGGTTTTTATCAGAATACTACCTACAACTAAAACCATGTAGATTTGAAATTAAAATTTTTTTTATTAGAATTTTCCTTATAAGTAAATCCACGTCGATATGGAACTTGAAGGTTTTTATCAGAATTATTCCTACTAGTAAAACCACGTTGATTTGGAACTTGAATTTTTTGGCAGAATTTTACCTACAACTAAAACCATGTCGATTTAGAACTTGAAGTTTTTTATCAGAATACTACCTACAACTAAAACCATGTCGATTTGAAATTAAAATTTTTTTTAATAGAATCTTCCTTATAAGTAAATCCACGTCGATTTGTAATACCACGTCGATTTGGAACTTAAATTTTTTTTATTAGAATCTTCCTTATAAGTAAATCCACGTCGATTTGTAAAACCACGACGATTTGGAACTTCAATTTTTTAGTCAGAATTTTACCTGCATCTAAAACCATGTCTATTTGGAACTTGAATTTTTTTTTTTTTAGAATTTTCCTTATATTAAACTACGTCGATTTGGAACTTAAAGGTTTTTATCAGAATTTTTCCTACAAGTAAAACCACGTCGATTTGGAACTTGAATTTTTTTTATTAGAATCTTCCTTATAAGTAAATCCCCGTCGATTTGTAAAACCACGTCGATTTGGAACTTGAATTTTTTGTCAGAATTATATCTACAAGTAAAACCACGTCGATTTAGAACTTGAATGTTTTTTATTAGAAATTTCCTTATAAGTAAATCCCCGTCGATTTGTAAAACTACGTCGATTTGGAACTTGAATTTTTTGTCAGAATTATATCTACAACTAAAACCATGTCGATTTGGAACTTGAAGGTTTTTATCAGAATACTACCTACAACTAAAACCATGTCGATTTGAAATTAAAATTTTTTTTATTAGAATCTTCCTTATAAGTAAATCCACGTCGATTTGTTAAACCATGTCGACTTGGAACTTGAATTTTTTTTAATAGAATTTTCCTTATAAGTAAATCCACGTCGATTTGGAACTTGAAGGTTTTTATCAAAATTTTTCCTACCAGTAAAACCACGTCGATTTGAAACTTGAATTTTTTGTCAGAATTTTATCTACAACTTAAACCATGTCGATTTAGAACTTAAAGGTTTTTATCAGAATATTACCTACAACTAAAACCATGTCGATTTAAAAATTGAATTTTTTTTATTAGAATCTTCCTTATAAGTAAATCCACGTCGATTTGTAAAACCACGTCGATTTGGAACTTGAAGGTTTTTATCAGAATTTTTCCTACAACTAAAACCACGTCGATTTAGAACTTGAAGGAACTGGATTTGGAACTTTTTTATTAGAATCTTCCTTATAAGTGAATCCACGTCGATTTGTTAAACCATGTCGATTTGGAACTTGAATTTTTTTTAATAGAATTTTCCTTATAAGTACATCCACGTCGATTTGGAACTTGAAGGTTTTTATCAGAATTTTTCCTACTAGTAAAACCACGTTGATTTGGAACTTGAATTTTTTGTCAGAATTTTACCTACAACTAAAACCATGTCGATTTAGAACTTGAAGTTTTTTATCAGAATACTACCTACAACTAAAACCATGTCGATTTGAAATTAAAATTTTTTTTATTAGAATCTTCCTTATAAGTAAATCCACGTCGATTTGTAATACCACGTCGATTTGGAACTTAAATTTTTATTTATTAGAATCTTCCTTATAAGTAAATCCACGTCGATTTGTAAAACCACGACGATTTATAACTTCAATGTTTTAGTCAGAATTTTACCTGCATCTAAAACCATGTCGATTTGGAACTTGAATTTTTTTTTTTTTAGAATTTTCCTTATATTAAATCTACGTCGATTTGGAACTTAAAGGTTTTTATCAGAATTTTTCCTACAAGTAAAATTACGTCGATTTGGAACTTGAAGGTTTTTATCAGAATTTTTCCTACAACTAAAACCATGTCGATTTGGAACTTGAATTTTATTTATTAGAATTTTCCTTATAAGTAAATCCCCGTCGATTTGTAAAACCACGTCGATTTGGAACTTTAATGTTTTTTATTAGAATTTTCCTTATAAGTAAATCCACGTCGATTTGGAACCATGAAGGTTTTTATCAGAATTTTTCCTACCAGTAAAACCACGTCGATTTGGAACTTGAATTTTTAATTCAGAATTGTACCTACAACTAAAACCACGTTGATTTGGAACTTGATTTTTTAATAGAATTTTCCTTATAAGTAAATCCACGTCGATTTGTTAAACCATGTCGATTTGGAACTTGAATTTTTTTTTATAGAATTTTCCTTATAAGTAAATCCACGTCGATTTGGAACTTGAAGGTTTTTATCAGAATTTTTCCTACCAGTAAAACCACGTCGATTTGGAACTTGAATTTTTTGTCAGAATTTTATCTACAACTAAAACCATGTCGATTTAGAACTTAAAGGTTTTTATCAGAATATTACCTACAACTAAAACCATGTCGATTTGAAACTTGAATTTTTTTTATTAGAATCATCCTTATAAGTAAATCCACGTCGATTTGTAAAACCACGTCGATTTGGAACTTGAAGGTTTTTATCAGAATTTTTCCTACAAGTAAAACCACGTCGATTTAGAACTTGAATGTTTTTTATTAGAAATTTCCTTATAAGTAAATCCCCGTCGATTTGTAAAACCACGTCGATTTGGAACTTGAATTTTTTGTCAGAATTATATCTACAACTAAAACCATGTCGATTTGGAACTTGAAGGTTTTTATCAGAATACTACCTACAACTAAAACCATGTCGATTTGAAATTAAAATTTTTTTTATTAGAATCTTCCTTATAAGTTAATCCACGTCGATTTGTTAAACCATGTCGATTTGGAACTTGAATTTTTTTTAATAGAATTTTCCTTATAAGTAAATCCACGTCGATTTGGAACTTGAAGGTTTTTATCAAAATTTTTCCTACCAGTAAAACCACGTCGATTTGGAACTTGAATTTTTTGTCAGAATTTTATCTACAACTAAAACCATGTCGATTTAGAACTTAAAGGTTTTTATCAGAATATTACCTACAACTAAAACCATGTCGATTTAAAAATTGAATTTTTTTTATTAGAATCTTCCTTATAAGTAAATCCACGTCGATTTGGAACCATGAAGGTTTTTATCAGAATTTTTTCTACCAGTAAAACCACGTCGATTTGGAACTTAAAGGTTTTTATCAGAATTTTTCCTACAACTAAAACCATGTCGATTTGGAACTTGAATTTTATTTATTAGAATTTTCCTTATAAGTAAATCCACGTCGATTTGGAACCATGAAGGTTTTTTATCAGAATTTTTCCTACCAGTAAAACCACGTCGATTTGGAACTTGAATTTTTTATTCAGAATTTTACCTACAACTAAAGCCACGTTGATTTGGAACTTGATTTTTTTAATAGAATGTTCCTTATAAGTAAATCCACGTCGATTTGGTACTTGAAGGTTTTTATCAGAATATTACTTACAACTCAAACCACGTCGATTTGAAACTTGAATTTTTTTTATTAGAATCTTCCTTATAAGTAAATCCACGTCGATTTGTAAAACCATGTCGATTTCGAACTTGAAGGTTCTTATCAGAATATTACTTACAACTAAAACCATGTCGATTTGGAACTTGAATTTTTTTTATTAGAATCTTCCTTATAAGTAAATCCACGTCGATTTGTAAAACCACTACGATTTGGAACTTGAATTTTTTAGTCAGAATTTTACCTACAACTAAAGCCACGTTGATTTGGAACTTGATTTTTTTAATAGAATGTTCCTTATAAGTAAATCCACGTCGATTTGGTACTTGAAGGTTTTTATCAGAATATTACTTACAACTAAAACCATGTCGATTTGGAACTTGAATTTTTTTTAATAGAATTTTCCTTATAAGTAAATCCACGTCGATTTGGAACTTGAAGGTTTTTATCAGAATTTTTCCTACCAGTAAAACCACGTTGATTTGGAACTTGAATTTTTTGTCAGAATTTTATCTACAACTAAAACCATGTCGATTTAGAACTTGAAGGTTTTTATCAGAATATTACTTACAACTAAAACCATGTCGATTTGGAACTTGAATTTTTTTTATTAGAATCTTCCTTATAAGTAAATCCACGTCGATTTGTAAAACCACGTCGATTTAGAACTTGAAGGAACTGGATTTAGAACTTTTTTATTAGAATCTTCCTTATAAGTGAATCCACGTCGATTTGTTAAACCATGTCGATTTGGAACTTGAATTTTTTTTAATAGAATTTTCCTTATAAGTAAATCCACGTCGATTTGGAACTTGAAGGTTTTTATCAGAATTTTTCCTACTAGTAAAACCACGTTGATTTGGAACTTGAATTTTTTGTCAGAATTTTACCTACAACTAAAACCATGTCGATTTAGAACTTGAAGTTTTTTATCAGAATACTACCTACAACTAAAACCATGTCGATTTGAAATTAAAATTTTTTTTATTAGAATCTTCCTTATAAGTAAATCCACGTCGATTTGTAAAACCATGTCGATTTGGAACTTGAAGGTTCTTATCAGAATATTACTTACAACTAAAACCATGTCGATTTGGAACTTGAATTTTTTTTATTAGAATCTTTCTTATAAGTAAATCCACGTCGATTTGTAAAACCACGACGATTTGGAACTTGAATTTTTTAGTCAGAATTTTACCTACAACTAAAGCCACGTTGATTTGGAACTTGATTTTTTTAATAGAATGTTCCTTATAAGTAAATCCACGTCGATTTGGTACTTGAAGGTTTTTATCAGAATATTACTTACAACTAAAACCATGTCGATTTCGAACTTGAATTTTTTTTATTAGAATCTTCGTTATAAGTGAATCCACGTCGATTTAGAACTTGAAGGAACTGGATTTGGAACTTTTTTATTAGAATCTTCCTTATAAGTGAATCCACGTCGATTTGTTAGACCATGTCGATTTGGAACTTGAATTTTTTTTAATTGAATTTTCCTTATAAGTAAATCCACGTCGATTTGGAACTTGAAGGTTTTTATCAGAATTTTTCCTACTAGTAAAACCACGTTGATTTGGAACTTGAATTTTTTGTCAGAATTTTACCTACAACTAAAACCATGTCGATTTAGAACTTGAATTTTTTTATCAGAATACTACCTACAACTAAAACCATGTCGATTTGAAATTAAAATTTTTTTTATTAGAATCTTCCTTATAAGTAAATCCACGTCGATTTGTAAAACCATGTCGATTTGGAACTTGAAGGTTCTTATCAGAATATTACTTACAACTAAAACCATGTCGATTTGGAACTTGAATTTTTTTTATTAGAATCTTCCTTATAAGTAAATTCACGTCGATTTGTAAAACCACGTCGATTTGGAACTTGAAGGTTTTTATCATAATTTTTCCTACAAGTAAAACCTCGTCGATTTGGAACTTAAATTTTTTTTATTAGAATCTTTCTTATAAGTGAATCCACGTCGATTCGTTAAACCATGTCGATTTGGAACTTGAAGGTTTTTATCAGAATATTACCTACAACTAAAACCATGTAGATTTGGAAATTGAATTTTTTTTATTAGAATCTTCCTTATAAGTAAATCCACGTCGATTTGTTAAACCATGTCGATTTGGAACTTTAATGTTTTTTATTAGAATTTTCCTTATAAGTAAATCCACGTCGATTTGTAAAACCATGCCGATTTGGAACTAAAAGGTTTTTATCAGAATATTACTTACAACTAAAACCACGTCGATTTAGAACTTAAATTTTTTTTATTAGAATCTTCCTTATAAGTAAATCCACGTCGATTTGTAAAACCACGACGATTTGGAACTTCAATTTTTTAGTCAGAATTTCACCTGCATCTAAAACCATGTCTATTTGGAACTTGAATTTTTTTTTTTTTAGAATTTTCCTTATATTAAATCTACGTCGATTTGGAACTTAAAGGTTTTTATCAGAATTTTTCCTACAAGTAAAACCACGTCGATTTGGAACTTGAATTTTTTTTATTAGAATCTTCCTTATAAGTGAATCCACGTCGATTTGTTAAACCATGTCGATTTGGAACTTGAATTTTTTTTATTAGAATCTTCCTTATAAGTAAATCCACGTCGATTTGTAAAACCACGTCGATTTGGAACTTGAAGGTTTTTATCAGAATTTTTCCTACAACTAAAACCATGTCGATTTGGAAGTTGAATTTTATTTATTAGAATTTTCCTTATAAGTAAATCCCCGTCGATTTGTAAAACCACGTCGATTTGGAACTTTAATGTTTTTTATTAGAATTTTCCTTATAAGTAAATCCACGTCGATTTGGAACCATGAAGGTTTTTATCAGAATTTTTCCTACCAGTAAAACCACGTCGATTTGGAACTTGAATTTTTAATTCAGAATTGTACCTACAACTAAAACCACGTTGATTTGGAACTTGATTTTTTTAATAGTATTTTCCTTATAAGTAAATCCACGTCGATTTGTTAAACCATGTCGATTTGGAACTTGAATTTTTTTTAATAGAATTTTCCTTATAAGTAAATCCACGTCGATTTGGAACTTGAAGGTTTTTATCAGAATTTTTCCTACCAGTAAAACCACGTCGATT
The DNA here is from genome assembly GCA_037103525.1 of Ganaspis brasiliensis. Taxonomy (NCBI): domain Eukaryota; kingdom Metazoa; phylum Arthropoda; class Insecta; order Hymenoptera; family Figitidae; genus Ganaspis; species Ganaspis brasiliensis. Next base: position 456,649 of record JAZKLR010000282.1, on the reverse strand, counting down.
TGGAACTTGAATTTTTTGTCAGAATTTTATCTACAACTAAAACCATGTCGATTTAGAACTTAAAGGTTTTTATCAGAATATTACCTACAACTAAAACCATGTCGATTTGAAACTTGAATTTTTTTTATTAGAATCATCCTTATAAGTAAATCCACGTCGATTTGTAAAACCACGTCGATTTGGAACTTGAAGGTTTTTATCAGAATTTTTCCTACAAGTAAAACCACGTCGATTTAGAACTTGAATGTTTTTTATTAGAAATTTCCTTATAAGTAAATCCCCGTCGATTTGTAAAACCACGTCGATTTGGAACTTGAATTTTTTGTCAGAATTATATCTACAACTAAAACCATGTCGATTTGGAACTTGAAGGTTTTTATCAGAATACTACCTACAACTAAAACCATGTCGATTTGAAATTAAAATTTTTTTTATTAGAATCTTCCTTATAAGTAAATCCACGTCGATTTGTTAAACCATGTCGATTTGGAACTTGAATTTTTTTTAATAGAATTTTCCTTATAAGTAAATCCACGTAGATTTGGAACTTGAAGGTTTTTATCAGAATTATTCCTACTAGTAAAACCACGTTGATTTGGAACTTGAATTTTTTGTCAGAATTTTACCTACAACTAAAACCATGTCGATTTAGAACTTGAAGGTTTTTATCAGAATATTACTTACAACTAAAACCATGTCGATTTGGAACTTGAATTTTTTTTATTAGAATTTTCCTTATAAGTAAATCCACGTCGATTTGGAACCATGAAGGTTTTTATCAGAATTTTTTCTACCAGTAAAACCACGTCGATTTGGAACTTAAAGGTTTTTATCAGAATTTTTCCTACAACTAAAACCATGTCGATTTGGAACTTGAATTTTATTTATTAGAATTTTCCTTATAAGTAAATCCACGTCGATTTGGAACCATGAAGGTTTTTTATCAGAATTTTTCCTACCAGTAAAACCACGTCGATTTGGAACTTGAATTTTTTATTCAGAATTTTACCTACAACTAAAGCCACGTTGATTTGGAACTTGATTTTTTTAATAGAATGTTCCTTATAAGTAAATCCACGTCGATTTGGTACTTGAAGGTTTTTATCAGAATATTACTTACAACTAAAACCATGTCGATTTGGAACTTGAATTTTTTTTATTAGAATCTTCCTTATAAGTAAACCCACGTCGATTTAGAACTTGAAGGAACTGGATTTGGAACTTTTTTATTAGAATCTTCCTTATAAGTGAATCCACGTCGATTTGTTAAACCATGTCGATTTGGAACTTGAATTTTTTTTATTAGAATTTTTCTTATAAGTAAATCCACGTCGATTTGGAACCATGAAGGTTTTTATCAGAATTTTTCCTACCAGTAAAACCACGTCGATTTGGAAATTGAATTTTTTTTATTAGAATCTTCCTTATAAGTAAATCCACGTCGATTTGGTACTTGAATTGCTTTATTAGAATTGTACCTACAACTCAAACCACGTCGATTTGAAACTTGAATTTTTTTTATTAGAATCTTCCTTATAAGTAAATCCACGTCGATTTGTAAAACCATGTCGATTTCGAACTTGAAGGTTCTTATCAGAATATTACTTACAACTAAAACCATGTCGATTTGGAACTTGAATTTTTTTTATTAGAATCTTCCTTATAAGTAAATCCACGTCGATTTGTAAAACCACTACGATTTGGAACTTGAATTTTTTAGTCAGAATTTTACCTACAACTAAAGCCACGTTGATTTGGAACTTGATTTCTTTAATAGAATGTTCCTTATAAGTAAATCCACGTCGATTTGGTACTTGAAGGTTTTTATCAGAATATTACTTACAACTAAAACCATGTCGATTTCGAACTTGAATTTTTTTTATTAGAATCTTCGTTATAAGTGAATCCACGTCGATTTAGAACTTGAAGGAACTGGATTTGGAACTTTTTTATTAGAATCTTCCTTATAAGTGAATCCACGTCGATTTGTTAGACCATGTCGATTTGGAACTTTAATGTTTTTTATTAGAATTTTCCTTATAAGTAAATCCACGTCGATTTGGAACTTGAAGGTTTTTATCAGAATTTTTCCAACCAGTAAAGCCACGTTGATTTGGAACTTGAATTTTTTGTCAGAATTTTATCTACAACTAAAACCATGTCGATTTAGAACTTGAAGGTTTTTATCAGAATATTACTTACAACTAAAACCATGTCGATTTGGAACTTGAATTTTTTTTATTAGAATCTTCCTTATAAGTAAATCCACGTCGATTTGTAAAACCACGTCGATTTAGAACTTGAAGGAACTGGATTTGGAACTTTTTTTATTAGAATCTTCCTTATAAGTGAATCCACGTCGATTTGTTAAACCATGTCGATTTGGAACTTGAATTTTTTTTAATAGAATTTTTCTTATAAGTAAATCCACGTCGATTTGGAACTTGAAGGTTTTTATCAGAATTTTTCCTACTAGTAAAACCACGTTGATTTGGAACTTGAATTTTTTGTCAGAATTTTACCTACAACTAAAACCATGTCGATTTAGAACTTGAAGTTTTTTATCAGAATACTACCTACAACTAAAACCATGTCGATTTGAAATTAAAATTTTTTTTATTAGAATCTTCCTTATAAGTAAATCCACGTCGATTTGTAATACCACGTCGATTTAGAACTTAAATTTTTTTTATTAGAATCTTCCTTATAAGTAAATCCACGTCGATTTGTAAAACCACGACGATTTGGAACTTCAATTTTTTAGTCAGAATTTTACCTGCATCTAAAACCATGTCGATTTGGAACTTGAATTTTTTTTTTTTTAGAATTTTCCTTATATTAAATCTACGTCGATTTGGAACTTAAAGGTTTTTATCAGAATTTTTCCTACAAGTAAAACCACGTCGATTTGGAACTTGAATTTTTTTTATTAGAATCTTCCTTATAAGTAAATCCACGTCGATTTGTAATACCACGTCGATTTGGAACTTGAATTTTTTTTATTAGAATCTTCCTTATAAGTAAATCCACGTCGATTTGTAAAACCACGTCGATTTGGAACTTGAAGGTTTTTATCAGAATTTTTCCTACAACTAAAACCATGTCGATTTGGAACTTGAATTTTATTTATTAGAATTTTCCTTATAAGTAAATCCCCGTCGATTTGTAAAACCACGTCGATTTGGAACTTTAATGTTTTTTATTAGAATTTTCCTTATAAGTAAATCCACGTCGATTTGGAACCATGAAGGTTTTTATCAGAATTTTTCCTACCAGTAAAACCACGTCGATTTGGAACTTGAATTTTTTTTATTAGAATTTTCCTTATAAGTAAATCCACGTCGATTTGGAACCATGAAGGTTTTTATCAGAATTTTTTCTACCAGTAAAACCACGTCGATTTGGAACTTAAAGGTTTTTATCAGAATTTTTCCTACAACTAAAACCATGTCGATTTGGAACTTGAATTTTTTTTAATAAAATTTTCCTTATAAGTAAATCCACGTCGATTTGGAACCATGAAGGTTTTTATCAGAATTTTATCTACCAGTAAAACCACGTCGATTTGGAACTTAAAGGTTTTTATCAGAATTTTTCCTACAAGTAAAATTACGTCGATTTGGAACTTGAAGGTTTTTATCAGAATTTTTCCTACAACTAAAACCATGTCGATTTGGAACTTGAATTTTATTTATTAGAATTTTCCTTATAAGTAAATCCCCGTCGATTTGTAAAACCACGTCGATTTGGAACTTTAATGTTTTTTATTAGAATTTTCCTTATAAGTAAATCCACGTCGATTTGGAACCATGAAGGTTTTTATCAGAATTTTTCCTACCAGTAAAACCACGTCGATTTGGAACTTGAATTTTTAATTCAGAATTGTACCTACAACTAAAACCACGTTGATTTGGAACTTGATTTTTTAATAGAATTTTCCTTATAAGTAAATCCACGTCGATTTGTTAAACCATGTCGATTTGGAACTTGAATTTTTTTTTATAGAATTTTCCTTATAAGTAAATCCACGTCGATTTGGAACTTGAAGGTTTTTATCAGAATTTTTCCTACCAGTAAAACCACGTCGATTTGGAACTTGAATTTTTTGTCAGAATTTTATCTACAACTAAAACCATGTCGATTTAGAACTTAAAGGTTTTTATCAGAATATTACCTACAACTAAAACCATGTCGATTTGAAACTTGAATTTTTTTTATTAGAATCATCCTTATAAGTAAATCCACGTCGATTTGTAAAACCACGTCGATTTGGAACTTGAAGGTTTTTATCAGAATTTTTCCTACAAGTAAAACCACGTCGATTTAGAACTTGAATGTTTTTTATTAGAAATTTCCTTATAAGTAAATCCCCGTCGATTTGTAAAACCACGTCGATTTGGAACTTGAATTTTTTGTCAGAATTATATCTACAACTAAAACCATGTCGATTTGGAACTTGAAGGTTTTTATCAGAATACTACCTACAACTAAAACCATGTCGATTTGAAATTAAAATTTTTTTTATTAGAATCTTCCTTATAAGTTAATCCACGTCGATTTGTTAAACCATGTCGATTTGGAACTTGAATTTTTTTTAATAGAATTTTCCTTATAAGTAAATCCACGTCGATTTGGAACTTGAAGGTTTTTATCAAAATTTTTCCTACCAGTAAAACCACGTCGATTTGGAACTTGAATTTTTTGTCAGAATTTTATCTACAACTAAAACCATGTCGATTTAGAACTTAAAGGTTTTTATGAGAATATTACCTACAACTAAAACCATGTCGATTTAAAAATTGAATTTTTTTTATTAGAATCTTCCTTATAAGTAAATCCACGTCGATTTGGAACCATGAAGGTTTTTATCAGAATTTTTTCTACCAGTAAAACCACGTCGATTTGGAACTTAAAGGTTTTTATCAGAATTTTTCCTACAACTAAAACCATGTCGATTTGGAACTTGAATTTTATTTATTAGAATTTTCCTTATAAGTAAATCCACGTCGATTTGGAACCATGAAGGTTTTTTATCAGAATTTTTCCTACCAGTAAAACCACGTCGATTTGGAACTTGAATTTTTTATTCAGAATTTTACCTACAACTAAAGCCACGTTGATTTGGAACTTGATTTTTTTAATAGAATGTTCCTTATAAGTAAATCCACGTCGATTTGGTACTTGAAGGTTTTTATCAGAATATTACTTACAACTCAAACCACGTCGATTTGAAACTTGAATTTTTTTTATTAGAATCTTCCTTATAAGTAAATCCACGTCGATTTGTAAAACCATGTCGATTTCGAACTTGAAGGTTCTTATCAGAATATTACTTACAACTAAAACCATGTCGATTTGGAACTTGAATTTTTTTTATTAGAATCTTCCTTATAAGTAAATCCACGTCGATTTGTAAAACCACTACGATTTGGAACTTGAATTTTTTAGTCAGAATTTTACCTACAACTAAAGCCACGTTGATTTGGAACTTGATTTTTTTAATAGAATGTTCCTTATAAGTAAATCCACGTCGATTTGGTACTTGAAGGTTTTTATCAGAATATTACTTACAACTAAAACCATGTCGATTTGGAACTTGAATTTTTTTTAATAGAATTTTCCTTATAAGTAAATCCACGTCGATTTGGAACTTGAAGGTTTTTATCAGAATTTTTCCTACCAGTAAAACCACGTTGATTTGGAACTTGAATTTTTTGTCAGAATTTTATCTACAACTAAAACCATGTCGATTTAGAACTTGAAGGTTTTTATCAGAATATTACTTACAACTAAAACCATGTCGATTTGGAACTTGAATTTTTTTTATTAGAATCTTCCTTATAAGTAAATCCACGTCGATTTGTAAAACCACGTCGATTTAGAACTTGAAGGAACTGGATTTAGAACTTTTTTATTAGAATCTTCCTTATAAGTGAATCCACGTCGATTTGTTAAACCATGTCGATTTGGAACTTGAATTTTTTTTAATAGAATTTTCCTTATAAGTAAATCCACGTCGATTTGGAACTTGAAGGTTTTTATCAGAATTTTTCCTACTAGTAAAACCACGTTGATTTGGAACTTGAATTTTTTGTCAGAATTTTACCTACAACTAAAACCATGTCGATTTAGAACTTGAAGTTTTTTATCAGAATACTACCTACAACTAAAACCATGTCGATTTGAAATTAAAATTTTTTTTATTAGAATCTTCCTTATAAGTAAATCCACGTCGATTTGTAAAACCATGTCGATTTGGAACTTGAAGGTTCTTATCAGAATATTACTTACAACTAAAACCATGTCGATTTGGAACTTGAATTTTTTTTATTAGAATCTTTCTTATAAGTAAATCCACGTCGATTTGTAAAACCACGACGATTTGGAACTTGAATTTTTTAGTCAGAATTTTACCTACAACTAAAGCCACGTTGATTTGGAACTTGATTTTTTTAATAGAATGTTCCTTATAAGTAAATCCACGTCGATTTGGTACTTGAAGGTTTTTATCAGAATATTACTTACAACTAAAACCATGTCGATTTCGAACTTGAATTTTTTTTATTAGAATCTTCGTTATAAGTGAATCCACGTCGATTTAGAACTTGAAGGAACTGGATTTGGAACTTTTTTATTAGAATCTTCCTTATAAGTGAATCCACGTCGATTTGTTAGACCATGTCGATTTGGAACTTGAATTTTTTTTAATTGAATTTTCCTTATAAGTAAATCCACGTCGATTTGGAACTTGAAGGTTTTTATCAGAATTTTTCCTACTAGTAAAACCACGTTGATTTGGAACTTGAATTTTTTGTCAGAATTTTACCTACAACTAAAACCATGTCGATTTAGAACTTGAATTTTTTTATCAGAATACTACCTACAACTAAAACCATGTCGATTTGAAATTAAAATTTTTTTTATTAGAATCTTCCTTATAAGTAAATCCACGTCGATTTGTAAAACCATGTCGATTTGGAACTTGAAGGTTCTTATCAGAATATTACTTACAACTAAAACCATGTCGATTTGGAACTTGAATTTTTTTTATTAGAATCTTCCTTATAAGTAAATTCACGTCGATTTGTAAAACCACGTCGATTTGGAACTTGAAGGTTTTTATCATAATTTTTCCTACAAGTAAAACCTCGTCGATTTGGAACTTAAATTTTTTTTATTAGAATCTTTCTTATAAGTGAATCCACGTCGATTCGTTAAACCATGTCGATTTGGAACTTGAAGGTTTTTATCAGAATATTACCTACAACTAAAACCATGTAGATTTGGAAATTGAATTTTTTTTATTAGAATCTTCCTTATAAGTAAATCCACGTCGATTTGTTAAACCATGTCGATTTGGAACTTTAATGTTTTTTATTAGAATTTTCCTTATAAGTAAATCCACGTCGATTTGTAAAACCATGCCGATTTGGAACTAAAAGGTTTTTATCAGAATATTACTTACAACTAAAACCACGTCGATTTAGAACTTAAATTTTTTTTATTAGAATCTTCCTTATAAGTAAATCCACGTCGATTTGTAAAACCACGACGATTTGGAACTTCAATTTTTTAGTCAGAATTTCACCTGCATCTAAAACCATGTCTATTTGGAACTTGAATTTTTTTTTTTTTAGAATTTTCCTTATATTAAATCTACGTCGATTTGGAACTTAAAGGTTTTTATCAGAATTTTTCCTACAAGTAAAACCACGTCGATTTGGAACTTGAATTTTTTTTATTAGAATCTTCCTTATAAGTGAATCCACGTCGATTTGTTAAACCATGTCGATTTGGAACTTGAATTTTTTTTATTAGAATCTTCCTTATAAGTAAATCCACGTCGATTTGTAAAACCACGTCGATTTGGAACTTGAAGGTTTTTATCAGAATTTTTCCTACAACTAAAACCATGTCGATTTGGAACTTGAATTTTATTTATTAGAATTTTCCTTATAAGTAAATCCCCGTCGATTTGTAAAACCACGTCGATTTGGAACTTTAATGTTTTTTATTAGAATTTTCCTTATAAGTAAATCCACGTCGATTTGGAACCATGAAGGTTTTTATCAGAATTTTTTCTACCAGTAAAACCACGTCGATTTGGAACTTAAAGGTTTTTATCAGAATTTTTCCTACAACTAAAACCATGTCGATTTGGAACTTGAATTTTTTTTAATAGAATTTTCCTTATAAGTAAATCCACGTCGATTTGGAACCATGAAGGTTTTTATCAGAATTTTATCTACCAGTAAAACCACGTCGATTTGGAACTTAAAGGTTTTTATCAGAATATTACCTACAACTAAAACCATGTCGATTTAAAAATTGAATTTTTTTTATTAGAATCTTCCTTATAAGTAAATCCACGTCGATTTGTAAAACCACGTCGATTTGGAACTTGAAGGTTTTTATCAGAATTTTTCCTACAACTAAAACCATGTCGATTTGGAAGTTGAATTTTATTTATTAGAATTTTCCTTATAAGTAAATCCCCGTCGATTTGTAAAACCACGTCGATTTGGAACTTTAATGTTTTTTATTAGAATTTTCCTTATAAGTAAATCCACGTCGATTTGGAACCATGAAGGTTTTTATCAGAATTTTTCCTACCAGTAAAACCACGTCGATTTGGAACTTGAATTTTTAATTCAGAATTGTACCTACAACTAAAACCACGTTGATTTGGAACTTGATTTTTTTAATAGTATTTTCCTTATAAGTAAATCCACGTCGATTTGTTAAACCATGTCGATTTGGAACTTGAATTTTTTTTAATAGAATTTTCCTTATAAGTAAATCCACGTCGATTTGGAACTTGAAGGTTTTTATCAGAATTTTTCCTACCAGTAAAACCACGTCGATTTTGAACTTGAATTTTTTGTCAGAATTTGATCTACAACTAAAACCATGTCGATTTAGAACTTAAAGGTTTTTATCAGAATATTACCTACAACTAAAACCATGTCGATTTGAAACTTGAATTTTTTTTATTAGAATCATCCTTATAAGTAAATCCACGTCGATTTGTAAAACCACGTCGATTTGGAACTTGAAGGTTTTTATCAGAATTTTTCCTACAAGTAAAACCACGTCGATTTAGAACTTGAATGTTTTTTATTAGAAATTTCCTTATAAGTAAATCCCCGTCGATTTGTAAAACCACGTCGATTTGGAACTTGAATTTTTTGTCAGAATTATATCTACAACTAAAACCATGTCGATTTGGAACTTGAAGGTTTTTATCAGAATACTACCTACAACTAAAACCATGTCGATTTGAAATTAAAATTTTTTTTATTAGAATCTTCCTTATAAGTAAATCCACGTCGATTTGTTAAACCATGTCGATTTGGAACTTGAATTTTTTTTAATAGAATTTTCCTTATAAGTAAATCCACGTAGATTTGGAACTTGAAGGTTTTTATCAGAATTATTCCTACTAGTAAAACCACGTTGATTTGGAACTTGAATTTTTTGTCAGAATTTTACCTACAACTAAAACCATGTCGATTTAGAACTTGAAGGTTTTTATCAGAATATTACTTACAACTAAAACCATGTCGATTTGGAACTTGAATTTTTTTTATTAGAATTTTCCTTATAAGTAAATCCACGTCGATTTGGAACCATGAAGGTTTTTATCAGAATTTTTTCTACCAGTAAAACCACGTCGATTTGGAACTTAAAGGTTTTTATCAGAATTTTTCCTACAACTAAAACCATGTCGATTTGGAACTTGAATTTTATTTATTAGAATTTTCCTTATAAGTAAATCCACGTCGATTTGGAACCATGAAGGTTTTTTATCAGAATTTTTCCTACCAGTAAAACCACGTCGATTTGGAACTTGAATTTTTTATTCAGAATTTTACCTACAACTAAAGCCACGTTGATTTGGAACTTGATTTTTTTAATAGAATGTTCCTTATAAGTAAATCCACGTCGATTTGGTACTTGAAGGTTTTTATCAGAATATTACTTACAACTAAAACCATGTCGATTTGGAACTTGAATTTTTTTTATTAGAATCTTCCTTATAAGTAAACCCACGTCGATTTAGAACTTGAAGGAACTGGATTTGGAACTTTTTTATTAGAATCTTCCTTATAAGTGAATCCACGTCGATTTGTTAAACCATGTCGATTTGGAACTTGAATTTTTTTTATTAGAATTTTTCTTATAAGTAAATCCACGTCGATTTGGAACCATGAAGGTTTTTATCAGAATTTTTCCTACCAGTAAAACCACGTCGATTTGGAAATTGAATTTTTTTTATTAGAATCTTCCTTATAAGTAAATCCACGTCGATTTGGTACTTGAATTGCTTTATTAGAATTGTACCTACAACTCAAACCACGTCGATTTGAAACTTGAATTTTTTTTATTAGAATCTTCCTTATAAGTAAATCCACGTCGATTTGTAAAACCATGTCGATTTCGAACTTGAAGGTTCTTATCAGAATATTACTTACAACTAAAACCATGTCGATTTGGAACTTGAATTTTTTTTATTAGAATCTTCCTTATAAGTAAATCCACGTCGATTTGTAAAACCACTACGATTTGGAACTTGAATTTTTTAGTCAGAATTTTACCTACAACTAAAGCCACGTTGATTTGGAACTTGATTTCTTTAATAGAATGTTCCTTATAAGTAAATCCACGTCGATTTGGTACTTGAAGGTTTTTATCAGAATATTACTTACAACTAAAACCATGTCGATTTCGAACTTGAATTTTTTTTATTAGAATCTTCGTTATAAGTGAATCCACGTCGATTTAGAACTTGAAGGAACTGGATTTGGAACTTTTTTATTAGAATCTTCCTTATAAGTGAATCCACGTCGATTTGTTAGACCATGTCGATTTGGAACTTTAATGTTTTTTATTAGAATTTTCCTTATAAGTAAATCCACGTCGATTTGGAACTTGAAGGTTTTTATCAGAATTTTTCCAACCAGTAAAACCACGTTGATTTGGAACTTGAATTTTTTGTCAGAATTTTATCTACAACTAAAACCATGTCGATTTAGAACTTGAAGGTTTTTATCAGAATATTACTTACAACTAAAACCATGTCGATTTGGAACTTGAATTTTTTTTATTAGAATCTTCCTTATAAGTAAATCCACGTCGATTTGTAAAACCACGTCGATTTAGAACTTGAAGGAACTGGATTTGGAACTTTTTTTATTAGAATCTTCCTTATAAGTGAATCCACGTCGATTTGTTAAACCATGTCGATTTGGAACTTGAATTTTTTTTAATAGAATTTTTCTTATAAGTAAATCCACGTCGATTTGGAACTTGAAGGTTTTTATCAGAATTTTTCCTACTAGTAAAACCACGTTGATTTGGAACTTGAATTTTTTGTCAGAATTTTACCTACAACTAAAACCATGTCGATTTAGAACTTGAAGTTTTTTATCAGAATACTACCTACAACTAAAACCATGTCGATTTGAAATTAAAATTTTTTTTATTAGAATCTTCCTTATAAGTAAATCCACGTCGATTTGTAATACCACGTCGATTTAGAACTTAAATTTTTTTTATTAGAATCTTCCTTATAAGTAAATCCACGTCGATTTGTAAAACCACGACGATTTGGAACTTCAATTTTTTAGTCAGAATTTTACCTGCATCTAAAACCATGTCGATTTGGAACTTGAATTTTTTTTTTTTTAGAATTTTCCTTATATTAAATCTACGTCGATTTGGAACTTAAAGGTTTTTATCAGAATTTTTCCTACAAGTAAAACCACGTCGATTTGGAACTTGAATTTTTTTTATTAGAATCTTCCTTATAAGTAAATCCACGTCGATTTGTAATACCACGTCGATTTGGAACTTGAATTTTTTTTATTAGAATCTTCCTTATAAGTAAATCCACGTCGATTTGTAAAACCACGTCGATTTGGAACTTGAAGGTTTTTATCAGAATTTTTCCTACAACTAAAACCATGTCGATTTGGAACTTGAATTTTATTTATTAGAATTTTCCTTATAAGTAAATCCCCGTCGATTTGTAAAACCACGTCGATTTGGAACTTTAATGTTTTTTATTAGAATTTTCCTTATAAGTAAATCCACGTCGATTTGGAACCATGAAGGTTTTTATCAGAATTTTTCCTACCAGTAAAACCACGTCGATTTGGAACTTGAATTTTTTTTATTAGAATTTTCCTTATAAGTAAATCCACGTCGATTTGGAACCATGAAGGTTTTTATCAGAATTTTTTCTACCAGTAAAACCACGTCGATTTGGAACTTAAAGGTTTTTATCAGAATTTTTCCTACAACTAAAACCATGTCGATTTGGAACTTGAATTTTTTTTAATAAAATTTTCCTTATAAGTAAATCCACGTCGATTTGGAACCATGAAGGTTTTTATCAGAATTTTATCTACCAGTAAAACCACGTCGATTTGGAACTTAAAGGTTTTTATCAGAATATTACCTACAACTAAAACCATGTCGATTTAAAAATTGAATTTTTTTTATTAGAATCTTCCTTATAAGTAAATCCACGTCGATTTGTAAAACCACGTCGATTTGGAACTTGAAGGTTTTTATCACAATTTTTCCTACAACTAAAACCATGTCGATTTGGAACTTGAATTTTATTTATTAGAATTTTCCTTATAAGTAAATCCCCGTCGATTTGTAAAACCACGTCGATTTGGAACTTTAATGTTTTTTATTAGAATTTTCCTTATAAGTAAATCCACGTCGATTTGGAACCATGAAGGTTTTTATCAGAATTTTTCCTACCAGTAAAACCACGTCGATTTGGAACTTGAATTTTTAATTCAGAATTGTTTCTACAACTAAAACCACGTTGATTTGGAACTTGATTTTTTTAATAGTATTTTCCTTATAAGTAAATCCACGTCGATTTGTTAAACCATGTCGATTTGGAACTTGAATTTTTTTTAATAGAATTTTCCTTATAAGTAAATCCACGTCGATTTGGAACTTGAAGGTTTTTATCAGAATTTTTCCTACCAGTAAAACCACGTCGATTTGGAACTTGAATTTTTTGTCAGAATTTTATCTACAACTAAAACCATGTCGATTTAGAACTTAAAGGTTTTTATCAGAATATTACCTACAACTAAAACCATGTCGATTTGAAACTTGAATTTTTTTTATTAGAATCATCCTTATAAGTAAATCCACGTCGATTTGTAAAACCACGTCGATTTGGAACTTGAAGGTTTTTATCAGAATTTTTCCTACAAGTAAAACCACGTCGATTTAGAACTTGAATGTTTTTTATTAGAAATTTCCTTATAAGTAAATCCTCGTCGATTTGTAAAACCACGTCGATTTGGAACTTGAATTTTTTGTCAGAATTATATCTACAACTAAAACCATGTCGATTTGGAACTTGAAGGTTTTTATCAGAATACTACCTACAACTAAAACCATGTCGATTTGAAATTAAAATTTTTTTTATTAGAATCTTCCTTATAAGTAAATCCACGTCGATTTGTTAAACCATAATGATTTGGAACTTGAATTTTTTTTAATAGAATTTTCCTTATAAGTAAATCCACGTCGATTTGGAACTTGAAGGTTTTTATCAGAATTATTCCTACTAGTAAAACCACGTTGATTTGGAACTTGAATTTTTTGTCAGAATTTTACCTACAACTAAAACCATGTCGATTTAGAACTTGAAGGTTTTTATCAGAATATTACTTACAACTAAAACCATGTCGATTTGGAACTTGAATTTTTTTTATTAGAATTTTCCTTATAAGTAAATCCACGTCGATTTGGAACCATGAAGGTTTTTATCAGAATTTTTTCTACCAGTAAAACCACGTCGATTTGGAACTTAAAGGTTTTTATCAGAATTTTTCCTACAACTAAAACCATGTCGATTTGGAACTTGAATTTTATTTATTAGAATTTTCCTTATAAGTAAATCCACGTCGATTTGGAACCATGAAGGTTTTTTATCAGAATTTTTCCTACCAGTAAAACCACGTCGATTTGGAACTTGAATTTTTTATTCAGAATTTTACCTACAACTAAAGCCACGTTGATTTGGAACTTGATTTTTTTAATAGAATGTTCCTTATAAGTAAATCCACGTCGATTTGGTACTTGAAGGTTTTTATCAGAATATTACTTACAACTAAAACCATGTCGATTTGGAACTTGAATTTTTTTTATTAGAATCTTCCTTATAAGTAAACCCACGTCGATTTAGAACTTGAAGGAACTGGATTTGGAACTTTTTTATTAGAATCTTCCTTATAAGTGAATCCACGTCGATTTGTTAAACCATGTCGATTTGGAACTTGAATTTTTTTTATTAGAATTTTCCTTATAAGTAAATCCACGTCGATTTGGAACCATGAAGGTTTTTATCAGAATTTTTCCTACCAGTAAAACCACGTCGATTTGGAAATTGAATTTTTTTTATTAGAATCTTCCTTATAAGTAAATCCACGTCGATTTGGTACTTGAATTGCTTTATTAGAATTGTACCTACAACTCAAACCACGTCGATTTGAAACTTGAATTTTTTTTATTAGAATCTTCCTTATAAGTAAATCCACGTCGATTTGTAAAACCATGTCGATTTCGAACTTGAAGGTTCTTATCAGAATATTACTTACAACTAAAACCATGTCGATTTGGAACTTGAATTTTTTTTATTAGAATCTTCCTTATAAGTAAATCCACGTCGATTTGTAAAACCACTACGATTTGGAACTTGAATTTTTTAGTCAGAATTTTACCTACAACTAAAGCCACGTTGATTTGGAACTTGATTTTTTTAATAGAATGTTCCTTATAAGTAAATCCACGTCGATTTGGTACTTGAAGGTTTTTATCAGAATATTACTTACAACTAAAACCATGTCGATTTGGAACTTGAATTTTTTTTAATAGAATTTTCCTTATAAGTAAATCCACGTCGATTTGGAACTTGAAGGTTTTTATCAGAATTTTTCCTACCAGTAAAACCACGTTGATTTGGAACTTGAATTTTTTGTCAGAATTTTATCTACAACTAAAACCATGTCGATTTAGAACTTGAAGGTTTTTATCAGAATATTACTTACAACTAAAACCATGTCGATTTGGAACTTGAATTTTTTTTATTAGAATCTTCCTTATAAGTAAATCCACGTCAATTTGTAAAACCACGTCGATTTAGAACTTGAAGGAACTGGATTTGGAACTTTTTTATTAGAATCTTCCTTATAAGTGAATCCACGTCGATTTGTTAAACCATGTCGATTTGGAACTTGAATTTTTTTTAATAGAATTTTCCTTATAAGTAAATCCACGTCGATTTGGAACTTGAAGGTTTTTATCAGAATTTTTCCTACTAGTAAAACCACGTTGATTTGGAACTTGAATTTTTTGTCAGAATTTTACCTACAACTAAAACCATGTCGATTTAGAACTTGAAGTTTTTTATCAGAATACTACCTACAACTAAAACCATGTCGATTTGAAATTAAAATTTTTTTTATTAGAATCTTCCTTATAAGTAAATCCACGTCGATTTGTAAAACCATGTCGATTTGGAACTTGAAGGTTCTTATCAGAATATTACTTACAACTAAAACCATGTCGATTTGGAACTTGAATTTTTTTTATTAGAATCTTTCTTATAAGTAAATCCACGTCGATTTGTAAAACCACGACGATTTGGAACTTGAATTTTTTAGTCAGAATTTTACCTACAACTAAAGCCACGTTGATTTGGAACTTGATTTTTTTAATAGAATGTTCCTTATAAGTATATCCACGTCGATTTGGTACTTGAAGGTTTTTATCAGAATATTACTTACAACTAAAACCATGTCGATTTGGAACTTGAATTTTTTTTATTAGAATCTTCCTTATAAGTAAATCCACGTCGATTTGTAAAACCACGTCGATTTAGAACTTGAAGGAACTGGATTTGGAACTTTTTTTATTAGAATCTTCCTTATGAGTGAATCCACGTCGATTTGTTAAACCATGTCGATTTGGAACTTGAATTTTTTTTAATAGAATTTTTCTTATAAGTAAATCCACGTCGATTTGGAACTTGAAGGTTTTTATCAGAATTTTTCCTACTAGTAAAACCACGTTGATTTGGAACTTGAATTTTTTGTCAGAATTTTACCTACAACTAAAACCATGTCGATTTAGAACTTGAAGTTTTTTATCAGAATACTACCTACAACTAAAACCATGTCGATTTGAAATTAAAATTTTTTTTATTAGAATCTTCCTTATAAGTAAATCCACGTCGATTTGTAAAACCATGTCGATTTGGAACTTGAAGGTTCTTATCAGAATATTACTTACAACTAAAACCATGTCGATTTGGAACTTGAATTTTTTTTATTAGAATCTTTCTTATAAGTAAATCCACGTCGATTTGTAAAACCACGACGATTTGGAACTTGAATTTTTTAGTCAGAATTTTACCTACAACTAAAGCCACGTTGATTTGGAACTTGATTTTTTTAATAGAATGTTCCTTATAAGTATATCCACGTCGATTTGGTACTTGAAGGTTTTTATCAGAATATTACTTACAACTAAAACCATGTCGATTTGGAACTTGAATTTTTTTTATTAGAATCTTCGTTATAAGTGAATCCACGTCGATTTAGAACTTGAAGGAACTGGATTTGGAACTTTTTTATTAGAATCTTCCTTATAAGTGAATCCACGTCGATTTGTTAGACCATGTCGATTTGGAACTTGAATTTTTTTTAATAGAATTTTCCTTATAAGTAAATCCACGTCGATTTGGAACTTGAAGGTTTTTATCAGAATTTTTCCTACCAGTAAAACCACGTTGATTTGGAACTTGAATTTTTTGTCAGAATTTTATCTACAACTAAAACCATGTCGATTTAGAACTTGAAGGTTTTTATCAGAATATTACTTACAACTAAAACCATGTCGATTTGGAACTTGAATTTTTTTTATTAGAATCTTCCTTATAAGTAAATCCACGTCGATTTGTTAAACCATGTCGATTTGGAACTTTAATGTTTTTTATTAGAATTTTCCTTATAAGTAAATCCACGTCGATTTGTAAAACCATGCCGATTTGGAACTAAAAGGTTTTTATCAGAATATTACTTACAACTAAAACCATGTCGATTTGGAACTTGAATTTTTTTTATTAGAAACTTCCTTATAAGTAAATCCACGTCGATTTGTAAAACCACGTCGATTTAGAACTTGAAGGTTTTTATCAGAATTTTTCCTACAAGTAAAACCTCGTCGATTTGGAACTTAAATTTTTTTTATTAGAATCTTCCTTATAAGTAAATCCACGTCGATTTGTAAAACCACGACGATTTGGAACTTCAATTTTTTAGTCAGAATTTCACCTGCATCTAAAACCATGTCGATTTGGAACTTGAATTTTTTTTTTTTTAGAATTTTCATTATATTCAATCTACGTCGATTTGGAACCATGAAGGTTTTTATCAGAATTTTTCCTACAAGTAAAACCACGTCGATTTAGAACTTGAATGTTTTTTATTAGAATTTTCCTTATAAGTAAATCCCCGTCGATTTGTAAAACCACGTCGATTTGGAACTTGAATTTTTTGTCAGAATTTTATCTACAACTAAAACCATGTCGATTTGGAACTTGAAGGTTTTTATCAGAATATTACTTACAACTAAAACCATGTCGATTTGGAACTTGAATTTTTTTTATTAGAATCTTCCTTATAAGTAAATCCACGTCGATTTGTAAAACCACGTCGATTTAAAACTTGAAGGAACTGGATTTGGAACTTTTTTATTAGAATCTTCCTTATAAGTGAATCCACGTCGATTTGTTAAACCATGTCGATTTGGAACTTGAATTTTTTTTAATAGAATTTTCCTTATAAGTAAATCCACGTCGATTTGGAACTTGAAGGTTTTTATCAGAATTTTTCCTACTAGTAAAACCACGTTGATTTGGAACTTGAATTTTTTGTCAGAATTTTACCTACAACTAAAACCATGTCGGTTTAGAACTTGAAGTTTTTTATCAGAATACTACCTACAACTAAAAGCATGTCGATTTGAAATTAAAATTTTTTTTATTAGAATCTTCCTTATAAGTAAATCCACGTCGATTTGTAATACCACGTCGATTTGGAACTTAAATTTTTTTTATTAGAATCTTCCTTATAAGTAAATCCACGTCGATTTGTAAAACCACGACGATTTGGAACTTCAATTTTTTAGTCAGAATTTTACCTGCATCTAAAACCATGTCGATTTGGAACTTGAATTTTTTTTTTTTTAGAATTTTCCTTATATTAAATCTACGTCGATTTAGAACTTAAATTTTTTTTATTAGAATCTTCCTTATAAGTAAATCCACGTCGATTTGTAAAACCACGACGATTTGAAACTTCAATTTTTTAGTCAGAATTTCACCTGCATCTAAAACCATGTCGATTTGGAACTTGAATTTTTTTTTTTTTAGAATTTTCATTATATTAAATCTACGTCGATTTGGAACCATGAAGGTTTTTATCAGAATTTTTCCTACAAGTAAAACCACGTCGATTTAGAACTTGAAGGTTTTTATCAGAATTTTTCCTACAAGTAAAACCTCGTCGATTTGGAACTTAAATTTTTTTTATTAGAATCTTCCTTATAAGTAAATCCACGTCGATTTGTTAAACCATGTCGATTTGGAACTTGAATTTTTTTTATTAGAATTTTCCTTATAAGTAAATCCACGTCGATTTGGAACTTGAAGGTTTTTATCAGAATTTTTCCTACAACTAAAACCATGTCGATTTGGAACTTGAATTTTTTTTAATAGAATTTTCCTTATAAGTAAATCCACGTCGATTTGGAACCATGAAGGTTTTTATCAGAATTTTATCTACCAGTAAAACCACGTCGATTTGGAACTTAAAGGTTTTTATCAGAATATTACCTACAACTAAAACCATGTCGATTTAAAAATTGAATTTTTTTTATTAGAATCTTCCTTATAAGTAAATCCACGTCGATTTGTAAAACCACGTCGATTTGGAACTTGAAGGTTTTTATCACAATTTTTCCTACAACTAAAACCATGTCGATTTGGAACTTGAATTTTATTTATTAGAATTTTCCTTATAAGTAAATCCCCGTCGATTTGTAAAACCACGTCGATTTGGAACTTTAATGTTTTTTATTAGAATTTTCCTTATAAGTAAATCCACGTCGATTTGGAACCATGAAGGTTTTTATCAGAATTTTTCCTACCAGTAAAACCACGTCGATTTGGAACTTGAATTTTTAATTCAGAATTGTTTCTACAACTAAAACCACGTTGATTTGGAACTTGATTTTTTTAATAGTATTTTCCTTATAAGTAAATCCACGTCGATTTGTTAAACCATGTCGATTTGGAACTTGAATTTTTTTTAATAGAATTTTCCTTATAAGTAAATCCACGTCGATTTGGAACTTGAAGGTTTTTATCAGAATTTTTCCTACCAGTAAAACCACGTCGATTTGGAACTTGAATTTTTTGTCAGAATTTTATCTACAACTAAAACCATGTCGATTTAGAACTTAAAGGTTTTTATCAGAATATTACCTACAACTAAAACCATGTCGATTTGAAACTTGAATTTTTTTTATTAGAATCATCCTTATAAGTAAATCCACGTCGATTTGTAAAACCACGTCGATTTGGAACTTGAAGGTTTTTATCAGAATTTTTCCTACAAGTAAAACCACGTCGATTTAGAACTTGAATGTTTTTTATTAGAAATTTCCTTATAAGTAAATCCTCGTCGATTTGTAAAACCACGTCGATTTGGAACTTGAATTTTTTGTCAGAATTATATCTACAACTAAAACCATGTCGATTTGGAACTTGAAGGTTTTTATCAGAATACTACCTACAACTAAAACCATGTCGATTTGAAATTAAAATTTTTTTTATTAGAATCTTCCTTATAAGTAAATCCACGTCGATTTGTTAAACCATAATGATTTGGAACTTGAATTTTTTTTAATAGAATTTTCCTTATAAGTAAATCCACGTCGATTTGGAACTTGAAGGTTTTTATCAGAATTATTCCTACTAGTAAAACCACGTTGATTTGGAACTTGAATTTTTTGTCAGAATTTTACCTACAACTAAAACCATGTCGATTTAGAACTTGAAGGTTTTTATCAGAATATTACTTACAACTAAAACCATGTCGATTTGGAACTTGAATTTTTTTTATTAGAATTTTCCTTATAAGTAAATCCACGTCGATTTGGAACCATGAAGGTTTTTATCAGAATTTTTTCTACCAGTAAAACCACGTCGATTTGGAACTTAAAGGTTTTTATCAGAATTTTTCCTACAACTAAAACCATGTCGATTTGGAACTTGAATTTTATTTATTAGAATTTTCCTTATAAGTAAATCCACGTCGATTTGGAACCATGAAGGTTTTTTATCAGAATTTTTCCTACCAGTAAAACCACGTCGATTTGGAACTTGAATTTTTTATTCAGAATTTTACCTACAACTAAAGCCACGTTGATTTGGAACTTGATTTTTTTAATAGAATGTTCCTTATAAGTAAATCCACGTCGATTTGGTACTTGAAGGTTTTTATCAGAATATTACTTACAACTAAAACCATGTCGATTTGGAACTTGAATTTTTTTTATTAGAATCTTCCTTATAAGTAAACCCACGTCGATTTAGAACTTGAAGGAACTGGATTTGGAACTTTTTTATTAGAATCTTCCTTATAAGTGAATCCACGTCGATTTGTTAAACCATGTCGATTTGGAACTTGAATTTTTTTTATTAGAATTTTCCTTATAAGTAAATCCACGTCGATTTGGAACCATGAAGGTTTTTATCAGAATTTTTCCTACCAGTAAAACCACGTCGATTTGGAAATTGAATTTTTTTTATTAGAATCTTCCTTATAAGTAAATCCACGTCGATTTGGTACTTGAATTGCTTTATTAGAATTGTACCTACAACTCAAACCACGTCGATTTGAAACTTGAATTTTTTTTATTAGAATCTTCCTTATAAGTAAATCCACGTCGATTTGTAAAACCATGTCGATTTTGAACTTGAAGGTTCTTATCAGAATATTACTTACAACTCAAACCATGTCGATTTGGAACTTGAATTTTTTTTATTAGAATCTTCCTTATAAGTAAATCCACGTCGATTTGTAAAACCACTACGATTTGGAACTTGAATTTTTTAGTCAGAATTTTACCTACAACTAAAGCCACGTTGATTTGGAACTTGATTTTTTTAATAGAATGTTCCTTATAAGTAAATCCACGTCGATTTGGTACTTGAAGGTTTTTATCAGAATATTACTTACAACTAAAACCATGTCGATTTGGAACTTGAATTTTTTTTAATAGAATTTTCCTTATAAGTAAATCCACGTCGATTTGGAACTTGAAGGTTTTTATCAGAATTTTTCCTACCAGTAAAACCACGTTGATTTGGAACTTGAATTTTTTGTCAGAATTTTATCTACAACTAAAACCATGTCGATTTAGAACTTGAAGGTTTTTATCAGAATATTACTTACAACTAAAACCATGTCGATTTGGAACTTGAATTTTTTTTATTAGAATCTTCCTTATAAGTAAATCCACGTCAATTTGTAAAACCACGTCGATTTAGAACTTGAAGGAACTGGATTTGGAACTTTTTTATTAGAATCTTCCTTATAAGTGAATCCACGTCGATTTGTTAAACCATGTCGATTTGGAACTTGAATTTTTTTTAATAGAATTTTCCTTATAAGTAAATCCACGTCGATTTGGAACTTGAAGGTTTTTATCAGAATTTTTCCTACTAGTAAAACCACGTTGATTTGGAACTTGAATTTTTTGTCAGAATTTTACCTACAACTAAAACCATGTCGATTTAGAACTTGAAGTTTTTTATCAGAATACTACCTACAACTAAAACCATGTCGATTTGAAATTAAAATTTTTTTTATTAGAATCTTCCTTATAAGTAAATCCACGTCGATTTGTAAAACCATGTCGATTTGGAACTTGAAGGTTCTTATCAGAATATTACTTACAACTAAAACCATGTCGATTTGGAACTTGAATTTTTTTTATTAGAATCTTTCTTATAAGTAAATCCACGTCGATTTGTAAAACCACGACGATTTGGAACTTGAATTTTTTAGTCAGAATTTTACCTACAACTAAAGCCACGTTGATTTGGAACTTGATTTTTTTAATAGAATGTTCCTTATAAGTATATCCACGTCGATTTGGTACTTGAAGGTTTTTATCAGAATATTACTTACAACTAAAACCATGTCGATTTGGAACTTGAATTTTTTTTATTAGAATCTTCCTTATAAGTAAATCCACGTCGATTTGTAAAACCACGTCGATTTAGAACTTGAAGGAACTGGATTTGGAACTTTTTTTATTAGAATCTTCCTTATAAGTGAATCCACGTCGATTTGTTAAACCATGTCGATTTGGAACTTGAATTTTTTTTAATAGAATTTTTCTTATAAGTAAATCCACGTCGATTTGGAACTTGAAGGTTTTTATCAGAATTTTTCCTACTAGTAAAACCACGTTGATTTGGAACTTGAATTTTTTGTCAGAATTTTACCTACAACTAAAACCATGTCGATTTAGAACTTGAAGTTTTTTATCAGAATACTACCTACAACTAAAACCATGTCGATTTGAAATTAAAATTTTTTTTATTAGAATCTTCCTTATAAGTAAATCCACGTCGATTTGTAAAACCATGTCGATTTGGAACTTGAAGGTTCTTATCAGAATATTACTTACAACTAAAACCATGTCGATTTGGAACTTGAATTTTTTTTATTAGAATCTTTCTTATAAGTAAATCCACGTCGATTTGTAAAACCACGACGATTTGGAACTTGAATTTTTTAGTCAGAATTTTACCTACAACTAAAGCCACGTTGATTTGGAACTTAATTTTTTTAATAGAATGTTCCTTATAAGTATATCCACGTCGATTTGGTACTTGAAGGTTTTTATCAGAATATTACTTACAACTAAAACCATGTCGATTTGGAACTTGAATTTTTTTTATTAGAATCTTCGTTATAAGTGAATCCACGTCGATTTAGAACTTGAAGGAACTGGATTTGGAACTTTTTTATTAGAATCTTCCTTATAAGTGAATCCACGTCGATTTGTTAGACCATGTCGATTTGGAACTTGAATTTTTTTTAATAGAATTTTCCTTATAAGTAAATCCACGTCGATTTGGAACTTGAAGGTTTTTATCAGAATTTTTCCTACCAGTAAAACCACGTTGATTTGGAACTTGAATTTTTTGTCAGAATTTTATCTACAACTAAAACCATGTCGATTTAGAACTTGAAGGTTTTTATCAGAATATTACTTACAACTAAAACCATGTCGATTTGGAACTTGAATTTTTTTTATTAGAATCTTCCTTATAAGTAAATCCACGTCGATTTGTTAAACCATGTCGATTTGGAACTTTAATGTTTTTTATTAGAATTTTCCTTATAAGTAAATCCACGTCGATTTGTAAAACCATGCCGATTTGGAACTAAAAGGTTTTTATCAGAATATTACTTACAACTAAAACCATGTCGATTTGGAACTTGAATTTTTTTTATTAGAAACTTCCTTATAAGTAAATCCACGTCGATTTGTAAAACCACGTCGATTTAGAACTTGAAGGTTTTTATCAGAATTTTTCCTACAAGTAAAACCTCGTCGATTTGGAACTTAAATTTTTTTTATTAGAATCTTCCTTATAAGTAAATCCACGTCGATTTGTAAAACCACGACGATTTGGAACTTCAATTTTTTAGTCAGAATTTCACCTGCATCTAAAACCATGTCGATTTGGAACTTGAATTTTTTTTTTTTTAGAATTTTCATTATATTCAATCTACGTCGATTTGGAACCATGAAGGTTTTTATCAGAATTTTTCCTACAAGTAAAACCACGTCGATTTAGAACTTGAATGTTTTTTATTAGAATTTTCCTTATAAGTAAATCCCCGTCGATTTGTAAAACCACGTCGATTTGGAACTTGAATTTTTTGTCAGAATTTTATCTACAACTAAAACCATGTCGATTTGGAACTTGAAGGTTTTTATCAGAATATTACTTACAACTAAAACCATGTCGATTTGGAACTTGAATTTTTTTTATTAGAATCTTCCTTATAAGTAAATCCACGTCGATTTGTAAAACCACGTCGATTTAAAACTTGAAGGAACTGGATTTGGAACTTTTTTATTAGAATCTTCCTTATAAGTGAATCCACGTCGATTTGTTAAACCATGTCGATTTGGAACTTGAATTTTTTTTAATAGAATTTTCCTTATAAGTAAATCCACGTCGATTTGGAACTTGAAGGTTTTTATCAGAATTTTTCCTACTAGTAAAACCACGTTGATTTGGAACTTGAATTTTTTGTCAGAATTTTACCTACAACTAAAACCATGTCGGTTTAGAACTTGAAGTTTTTTATCAGAATACTACCTACAACTAAAAGCATGTCGATTTGAAATTAAAATTTTTTTTATTAGAATCTTCCTTATAAGTAAATCCACGTCGATTTGTAATACCACGTCGATTTGGAACTTAAATTTTTTTTATTAGAATCTTCCTTATAAGTAAATCCACGTCGATTTGTAAAACCACGACGATTTGGAACTTCAATTTTTTAGTCAGAATTTTACCTGCATCTAAAACCATGTCGATTTGGAACTTGAATTTTTTTTTTTTTAGAATTTTCCTTATATTAAATCTACGTCGATTTAGAACTTAAATTTTTTTTATTAGAATCTTCCTTATAAGTAAATCCACGTCGATTTGTAAAACCACGACGATTTGAAACTTCAATTTTTTAGTCAGAATTTCACCTGCATCTAAAACCATGTCGATTTGGAACTTGAATTTTTTTTTTTTTAGAATTTTCATTATATTAAATCTACGTCGATTTGGAACCATGAAGGTTTTTATCAGAATTTTTCCTACAAGTAAAACCACGTCGATTTAGAACTTGAAGGTTTTTATCAGAATTTTTCCTACAAGTAAAACCTCGTCGATTTGGAACTTAAATTTTTTTTATTAGAATCTTCCTTATAAGTAAATCCACGTCGATTTGTTAAACCATGTCGATTTGGAACTTGAATTTTTTTTATTAGAATTTTCCTTATAAGTAAATCCACGTCGATTTGGAACTTGAAGGTTTTTATCAGAATTTTTCCTACTAGTAAAACCACGTTGATTTGGAACTTGAATTTTTTGTCAGAATTTTACCTACAACTAAAACCATGTCGATTTAGAACTTGAAGTTTTTTATCAGAATACTACCTACAACTAAAACCATGTCGATTTGAAATTAAAATTTTTTTTATTAGAATCTTCCTTATAAGTAAATCCACGTCGATTTGTAATACCACGTCGATTTAGAACTTAAATTTTTTTTATTAGAATCTTCCTTATAAGTAAATCCACGTCGATTTGTAAAACCACGACGATTTGGAACTTCAATTTTTTAGTCAGAATTTCACCTGCATCTAAAACCATGTCGATTTGGAACTTGAATTTTTTTTTTTTTAGAATTTTCATTATATTCAATCTACGTCGATTTGGAACCATGAAGGTTTTTATCAGAATTTTTCCTACAAGTAAAACCACGTCGATTTAGAACTTGAATGTTTTTTATTAGAATTTTCCTTATAAGTAAATCCCCGTCGATTTGTAAAACCACGTCGATTTGGAACTTGAATTTTTTGTCAGAATTTTATCTACAACTAAAACCATGTCGATTTGGAACTTGAAGGTTTTTATCAGAATATTACTTACAACTAAAACCATGTCGATTTGGAACTTGAATTTTTTTTATTAGAATCTTCCTTATAAGTAAATCCACGTCGATTTGTAAAACCACGTCGATTTAAAACTTGAAGGAACTGGATTTGGAACTTTTTTATTAGAATCTTCCTTATAAGTGAATCCACGTCGATTTGTTAAACCATGTCGATTTGGAACTTGAATTTTTTTTAATAGAATTTTCCTTATAAGTAAATCCACGTCGATTTGGAACTTGAAGGTTTTTATCAGAATTTTTCCTACTAGTAAAACCACGTTGATTTGGAACTTGAATTTTTTGTCAGAATTTTACCTACAACTAAAACCATGTCGGTTTAGAACTTGAAGTTTTTTATCAGAATACTACCTACAACTAAAAGCATGTCGATTTGAAATTAAAATTTTTTTTATTAGAATCTTCCTTATAAGTAAATCCACGTCGATTTGTAATACCACGTCGATTTGGAACTTAAATTTTTTTTATTAGAATCTTCCTTATAAGTAAATCCACGTCGATTTGTAAAACCACGACGATTTGGAACTTCAATTTTTTAGTCAGAATTTTACCTGCATCTAAAACCATGTCGATTTGGAACTTGAATTTTTTTTTTTTTAGAATTTTCCTTATATTAAATCTACGTCGATTTAGAACTTAAATTTTTTTTATTAGAATCTTCCTTATAAGTAAATCCACGTCGATTTGTAAAACCACGACGATTTGAAACTTCAATTTTTTAGTCAGAATTTCACCTGCATCTAAAACCATGTCGATTTGGAACTTGAATTTTTTTTTTTTTAGAATTTTCATTATATTAAATCTACGTCGATTTGGAACCATGAAGGTTTTTATCAGAATTTTTCCTACAAGTAAAACCACGTCGATTTAGAACTTGAATGTTTTTTATTAGAATTTTCCTTATAAGTAAATCCCCGTCGATTTGTAAAACCACGTCGATTTGGAACTTGAATTTTTTGTCAGAATTTTATCTACAACTAAAACCATGTCGATTTGGAACTTGAAGGTTTTTATCAGAATATTACTTACAACTAAAACCATGTCGATTTGGAACTTGAATTTTTTTTATTAGAATCTTCCTTATAAGTAAATCCACGTCGATTTGTAAAACCACGTCGATTTAAAACTTGAAGGAACTGGATTTGGAACTTTTTTATTAGAATCTTCCTTATAAGTGAATCCACGTCGATTTGTTAAACCATGTCGATTTGGAACTTGAATTTTTTTTAATAGAATTTTCCTTATAAGTAAATCCACGTCGATTTGGAACTTGAAGGTTTTTATCAGAATTTTTCCTACTAGTAAAACCACGTTGATTTGGAACTTGAATTTTTTGTCAGAATTTTACCTACAACTAAAACCATGTCGGTTTAGAACTTGAAGTTTTTTATCAGAATACTACCTACAACTAAAAGCATGTCGATTTGAAATTAAAATTTTTTTTATTAGAATCTTCCTTATAAGTAAATCCACGTCGATTTGTAATACCACGTCGATTTGGAACTTAAATTTTTTTTATTAGAATCTTCCTTATAAGTAAATCCACGTCGATTTGTAAAACCACGACGATTTGGAACTTCAATTTTTTAGTCAGAATTTTACCTGCATCTAAAACCATGTCGATTTGGAACTTGAATTTTTTTTTTTTTAGAATTTTCCTTATATTAAATCTACGTCGATTTAGAACTTAAAGGTTTTTATCAGAATTTTTCCTACAAGTAAAACCACGTCGATTTGGAACTTGAATTTTTTTTATTAGAATCTTCCTTATAAGTAAATCTACGTCGATTTGTAATACCACGTCTATTTGGAACTTGAATTTTTTTTATTAGAATCTTCCTTATAATTAAATCCACGTCGATTTGTAAAACCACGTCGATTTGGAACTTGAAGGTTTTTATCAGAATTTTTCCTACAACTAAAACCATGTCGATTTGGAACTTGAATTTTATTTATTAGAATTTTCCTTATAAGTAAATCCCCGTCGATTTGTAAAACCACGTCGATTTGGAACTTTAATGTTTTTTATTAGAATTTTCCTTATAAGTAAATCCACGTCGATTTGGAACCATGAAGGTTTTTATCAGAATTTTTCCTACCAGTAAAACCACGTCGATTTGGAACTTGAATTTTTTTTATTAGAATCTTCCTTATAAGTAAATTCACGTCGATTTGTAAAACCACGTCGATTTGGAACTTGAAGGTTTTTATCATAATTTTTCCTACAAGTAAAACCTCGTCGATTTGGAACTTAAATTTTTTTTATTAGAATCTTTCTTATAAGTGAATCCACGTCGATTCGTTAAACCATGTCGATTTGGAACTTGAAGGTTTTTATCAGAATATTACCTACAACTAAAACCATGTAGATTTGGAAATTGAATTTTTTTTATTAGAATCTTCCTTATAAGTAAATCCACGTCGATTTGTTAAACCATGTCGATTTGGAACTTTAATGTTTTTTATTAGAATTTTCCTTATAAGTAAATCCACGTCGATTTGTAAAACCATGCCGATTTGGAACTAAAAGGTTTTTATCAGAATATTACTTACAACTAAAACCATGTCGATTTGGAACTTGAATTTTTTTTATTAGAAACTTCCTTATAAGTAAATCCACGTCGATTTGTAAAACCACGTCGATTTAGAACTTGAAGGTTTTTATCAGAATTTTTCCTACAAGTAAAACCTCGTCGATTTGGAACTTAAATTTTTTTTATTAGAATCTTCCTTATAAGTAAATCCACGTCGATTTGTTAAACCATGTCGATTTGGAACTTGAATTTTTTTTATTAGAATTTTCCTTATAAGTAAATCCACGTCGATTTGGAACTTGAAGGTTTTTATCAGAATTTTTCCTACCAGTAAAACCACGTTGATTTGGAACTTGAATTTTTTGTCAGAATTTTACCTACAACTAAAACCATGTCGATTTAGAACTTGAAGGTTTTTATCAGAATACTACCTACAACTAAAACCATGTCGATTTGGAACTTTAATTTTTTTTATTAGAATCTTCCTTATAAGTAAATCCACGTCGATTTGTAAAACCACGTCGATTTGGAACTTGAAGGTTTTTATCAGAATTTTTCCTACAAGTAAAACCACGTCGATTTGTTAAACCATGTCGATTTGGAACTTGAATTTTTTTTATTAGAATCTTCCTTATAAGTAAATCCACGTCGATTTGTAAAACCACGTCGATTTGGAACTTGAAGGTTTTTATCAGAATTTTTCCTACAACTAAAACCATGTCGATTTGGAACTTGAATTTTATTTATTAGAATTTTCCTTATAAGTAAATCCCCGTCGATTTGTAAAACCACGTCGATTTGGAACTTTTATGTTTTGTATTAGAATTTTCCTTATAAGTAAATCCACGTCGATTTGGAACCATGAAGGTTTTTATCAGAATTTTTCCTACCAGTAAAACCACGTCGATTTGGAACTTGAATTTTTTTTATTAGAATCTTCCTTATAAGTAAATTCACGTCGATTTGTAAAACCACGTCGATTTGGAACTTGAAGGTTTTTATCAGAATTTTTCCTACAAGTAAAACCTCGTCGATTTGGAACTTAAATTTTTTTTATTAGAATCTTTCTTATAAGTGAATCCACGTCGATTCGTTAAACCATGTCGATTTGGAACTTGAAGGTTTTTATCAGAATATTACCTACAACTAAAACCATGTCGATTTGGAAATTGAATTTTTTTTATTAGAATCTTCCTTATAAGTAAATCCACGTCGATTTGTTAAACCATGTCGATTTGGAACTTTAATGTTTTTTATTAGAATTTTCCTTATAAGTAAATCCACGTCGATTTGGAACCATGAAGGTTTTGATCAGAATTTTTACTACCAGTAAAACCACGTCGATTTGGAACTTGAATTTTTAATTCAGAATTGTACCTACAACTAAAACCACGTTGATTTGGAACTTGATTTTTTTAATAGAATTTTCCTTATAAGTAAATCCACGTCGATTTGTAAAACCATGCCAATTTGGAACTAAAAGGTTTTTATCAGAATATTACTTACAACTAAAACCATGTCGATTTGGAACTTGAATTTTTTTTATTAGAAACTTCCTTTTAAGTAAATCCACGTCGATTTGTAAAACCACGTCGATTTAGAACTTGAAGGAACTGGATTTGGAACTTTTTTATTAGAATCTTCCTTATAAGTAAATCCACGTCGATTTGTTAAACCATGTCGATTTGGAACTTGAATTTTTTTTATTAGAATTTTCCTTATAAGTAAATCCACGTCGATTTGGAACTTGAAGGTTTTTATCAGAATTTTTCCTACCAGTAAAACCACGTTGATTTGGAACTTGAATTTTTTGTCAGAATTTTACCTACAACTAAAACCATGTCGATTTAGAACTTGAAGGTTTTTTTCAGAATACTACCTACAACTAAAACCATGTCGATTTGGAACTTGAATTTTTTTTATTAGAATCTTCCTTATAAGTAAATCCACGTCGATTTGTAAAACCACGTCGATTTGGAACTTAAAGGTTTTTATCAGAATTTTTCCTACAACTAAAACCATGTCGATTTGGAACTTGAATTTTATTTATTAGAATTTTCCTCATAAGTCAATCCACGTCGATTTGGAACCATGAAGGTTTTTTATTAGAATTTTTCCTACCAGTAAAACCACGTCGATTTGGAACTTGAATTTTTTATTCAGAATTTTACCTACAACTAAAGCTACGTTGATTTGGAACTTGATTTTTTTAATAGAATGTTCCTTATAAGTAAATCCACGTCGATTTGGTACTTGAAGGTTTTTATCAGAATATTACTTACAACTAAAACCATGTCGATTTGGAACTTGAATTTTTTTTATTAAAATCTTCCTTATAAGTAAACCCACGTCGATTTAGAACTTGAAGGAACTGGATTTGGAACTTTTTTATTAGAATCTTCCTTATAAGTGAATCCACGTCGATTTGTTAAACCATGTCGAATTGGAACTTGAATTTTTTTTAATAGAATTTTCCTTATGAGTAAATCCACGTCGATTTGGAACTTGAAGGTTTTTATCAGAATTTTTCATACCAGTAAAACCACGTCGATTTGGAACTTGAATTTTTTGTCAGAATTTTATCTACAACTAAAACCATGTCGATTTAGAACTTAAAGGTTTTTATCAGAATATTACCTACAACTAAAACTATGTCGATTTGAAACTTGAATTTTTTTTATTAGAATCTTCCTTATAAGTAAATCCACGTCGATTTGGAACTTGAAGGTTTTTATCAGAATTTTTCCTACAAGTAAAACCACGTCGATTTAGAACTTGAATGTTTTTTATTAGAATTTTCCTTATAAGTAAATCCCCGTCGATTTGTAAAACCACGTCGATTTGGAACTTGAATTTTTTGTCAGAATTTTATCTACAACTAAAACCATGTCGATTTGGAACTTGAAGGTTTTTATCAGAATATTACTTACAACTAAAACCATGTCGATTTGGAACTTGAATTTTTTTTATTAGAATCTTCCTTATAAGTAAATCCACGTCGATTTGTAAAACCACGTCGATTTGGAACTTGAAGGTTTTTATCAGAATTTTTCCTACAAGTAAAACCACGTCGATTTAGAACTTGAATGTTTTTTATTAGAATTTTCCTTATAAGTAAATCCCCGTCGATTTGTAAAACCACGTCGATTTGGAACTTGAATTTCTTGTCAGAATTTTATCTACAACTAAAACCATGTCGATTTGGAACTTGAAGGTTTTTATCAGAATATTACTTACAACTAAAACCATGTCGATATGGAACTTGAATTTTTTTTATTAGAATCTTCCTTATAAGTAAATCCACGTCGATTTGTAAATCCACGTCGATTTGGAACTTGAATTTTTTGTCAGAATTTTACCTACAACTAAAACCATGTCGATTTAGAACTTGAAGTTTTTTATCAGAATACTACCTACAACTAAAACCATGTCGATTTGAAATTAAAATTTTTTTTATTAGAATCTTCCTTATAAGTAAATCCACGTCGATTTGTAATACCACGTCGATTTGGAACTTGAAGGTTTTTATCAGAATTTTTCCTACAACTAAAACCATGTCGATTTGGAACTTGAATTTTATTTATTAGAATTTTCCTTATAAGTAAATCCCCGTCGATTTGTAAAACCACGTCGATTTGGAACTTGAATTTTTTTTATTAGAATCTTCCTTATAAGTAAATTCACGTCGATTTGTAAAACCACGTCGATTTGGAACTTGAAGGTTTTTATCAGAATTTTTCCTACAAGTAAAACCTCGTCGATTTGGAACTTAAATTTTTTTTATTAGAATCTTTCTTATAAGTGAATCCACGTCGATTCGTTAAACCATGGCGATTTGGAACTTGAAGGTTTTTATCAGAATATTACCTACAACTAAAACCATGTCGATTTGGAAATTGAATTTTTTTTATTAGAATCTTCCTTATAAGTAAATCCACGTCGATTTGTTAAACCATGTCGATTTGGAACTTTAATGTTTTTTATTAGATTTTTCCTTATAAGTAAATCCACGTCGATTTGTTAAACCATGTCGATTTGGAACTTGAATTTTTTTTATTAGAATTTTCCTTATAAGTAAATCCACGTCGATTTGGAACTTGAAGGTTTTTATCAGAATTTTTTCTACCAGTAAAACCACGTTGATTTGGAACTTGAATTTTTTATTCAGAATTTTACCTACAACTAAAGCTACGTTGATTTGGAACTTGATTTTTTTAATAGAATGTTCCTTATAAGTAAATCCACGTCGATTTGGTACTTGAAGGTTTTTATCAGAATATTACTTACAACTAAAACCATGTCGATTTGGAACTTGAATTTTTTTTATTAGAATCTTCCTTATAAGTAAACCCACGTCGATTTAGAACTTGAAGGAACTGGATTTGGAACTTTTTTATTAGAATCTTCCTTATAAGTGAATCCACGTCGATTTGTAAAACCACGTCGATTTGGAACTTAAAGGTTTTTATCAGAATTTTTCCTACAACTAAAACCATGTCGATTTGGAACTTGAATTTTATTTATTAGAATTTTCCTTATAAGTAAATCCACGTCGATTTGGAACCATGAAGGTTTTTTATTAGAATTTTTCCTACCAGTAAAACCACGTCGATTTGGAACTTGAATTTTTTATTCAGAATTTTACCTACAACTAAAGCTACGTTGATTTGGAACTTGATTTTTTTAATAGAATGTTCCTTATAAGTAAATCCACGTCGATTTGGTACTTGAAGGTTTTTATCAGAATATTACTTACAACTAAAACCATGTCGATTTGGAACTTGAATTTTTTTTATTAGAATCTTCCTTATAAGTAAACCCACGTCGATTTAGAACTTGAAGGAACTGGATTTGGAACTTTTTTATTAGAATCTTCCTTATAAGTGAATCCACGTCGATTTGTTAAACCATGTCGAATTGGAACTTGAATTTTTTTTAATAGAATTTTCCTTATAAGTAAATCCACGTCGATTTGGAACTTGAAGGTTTTTATCAGAATTTTTCCTACAAGTAAAACCACGTCGATTTAGAACTTGAATGTTTTTTATTAGAATTTTCCTTATAAGTAAATCCCCGTCGATTTGTAAAACCACGTCGATTTGGAACTTGAATTTTTTGTCAGAATTTTATCTACAACTAAAACCATGTCGATTTGGAACTTGAAGGTTTTTATCAGAATATTACTTACAACTAAAACCATGTCGATATGGAACTTGAATTTTTTTTATTAGAATCTTCCTTATAAGTAAATCCACGTCGATTTGTAAATCCACGTCGATTTGGAACTTGAAGGTTTTTATCAGAATTTTTCCTACTAGTAAAACCACGTTGATTTGGAACTTGAATTTTTTGTCAGAATTTTACCTACAACTAAAACCATGTCGATTTAGAACTTGAAGTTTTTTATCAGAATACTACCTACAACTAAAACCATGTCGATTTGAAATTAAAATTTTTTTTATTAGAATCTTCCTTATAAGTAAATCCACGTCGATTTGTAATACCACGTCGATTTGGAACTTAAATTTTTTTTATTAGAATCTTCCTTATAAGTAAATCTACGTCGATTTGTAAAACCACGACGATTTGGAACTTCAATTTTTTAGTCAGAATTTTACCTGCATCTAAAACCATGTCGATTTGGAACTTGAATTTTTTTTTTTTTAGAATTTTCCTTATATTAAATCTACGTCGATTTGGAACTTAATGGTTTTTATCAGAATTTTTCCTACAAGTAAAACCACGTCGATTTGGAACTTGAATTTTATTTATTAGAATTTTCCTTATAAGTAAATCCCCGTCGATTTGTAAAACCACGTCGATTTGGAACTTTGATGTTTTTTATTAGAATTTTCCTTATAAGTAAATCCACGTCGATTTGGAACCATGAAGGTTTTTATCAGAATTTTTTCTACCAGTAAAACCACGTCGATTTGGAACTTGAATTTTATTTATTAGAATTTTCCTTATAAGTAAATCCCCGTCGATTTGTAAAACCACGTCGATTTGGAACTTTAATGTTTTTTATTAGAATTTTCCTTATAAGTAAATCCACGTCGATTTGGAACCATGAAGGTTTTGATCAGAATTTTTCCTACAAGTAAAACCACGTCGATTTAGAACTTGAATGTTTTTATTAGAATTTTCCTTATAAGTAAATCCCCGTCGATTTGTAAAACCACGTCGATTTGGAACTTGAATTTTTTGTCAGAATTTTATCTACAACTAAAACCATGTCGATTTGGAACTTGAAGGTTTTTATCAGAATATTACTTACAACTAAAACCATGTCGATTTGGAACTTGAATTTTTTTTATTAGAATCTTCCTTATAAGTAAATCCACGTCGATTTGTAAAACCACGTCGATTTAGAACTTGAAGGAACTGGATTTGGAACTTTTTTATTAGAATCTTCCTTATAAGTGAATCCACGTCGATTTGTTAAACCATGTCGATTTGGAACTTGAATTTTTTTTAATAGAATTTTCCTTATAAGTAAATCCACGTCGATTTGGAACTTGAAGGTTTTTATCAGAATTTTTCCTACTAGTAAAACCACGTTGATTTGGAACTTGAATTTTTTGTCAGAATTTTACCTACAACTAAAACCATGTCGATTTAGAACTTGAAGTTTTTTATCAGAATACTACCAACAACTAAAACCATGTCGATATGAAATTAAAATTTTTTTTATTAGAATCTTCCTTATAAGTAAATCCACGTCGATTTGTAAAACCACGTCGATTTGGAACTTGAAGTTTTTTATCAGAATTTTTCCTACAAGTAAAACCACGTCGATTTGGAACTTGAATTTTTTTTATTAGAATCTTCCTTATAAGTGAATCCACGTCGATTCGTCAAACTATGTCGATTTGGAACTTGAAGGTTTTTATCAGAATATTACCTACAACTAAAACCATGTCGATTTGGAAATTGAATTTTTTTTATTAGAATCTTCCTTATAAGTAAATCCACGTCGATTTGTTAAACCATGTCGATTTGGAACTTTAATGTTTTTTATTAGAATTTTCCTTATAAGTAAATCCACGTCGATTTGGAACCATGAAGGTTTTTATCAGAATTTTTCCTACTAGTAAAACCACGTTGATTTGGAACTTGAATTTTTTGTCAGAATTTTACCTACAACTAAAACCATGTCGATTTAGAACTTAAAGTTTTTTATCAGAATACTACCTACAACTAAAACCATGTCGATATGAAATTAAAATTTTTTTTATTAGAATCTTCCTTATAAGTAAATCCACGTCGATTTGTAATACCACGTCGATTTGGAACTTAAATTTTTTTTATTAGAATCTTCCTTATAAGTAAATCCACGTCGATTTGTAAAACCACGACGATTTGGAACTTCAATTTTTTAGTCAGAATTTTACCTGCATCTAAAACCATGTCGATTTGGAACTTGAATTTTTTTTTTTTTAGAATTTTCCTTATATTAAATCTACGTCGATTTGGAACTTAAAGGTTTTTATCAGAATTTTTCCTACCAGTAAAACCATGTCGATTTGGAACTTGAATTTTTTAGTCAGAATTTTACATACAACTAAAACCATGTCGATTTAGAACTTGAAGGTTTTTATCAGAATATTACCTACAACTTAAAATATGTCGATTTGGAACTTTAATTTTTTTATTAGAATCTTCCTTATAAGTAAATCCACGTCGATTTGTAAAACCACGTCGATTTGGAACTTGAAGTTTTTTATCAGAATTTTTCCTACAAGTAAAACCACGTCGATTTGGAACTTGAATTTTTTTTATTAGAATCTTCCTTATAAGTGAATCCACGTCGATTCGTCAAACTATGTCGATTTGGAACTTGAAGGTTTTTATCAGAATATTACCTACAACTAAAACCATGTCGATTTGGAAATTGAATTTTTTTTATTAGAATCTTCCTTATAAGTAAATCCACGTCGATTTGTTAAACCATGTCGATTTGGAACTTTAATGTTTTTTATTAGAATTTTCCTTATAAGTAAATCCACGTCGATTTGGAACCATGAAGGTTTTTATCAGAATTTTTCCTACTAGTAAAACCACGTTGATTTGGAACTTGAATTTTTTGTCAGAATTTTACCTACAACTAAAACCATGTCGATTTAGAACTTAAAGTTTTTTATCAGAATACTACCTACAACTAAAACCATGTCGATATGAAATTAAAATTTTTTTTATTAGAATCTTCCTTATAAGTAAATCCACGTCGATTTGTAATACCACGTCGATTTGGAACTTAAATTTTTTTTATTAGAATCTTCCTTATAAGTAAATCCACGTCGATTTGTAAAACCACGACGATTTGGAACTTCAATTTTTTAGTCAGAATTTTACCTGCATCTAAAACCATGTCGATTTGGAACTTGAATTTTTTTTTTTTAGAATTTTCCTTATATTAAATCTACGTCGATTTGGAACTTAAAGGTTTTTATCAGAATTTTTCCTACCAGTAAAACCATGTCGATATGGAACTTGAATTTTTTTTATTAGAATCTTCCTTATAAGTAAATTCACGTCGATTTGTAAAACCACGTCGATTTGGAACTTGAAGGTTTTTATCAGAATTTTTCCTACAAGTAAAACCACGTCGATTTGGAACTTAAATTTTTTTTATTAGAATCTTCCTTATAAGTGAATCCACGTCGATTCGTTAAACTATGTCGATTTGGATCTTGAAGGTTTTTATCAGAATATTACCTACAACTAAAACCATGTCGATTTGGAACTTGAATTTTATTTATTAGAATTTTCCTTATAAGTAAATCCCCGTCGATTTGTAAAACCACGTCGATTTGGAACTTTAATGTTTTTTATTAGAATTTTCCTTATAAGTAAATCCACGTCGATTTGGAACCATGAAGGTTTTTATCAGAATTTTTCCTACCAGTAAAACCACGTCGATTTGGAACTTGAATTTTTTATTCAGAATTGTACCTACAACTAAAACCACGTTGATTTGGAACTTGATTTTTTTAATAGAATTTTCCTTATAAGTAAATCCACGTCGATTTGGTACTTGAACTTCTTTATTAGAATTGTACCTACAACTAAAACCACGTCGATTTGGAACTTGATGGTTTTTATCAGTATTTTTCCTACAACTAAAACCATGTCGATTTGGAACTTAAATTTTATTTATTAGAATTTTCCTTATAAGTAAATCCCCGTCGATTTGTAAAACCACGTCGATTTGGAACTTGAAGGTTTTTATCAGAATTTTTCCTACAAGTAAAACCACGTCGATTTGGAACTTAAATTTTTTTTATAAGAATCTTCCTTATAAGTGAATCCACGTCGATTCGTTAAACCATGTCGATTTGGAACTTGAAGGTTTTCATCAGAATATTACCTACAACTAAAACCATGTCGATTTGGAAATTGAATTTTTTTTATTAGAATCTTCCTTATAAGTAAATCCACGTCGATTTGTTAAACCATGTCGATTTGGAACTTTAATGTTTTTTATTAGAATTTTCCTTATAAGTAAATCCACGTCGATTTGGAACCATGAAGATTTTGATCAGAATTTTTCCTACCAGTAAAACCACGTCGATTTGGAACTTGAATTTTTTTTATTAGAAACTTCCTTATAAGTAAATCTACGTCGATTTGTAAAACCACGTCGATTTAGAACTTGAAGGAACTGGATTTGGAACTTTTTTAATAGAATCTTCCTTATAAGTAAATCCACGTCGATTTGTAAAACCACGTCGATTTGGAACTTAAAGGTTTTTATCAGAATTTTTCCTACAACTAAAACCATGTCGATTTGGAACTTGAATTTTATTTATTAGAATTTTCCTTATAAGTAAATCCACGTCGATTTGGAACCATGAAGGTTTTTTATCAGAATTTTTCCTACCAGTAAAACCACGTCGATTTGGAACTTGAATTTTTTATTCAGAATTTTACCTACAACTAAAGCCACGTTGATTTGGAACTTGTTTTTTTTAATAGAATGTTCCTTATAAGTAAATCCACGTCGATTTGGTACTTGAAGGTTTTTATCAGAATATTACTTACAACTAAAACCATGTCGATTTGGAACTTGAATTTTTTTTATTAGAATCTTCCTTATAAGTAAATCCACGTCGATTTGTAAAACCACGTCGATTTGGAACTTGAAGGTTTTTATCAGAATTTTTCCTACAAGTAAAACCACGTCGATTTAGAACTTGAATGTTTTTTATTAGAATTTTCCTTATAGGTAAATCCCCGTCGATTTGTAAAACCACGTCGATTTGGAACTTGAATTTTTTGTCAGAATTTTATCTACAACTAAAACCATGTCGATTTGGAACTTGAAGGTTTTTATCAGAATATTACTTACAACTAAAACCATGTCGATTTGGAACTTGAATTTTTTTTATTAGAATCTTCCTTATAAGTAAATCCACGTCGATTTGTAATACCACGTCGATTTGGAACTTAAATTTTTTTTATTAGAATCTTCCTTATAAGTAAATCCACGTCGATTTGTAAAACCACGACGATTTGGAACTTCAATTTTTTAGTCAGAATTTTACCTGCATCTAAAACCATGTCGATTTGGAACTTGAATTTTTTTTTTTTTAAATTTTCCTTTTATTAAATCTACGTCGATTTGGAACTTAAAGGTTTTTATCAGAATTTTTCCTACCAGTAAAACCATGTCGATTTGGAACTTGAATTTTTTAGTCAGAATTTTACCTACAACTAAAACCATGTCGATTTAGAACTTGAAGGTTTTTATCAGAATATTACCTATAACTTAAAATATGTCGATTTGGAACTTGAATTTTTTTTATTAGAATCTTCCTTATAAGTAAATCCACGTCGACTTGTAAAACCACGTCGATTTGGAACTTGAATTTTTTTTATTAGAATCTTCCTTATAAGTGAATCCACGTCGATTCGTCAAACCATGTCGATTTGGAACTTGAAGGTTTTTATCAGAATATTACCTACAACTAAAACCATGTCGATTTGGAATTTGACTTTTTTTTATTAGAATCTTCCTTATAAGTAAATCCACGTCGATTTGTTAAACCATGTCGATTTGGAACTTGAATTTTATTTATTAGAATTTTCCTTATAAGTAAATCCCCGTCGATTTGTAAAACCACGTCGATTTGGAACTTTAATGTTTTTAATTAGAATTTTCCTTATAAGTAAATCCACGTCGATTTGGAACCATGAAGGTTTTTATCAGAATTTTTCCTACCAGTAAATCCACGTCGATTTGTAAAACCACGTCGATTTGGAACTTAAAGGTTTTTATCAGAATTTTTCCTACAACTAAAACCATGTCGATTTGGAACTTGAATTTTATTTATTAGAATTTTCCTAATAAGTAAATCCACGTCGATTTGGAACCATGAAGGTTTTTTATCAGAATTTTTCCTACCAGTAAAACCACGTCGATTTGGAACTTGAATTTTTTATTCAGAATTTTACCTACAACTAAAGCCACGTTGATTTGGAACTTGATTTTTTTAATAGAATGTTCCTTATAAGTAAATCCACGTCGATTTGGTACTTGAAGGTTTTTATCAGAATATTACTTACAACTAAAACCATGTCGATTTGGAACTTGAATTTTTTTTATTAGAATCTTCCTTATAAGTAAATCCACGTCGATTTAGAACTTGAAGGAACTGGATTTGGAACTTTTTTTTTAGAATCTTCCTTATAAGTGAATCCACGTCGATTTGTTAAACCATGTCGATTTGAAACTTGAATTTTTTTTATTAGAATCTTCCTTATAAGTAAATCCACGTTGATTTGTAAAACCACGTCGATTTGGAACTTGAAGGTTTTTATCAGAATTTTTCCTACAAGTAAAACTACGTCGATTTAGAACTTGAATGTTTTTTATTAGAATTTTCCTTATAAGTAAATCCCCGTCGATTTGTAAAACCACGTCGATTTGGAACTTGAATTTTTTGTCAGAATTTTATCTACAACTAAAACCATGTCGATTTGGAACTTGAAGGTTTTTATCAGAATATTACTTACAACTAAAACCATGTCTATTTGGAACTTGAATTTCTTTTATTAGAATCTTCCTTATAAGTAAATCCACGTCGATTTGTAAAACCACGTCGATTTAGAACTTGAAGGAACTGGATTTGGAACTTTTTTATTAGAATCTTCCTTATAAGTGAATCCACGTCGATTTGTTAAACCATGTCGATTTGGAACTTAAATTTTTTTTAATAGAATTTTCCTTATAAGTAAATCCACGTCGATTTGAAACTTGAAGGTTTTTATCAGAATTTTTCCTACTAGTAAAACCACGTTGATTTGGAACTTGAATTTTTTGTCAGAATTTTACCTACAACTAAAACCATGTCGATTTAGAACTTGAAGTTTTTTATCAGAATACTACCTACAACTAAAACCATGTCGATATGAAATTAAAATTTTTTTTATTAGAATCTTCCTTATAAGTAAATCCACGTCGATTTGTAATACCACGTCGATTTGGAACTTGAATTTTTTTTTTTTTTAAATTTTCCTTATATTACATCTACGTCGATTTGGAACTTAAAGGTTTTTATCAGAATTTTTCCTACCAGTAAAACCATGTCGATTTGGAACTTGAATTTTTTAGTCAGAATTTTACCTACAACTAAAACCATGTCGATTTAGAACTTGAAGGTTTTTATCAGAATATTACCTACAACTTAAAATATGTCGATTTGGAACTTGAATTTTTTTTATTAGAATCTTCCTTATAAGTAAATCCACGTCGATTTGTAAAACCACGTCGATTTGGAACTTAAATTTTTTTTATTAGAATCTTTCTTATAAGTGAATCCACGTCGATTCGTTAAACCATGTCGATTTGGAATTTGAAGGTTTTTATCAGAATATTACCTACAACTAAAACCATGTCGATTTGGAACTTGAATTTTTTTTATTAGAATCTTCCTTATAAGTAAATCCACGTCGATTTGTAAAACCACGTCGATTTGGAACTTAAATTTTTTTTATTAGAATCTTTCTTATAAGTGAATCCACGTCGATTCGTCAAACCATGTCGATTTGGAACTAAAAGGTTTTTATCAGAATATTACTTACAACTAAAACCATGTCGATTTGGAACTTAAATTTTTTTTATTAGAAACTTTCTTATAAGTAAATCCACGTCGATTTGTAAAACCACGTCGATTTAGAACTTGAAGGAACTGGATTTGGAACTTTTTTATTAGAATCTTCCTTATAAGTAAATCCACGTCGATTTGTTAAACCATGTCGATTTGGAACTTGAATTTTTTTTATTAGAATTTTCCTTCTAAGTAAATCCACGTCGATTTGGAACTTGAAGGTTTTTATCAGAATTTTTCCTACCAGTAAAACCACGTTGATTTGGAACTTGAATTTTTTGTCAGAATTTTACCTACAACTAAAACCATGTCGATTTAGAACTTGAAGTTTTTTATCAGAATACTACCTACAACTAAAACCATGTCGATATGAAATTAAAATTTTTTTTATTAGAATCTTCCTTATAAGTAAATCCACGTCGATTTGTAATACCACATCGATTTGGAACTTAAATTTTTTTTTTTTTTAAATTTTCCTTATATTAAATCTACGTCGATTTGGAACTTAAAGGTTTTTATCAGAATTTTTCCTACCAGTAAAACCATGTCGATTTGGAACTTGAATTTTTTAGTCAGAATTTTACCTACAACTAAAACCATGTCGATTTAGAACTTGAAGGTTTTTATCAGAATATTACCTACAACTTAAAATATGTCGATTTGAAACTTGAATTTTTTTTATTAGAATCTTCCTTATAAGTAAATCCACGTCGACTTGTAAAACCACGTCGATTTGGAACTTGAATTTTTTTTATTAGAATCTTCCTTATAAGTGAATCCACGTCGATTCGTCAAACCATGTCGATTTGGAACTTGAAGGTTTTTATCAGAATATTACCTACAACTAAAACCATGTCGATTTGGAAATTGAATTTTTTTTATTAGAATCTTCCTTATAAGTAAATCCACGTCGATTTGTTAAACCATGTCGATTTGGAACTTGAATTTTATTTATTAAAATTTTCCTTATAAGTAAATCCCCGTCGATTTGTAAAACCACGTCGATTTGGAACTTTAATGTTTTTTATTAGAATTTTCCTTATAAGTAAATCCACGTCGATTTGGAACCATGAAGGTTTTTATCAGAATTTTTCCTACCAGTAAAACCACGTCGATTTGGAACTTGAATTTTTTTTATTAGAATCTTCCTTATATGTAAATTCACGTCGATTTGTAAAACCACGTCGATTTGGAACTTGAAGGTTTTTATCAGAATTTTTCCTACAAGTAAAACCACGTCGATTTGGAACTTAAATTTTTTTTATTAGAATCTTCCTTATAAGTGAATCCACGTCGATTCGTTAAACCATGTCGATTTGGAACTTGAAGGTTTTTATCAGAATATTACCTACAACTAAAACCATGTCGATTTGGAAATTGAATTTTTTTTATTAGAATCTTCCTTATAAGTAAATCCACGTCGATTTGTTAAACCATGTCGATTTGGAACTTGAATTTTATTTATTAGAATTTTCCTTATAAGTAAATCCCCGTCGATTTGTAAAACCACGTCGATTTGGAACTTTAATGTTTTTTATTAGAATTTTCCTTATAAGTAAATCCACGTCGATTTGGAACCATGAAGGTTTTTATCAGAATTTTTCCTACCAGTAAAACCACGTCGATTTGGAACTTAAATTTTTTTTATTAGAATCTTCCTTATAAGTGAATCCACGTCGATTCGTTAAACCATGTCGATTTGGAACTTGAAGGTTTTTATCAGAATATTACCTACAACGAAAACCACGTCGATTTGGAACTTGAAGGTTTTTATCAGAATTTTTCCTACAAGTAAAACCACGTCGATTTGGAACTTAAATTTTTTTTATTAGAATCTTCCTTATAAGTGAATCCACGTCGATTCGTTAAACCATCTCGATTTGGAACCATGAAGGTTTTGATCAGAATTTTTCCTACCAGTAAAACCACGTCGATTTGGAACTTGAATTTTTAATTCAGAATTGTACCTACAACTAAAACCACGTTGATTTGGAACTTGATTTTTTTAATAGAATTTTCCTTATAAGTAAATCCACGTCGATTTGTAAAACCATGCCGATTTGGAACTAAAAGGTTTTTATCAGAATATTACTTACAACTAAAACCATGTCGATTTGGAACTTGAATTTTTTTTATTAGAAACTTTCTTATAAGTAAATCCACGTCGATTTGTAAAACCACGTCGATTTGGAACTTAAAGGTTTTTATCAGAATTTTTCCTACAACTAAAACCATGTCGATTTGGAACTTGAATTTTATTTATTAGAATTTTCCTAATAAGTAAATCCACGTCGATTTGGAACCATGAAGGTTTTTTATCAGAATTTTTCCTACCAGTAAAACCACGTCAATTTGGAACTTGAATTTTTTATTCAGAATCTTACCTACAACTAAAGCCACGTTGATTTGGAACTTGATTTTTTTAATAGAATGTTCCTTATAAGTAAATCCACGTCGATTTGGTACTTGAAGGTTTTTATCAGAATATTACTTACAACTAAAACCATGTCGATTTGGAACTTGAATTTTTTTTATTAGAATCTTCCTTATAAGTAAATCCACGTCGATTTAGAACTTGAAGGAACTGGATTTGGAACTTTTTTATTAGAATCTTCCTTATAAGTGAATCCACGTCGATTTGTTAAACCATGTCGATTTTAAACTTGAATTTTTTTTATTAGAATCTTCCTTATAAGTAAATCCACGTCGATTTGTTAAACCATGTCGATTTGGAACTTTTATGTTTTTTATTAGAATTTTCCTTATAAGTAAATCCACGTCGATTTGAAACTTGAAGGTTTTTATCAGAATTTTTCCTACTAGTAAAACCACGTTGATTTGGAACTTGAATTTTTTGTCAGAATTTTACCTACAACTAAAACCATGTCAATTTAGAACTTGAAGTTTTTTATCAGAATACTACCTACAACTAAAACCATGTCGATATGAAATTAAAATTTTTTTTATTAGAATCTTCCTTATAAGTAAATCCACGTCGATTTGTAATACCACGTCGATTTGGAACTTAAATTTTTTTTATTAGAATCTTCCTTATAAGTAAATCCACGTCGATTTGTAAAACCACGACGATTTGGAACTTCAATTTTTTAGTCAGAATTTTACCTGCATCTAAAACCATGTCGATTTGGAACTTGAATTTTTTTTTTTTAGAATTTTCCTTATATTAAATCTACGTCGATTTGGAACTTAAAGGTTTTTATCAGAATTTTTCCTACCAGT
This sequence comes from Ganaspis brasiliensis, assembly GCA_037103525.1. NCBI lineage: Eukaryota > Metazoa > Arthropoda > Insecta > Hymenoptera > Figitidae > Ganaspis > Ganaspis brasiliensis. The sequence goes on along the minus strand of JAZKLR010000282.1, from coordinate 411,892 downwards.
AAAACCATGTCGATATGGAACTTGAATTTTTTTTATTAGAATCTTCCTTATAAGTAAATTCACGTCGATTTGTAAAACCACGTCGATTTGGAACTTGAAGGTTTTTATCAGAATTTTTCCTACAAGTAAAACCACGTCGATTTGGAACTTAAATTTTTTTTATTAGAATCTTCCTTATAAGTGAATCCACGTCGATTCGTTAAACTATGTCGATTTGGATCTTGAAGGTTTTTATCAGAATATTACCTACAACTAAAACCATGTCGATTTGGAACTTGAATTTTATTTATTAGAATTTTCCTTATAAGTAAATCCCCGTCGATTTGTAAAACCACGTCGATTTGGAACTTTAATGTTTTTTATTAGAATTTTCCTTATAAGTAAATCCACGTCGATTTGGAACCATGAAGGTTTTTATCAGAATTTTTCCTACCAGTAAAACCACGTCGATTTGGAACTTGAATTTTTTATTCAGAATTGTACCTACAACTAAAACCACGTTGATTTGGAACTTGATTTTTTTAATAGAATTTTCCTTATAAGTAAATCCACGTCGATTTGGTACTTGAACTTCTTTATTAGAATTGTACCTACAACTAAAACCACGTCGATTTGGAACTTGATGGTTTTTATCAGTATTTTTCCTACAACTAAAACCATGTCGATTTGGAACTTAAATTTTATTTATTAGAATTTTCCTTATAAGTAAATCCCCGTCGATTTGTAAAACCACGTCGATTTGGAACTTGAAGGTTTTTATCAGAATTTTTCCTACAAGTAAAACCACGTCGATTTGGAACTTAAATTTTTTTTATAAGAATCTTCCTTATAAGTGAATCCACGTCGATTCGTTAAACCATGTCGATTTGGAACTTGAAGGTTTTCATCAGAATATTACCTACAACTAAAACCATGTCGATTTGGAAATTGAATTTTTTTTATTAGAATCTTCCTTATAAGTAAATCCACGTCGATTTGTTAAACCATGTCGATTTGGAACTTTAATGTTTTTTATTAGAATTTTCCTTATAAGTAAATCCACGTCGATTTGGAACCATGAAGATTTTGATCAGAATTTTTCCTACCAGTAAAACCACGTCGATTTGGAACTTGAATTTTTTTTATTAGAAACTTCCTTATAAGTAAATCTACGTCGATTTGTAAAACCACGTCGATTTAGAACTTGAAGGAACTGGATTTGGAACTTTTTTAATAGAATCTTCCTTATAAGTAAATCCACGTCGATTTGTAAAACCACGTCGATTTGGAACTTAAAGGTTTTTATCAGAATTTTTCCTACAACTAAAACCATGTCGATTTGGAACTTGAATTTTATTTATTAGAATTTTCCTTATAAGTAAATCCACGTCGATTTGGAACCATGAAGGTTTTTTATCAGAATTTTTCCTACCAGTAAAACCACGTCGATTTGGAACTTGAATTTTTTATTCAGAATTTTACCTACAACTAAAGCCACGTTGATTTGGAACTTGTTTTTTTTAATAGAATGTTCCTTATAAGTAAATCCACGTCGATTTGGTACTTGAAGGTTTTTATCAGAATATTACTTACAACTAAAACCATGTCGATTTGGAACTTGAATTTTTTTTATTAGAATCTTCCTTATAAGTAAATCCACGTCGATTTGTAAAACCACGTCGATTTGGAACTTGAAGGTTTTTATCAGAATTTTTCCTACAAGTAAAACCACGTCGATTTAGAACTTGAATGTTTTTTATTAGAATTTTCCTTATAGGTAAATCCCCGTCGATTTGTAAAACCACGTCGATTTGGAACTTGAATTTTTTGTCAGAATTTTATCTACAACTAAAACCATGTCGATTTGGAACTTGAAGGTTTTTATCAGAATATTACTTACAACTAAAACCATGTCGATTTGGAACTTGAATTTTTTTTATTAGAATCTTCCTTATAAGTAAATCCACGTCGATTTGTAATACCACGTCGATTTGGAACTTAAATTTTTTTTATTAGAATCTTCCTTATAAGTAAATCCACGTCGATTTGTAAAACCACGACGATTTGGAACTTCAATTTTTTAGTCAGAATTTTACCTGCATCTAAACCCATGTCGATTTGGAACTTGAATTTTTTTTTTTTTAAATTTTCCTTTTATTAAATCTACGTCGATTTGGAACTTAAAGGTTTTTATCAGAATTTTTCCTACCAGTAAAACCATGTCGATTTGGAACTTGAATTTTTTAGTCAGAATTTTACCTACAACTAAAACCATGTCGATTTAGAACTTGAAGGTTTTTATCAGAATATTACCTATAACTTAAAATATGTCGATTTGGAACTTGAATTTTTTTTATTAGAATCTTCCTTATAAGTAAATCCACGTCGACTTGTAAAACCACGTCGATTTGGAACTTGAATTTTTTTTATTAGAATCTTCCTTATAAGTGAATCCACGTCGATTCGTCAAACCATGTCGATTTGGAACTTGAAGGTTTTTATTAGAATATTACCTACAACTAAAACCATGTCGATTTGGAATTTGACTTTTTTTTATTAGAATCTTCCTTATAAGTAAATCCACGTCGATTTGTTAAACCATGTCGATTTGGAACTTGAATTTTATTTATTAGAATTTTCCTTATAAGTAAATCCCCGTCGATTTGTAAAACCACGTCGATTTGGAACTTTAATGTTTTTAATTAGAATTTTCCTTATAAGTAAATCCACGTCGATTTGGAACCATGAAGGTTTTTATCAGAATTTTTCCTACCAGTAAATCCACGTCGATTTGTAAAACCACGTCGATTTGGAACTTAAAGGTTTTTATCAGAATTTTTCCTACAACTAAAACCATGTCGATTTGGAACTTGAATTTTATTTATTAGAATTTTCCTAATAAGTAAATCCACGTCGATTTGGAACCATGAAGGTTTTTTATCAGAATTTTTCCTACCAGTAAAACCACGTCGATTTGGAACTTGAATTTTTTATTCAGAATTTTACCTACAACTAAAGCCACGTTGATTTGGAACTTGATTTTTTTAATAGAATGTTCCTTATAAGTAAATCCACGTCGATTTGGTACTTGAAGGTTTTTATCAGAATATTACTTACAACTAAAACCATGTTGATTTGGAACTTGAATTTTTTTTATTAGAATCTTCCTTATAAGTAAATCCACGTCGATTTAGAACTTGAAGGAACTGGATTTGGAACTTTTTTTTTAGAATCTTCCTTATAAGTGAATCCACGTCGATTTGTTAAACCATGTCGATTTGAAACTTGAATTTTTTTTATTAGAATCTTCCTTATAAGTAAATCCACGTTGATTTGTAAAACCACGTCGATTTGGAACTTGAAGGTTTTTATCAGAATTTTTCCTACAAGTAAAACTACGTCGATTTAGAACTTGAATGTTTTTTATTAGAATTTTCCTTATAAGTAAATCCCCGTCGATTTGTAAAACCACGTCGATTTGGAACTTGAATTTTTTGTCAGAATTTTATCTACAACTAAAACCATGTCGATTTGGAACTTGAAGGTTTTTATCAGAATATTACTTACAACTAAAACCATGTCTATTTGGAACTTGAATTTCTTTTATTAGAATCTTCCTTATAAGTAAATCCACGTCGATTTGTAAAACCACGTCGATTTAGAACTTGAAGGAACTGGATTTGGAACTTTTTTATTAGAATCTTCCTTATAAGTGAATCCACGTCGATTTGTTAAACCATGTCGATTTGGAACTTAAATTTTTTTTAATAGAATTTTCCTTATAAGTAAATCCACGTCGATTTGAAACTTGAAGGTTTTTATCAGAATTTTTCCTACTAGTAAAACCACGTTGATTTGGAACTTGAATTTTTTGTCAGAATTTTACCTACAACTAAAACCATGTCGATTTAGAACTTGAAGTTTTTTATCAGAATACTACCTACAACTAAAACCATGTCGATATGAAATTAAAATTTTTTTTATTAGAATCTTCCTTATAAGTAAATCCACGTCGATTTGTAATACCACGTCGATTTGGAACTTGAATTTTTTTTTTTTTTAAATTTTCCTTATATTACATCTACGTCGATTTGGAACTTAAAGGTTTTTATCAGAATTTTTCCTACCAGTAAAACTATGTCGATTTGGAACTTGAATTTTTTAGTCAGAATTTTACCTACAACTAAAACCATGTCGATTTAGAACTTGAAGGTTTTTATCAGAATATTACCTACAACTTAAAATATGTCGATTTGGAACTTGAATTTTTTTTATTAGAATCTTCCTTATAAGTAAATCCACGTCGATTTGTAAAACCACGTCGATTTGGAACTTAAATTTTTTTTATTAGAATCTTTCTTATAAGTGAATCCACGTCGATTCGTTAAACCATGTCGATTTGGAATTTGAAGGTTTTTATCAGAATATTACCTACAACTAAAACCATGTCGATTTGGAACTTGAATTTTTTTTATTAGAATCTTCCTTATAAGTAAATCCACGTCGATTTGTAAAACCACGTCGATTTGGAACTTAAATTTTTTTTATTAGAATCTTTCTTATAAGTGAATCCACGTCGATTCGTCAAACCATGTCGATTTGGAACTAAAAGGTTTTTATCAGAATATTACTTACAACTAAAACCATGTCGATTTGGAACTTGAATTTTTTTTATTAGAAACTTTCTTATAAGTAAATCCACGTCGATTTGTAATACCACATCGATTTGGAACTTAAATTTTTTTTTTTTTAAATTTTCCTTATATTAAATCTACGTCGATTTGGAACTTAAAGGTTTTTATCAGAATTTTTCCTACCAGTAAAACCATGTCGATTTGGAACTTGAATTTTTTAGTCAGAATTTTACCTACAACTAAAACCATGTCGATTTAGAACTTGAAGGTTTTTATCAGAATATTACCTACAACTTAAAATATGTCGATTTGAAACTTGAATTTTTTTTATTAGAATCTTCCTTATAAGTAAATCCACGTCGACTTGTAAAACCACGTCGATTTGGAACTTGAATTTTTTTTATTAGAATCTTCCTTATAAGTGAATCCACGTCGATTCGTCAAACCATGTCGATTTGGAACTTGAAGGTTTTTATCAGAATATTACCTACAACTAAAACCATGTCGATTTGGAAATTGAATTTTTTTTATTAGAATCTTCCTTATAAGTAAATCCACGTCGATTTGTTAAACCATGTCGATTTGGAACTTGAATTTTATTTATTAAAATTTTCCTTATAAGTAAATCCCCGTCGATTTGTAAAACCACGTCGATTTGGAACTTTAATGTTTTTTATTAGAATTTTCCTTATAAGTAAATCCACGTCGATTTGGAACCATGAAGGTTTTTATCAGAATTTTTCCTACCAGTAAAACCACGTCGATTTGGAACTTGAATTTTTTTTATTAGAATCTTCCTTATATGTAAATTCACGTCGATTTGTAAAACCACGTCGATTTGGAACTTGAAGGTTTTTATCAGAATTTTTCCTACAAGTAAAACCACGTCGATTTGGAACTTAAATTTTTTTTATTAGAATCTTCCTTATAAGTGAATCCACGTCGATTCGTAAAACCATGTCGATTTGGAACTTGAAGGTTTTTATCAGAATATTACCTACAACTAAAACCATGTCGATTTGGAAATTGAATTTTTTTTATTAGAATCTTCCTTATAAGTAAATCCACGTCGATTTGTTAAACCATGTCGATTTGGAACTTGAATTTTATTTATTAGAATTTTCCTTATAAGTAAATCCCCGTCGATTTGTAAAACCACGTCGATTTGGAACTTTAATGTTTTTTATTAGAATTTTCCTTATAAGTAAATCCACGTCGATTTGGAACCATGAAGGTTTTTATCAGAATTTTTCCTACCAGTAAAACCACGTCGATTTGGAACTTAAATTTTTTTTATTAGAATCTTCCTTATAAGTAAATCCACGTCGATTCGTTAAACCATGTCGATTTGGAACTTGAAGGTTTTTATCAGAATATTACCTACAACGAAAACCACGTCGATTTGGAACTTGAAGGTTTTTATCAGAATTTTTCCTACAAGTAAAACCACGTCGATTTGGAACTTAAATTTTTTTTATTAGAATCTTCCTTATAAGTGAATCCACGTCGATTCGTTAAACCATCTCGATTTGGAACCATGAAGGTTTTGATCAGAATTTTTCCTACCAGTAAAACCACGTCGATTTGGAACTTGAATTTTTAATTCAGAATTGTACCTACAACTAAAACCACGTTGATTTGGAACTTGATTTTTTTAATAGAATTTTCCTTATAAGTAAATCCACGTCGATTTGTAAAACCATGCCGATTTGGAACTAAAAGGTTTTTATCAGAATATTACTTACAACTAAAACCATGTCGATTTGGAACTTGAATTTTTTTTATTAGAAACTTTCTTATAAGTAAATCCACGTCGATTTGTAAAACCACGTCGATTTGGAACTTAAAGGTTTTTATCAGAATTTTTCCTACAACTAAAACCATGTCGATTTGGAACTTGAATTTTATTTATTAGAATTTTCCTAATAAGTAAATCCACGTCGATTTGGAACCATGAAGGTTTTTTATCAGAATTTTTCCTACCAGTAAAACCACGTCAATTTGGAACTTGAATTTTTTATTCAGAATCTTACCTACAACTAAAGCCACGTTGATTTGGAACTTGATTTTTTTAATAGAATGTTCCTTATAAGTAAATCCACGTCGATTTGGTACTTGAAGGTTTTTATCAGAATATTACTTACAACTAAAACCATGTCGATTTGGAACTTGAATTTTTTTTATTAGAATCTTCCTTATAAGTAAATCCACGTCGATTTAGAACTTGAAGGAACTGGATTTGGAACTTTTTTATTAGAATCTTCCTTATAAGTGAATCCACGTCGATTTGTTAAACCATGTCGATTTTAAACTTGAATTTTTTTTATTAGAATCTTCCTTATAAGTAAATCCACGTCGATTTGTTAAACCATGTCGATTTGGAACTTTAATGTTTTTTATTAGAATTTTCCTTATAAGTAAATCCACGTCGATTTGAAACTTGAAGGTTTTTATCAGAATTTTTCCTACTAGTAAAACCACGTTGATTTGGAACTTGAATTTTTTGTCAGAATTTTACCTACAACTAAAACCATGTCAATTTAGAACTTGAAGTTTTTTATCAGAATACTACCTACAACTAAAACCATGTCGATATGAAATTAAAATTTTTTTTATTAGAATCTTCCTTATAAGTAAATCCACGTCGATTTGTAATACCACGTCGATTTGGAACTTAAATTTTTTTTATTAGAATCTTCCTTATAAGTAAATCCACGTCGATTTGTAAAACCACGACGATTTGGAACTTCAATTTTTTAGTCAGAATTTTACCTGCATCTAAAACCATGTCGATTTGGAACTTGAATTTTTTTTTTTTTTAAATTTTCCTTATATTAAATCTACGTCGATTTGGAACTTAAAGGTTTTTATCAGAATTTTTCCTACCAGTAAAACCATGTCGATTTGGAACTTGAATTTTTTAGTCAGAATTTTACCTACAACTAAAACCATGTCGATTTAGAACTTGAAGGTTTTTATCAGAATATTACCTACAACTTAAAATATGTCGATTTGGAACTTGAATTTTTTTTATTAGAATCTTCCTTATAAGTAAATCCACGTCGATTTGTAAAACCACGTCGATTTGGAACTTGAATTTTTTTTATTAGAATTTTTCCTACAAGTAAAACCACGTCAATTTGGAACTTGAATTTTTTTTATTAGAATCTTCCTTATACGTGAATCCACGTCGATTCGTCAAACCATGTCGATTTGGAACTTGAAGGTTTTTATCAGAATATTACCTACAACTAAAACCATGTCGATTTGGAAATTGAATTTTTTTTATTAGAATCTTCCTTATAAGTAAATCCACGTCGATTTGTTAAACCATGTCGATTTGGAACTTTAATGTTTTTTATTAGAATTTTCCTTATAAGTAAATCCACGTCGATTTGGAACCATGAAGGTTTTTATCAGAATTTTTCCTACCAGTAAAACCACGTCGATTTGGAACTTGAATTTTTTATTCAGAATTGTACCTACAACTAAAACCACGTTGATTTGGAACTTGATTTTTTTAATAGAATTTTCCTTATAAGTAAATCCACGTCGATTTGGTACTTGAACTTCTTTATTAGAATTGTACCTACAACTAAAACCACGTCGATTTGAAACTTGAATTTTTTTTATTAGAATCTTCCTTATAAGTAAATCCACGTCGATTTGTAAAACCATGCCGATTTGGAACTTGAAGGTTTTTATCAGAATATTACTTACAACTAAAACCATGTCGATTTGGAACTTGAATTTTTTTTATTAGAATCTTCCTTATAAGTAAATCCACGTCGATTTGTAAAACCACGTCGATTTGGAACTTGAAGGTTTTTATCAGAATTTTTCCTACAATTAAAACCATGTCGATTTGGAACTTGAATTTTATTTATTAGAATTTTCCTTATAAGTAAATCCACGTCGATTTGGAACCATGAAGGTTTTTTATCAGAATTTTTCCTACCAGTAAAACCACGTCGATTTGGAACTTGAATTTTTTATTCAGAATTTTACCTACAACTAAAGCCACGTTGATTTGGAACTTGATTTTTTTAATAGAATGTTCCTTATAAGTAAATCCACGTCGATTTGGTACTTGAAGGTTTTTATCAGAATATTACTTACAATTAAAACCATGTCGATTTGGAACTTAAATTTTTTAGTCAGAATTTTACTTACAACTAAAACCATGTCGATTTAGAACTTGAAGGTTTTTATCAGAATATTACCTACAACTTAAAATATGTCGATTTGGAACTTGATTTTTTTTTATTAGAATCTTCCTTATAAGTAAATCCACGTCGATTTGTAATACCACGTCGATTTGGAACTTAAATTTTTTTTATTAGAATCTTCCTTATAAGTAAATCCACGTCGATTTGTAAAACCACGACGATTTGGAACTTTAATTTTTTAGTCAGAATTTTACCTGCATCTAAAACCATGTCGATTTGAAACTTGAATTTTTTTTTTTTTTAAATTTTCCTTATATTAAATCTACGTCGATTTGGAACTTAAAGGTTTTTATCAGAATTTTTCCTACCAGTAAAACCATGTCGATTTGGAACTTGAATTTTTTAGTCAGAATTTTACCTACAACTAAAACCATGTCGATTTAGAACTTGAAGGTTTTTATCAGAATATTACCTACAACTTAAAATATGTCGATTTGGAACTTGAATTTTTTTTATTAGAATCTTCCTTATAAGTAAATCCACGTCGACTTGTAAAACCACGTCGATTTGGAACTTGAATTTTTTTTAATAGAATTTTCCTTATAAGTAAATCCACGTCGATTTGAAACTTGAAGGTTTTTATCAGAATTTTTCCTACTAGTAAAACCACGTTGATTTGGAACTTGAATTTTTTGTCAGAATTTTACCTACAACTAAAACCATGTCGATTTGGAAATTTAATTCTTTTTATTAGAATCTTCCTTATAAGTAAATCCACGTCGATTTGTTAAACCATGTCGATTTAGAACTTGAATTTTATTTATTAGAATTTTCCTTATAAGTAAATCCCCGTCGATTTGTAAAACCACGTCGATTTGGAACTTTAATGTTTTTTATTAGAATTTTCCTTATAAGTAAATCCACGTCGATTTGGAACCATAAAGGTTTTTATCAGAATTTTTCCTACCAGTAAAACCACGTCGATTTGGAACCATGAAGGTTTTTTATCAGAATTTTTCCTACCAGTAAAACCACGTCGATTTGGAACTTGAATTTTTTATTCAGAATTTTACCTACAACTAAAGCCACGTTGATTTGGAACTTGATTTTTTTAATAGAATGTTTCTTATAAGTAAATCCACGTCAATTTAGTACTTGAAGGTTTTTATCAGAATATTACTTACAACTAAAACCATGTCGATTTGGAACTTGAATTTTTTTTATTAGAATCTTCCTTATAAGTAAATCCACGTCGATTTAGAACTTGAAGGAACTGGATTTGGAACTTTTTTTTTAGAATCTTCCTTATAAGTGAATCCACGTCGATTTGTTAAACCATGTCGATTTGAAACTTGAATTTTTTTTATTAGAATCTTCCTTATAAGTAAATCCACGTTGATTTGTAAAACCACGTCGATTTGGAACTTGAAGGTTTTTATCAGAATTTTTCCTACAAGTAAAACCACGTCGATTTAGAACTTGAATGTTTTTTATTAGAATTTTCCTTATAAGTAAATCCCCGTCGATTTGTAAAACCACGTCGATTTGGAACTTGAATTTTTTGTCAGAATTTTATCTACAACTAAAACCATGTCGATTTGGAACTTGAAGGTTTTTATCAGAATATTACTTACAACTAAAACCATGTCGATTTGGAACTTGAATTTTTTTTATTAGAATCTTCCTTATAAGTAAATCCACGTCGATTTGTAAAACCACGTCGATTTAGAACTTGAAGGAACTGGATTTGGAATTTTTTTATTAGAATCTTCCTTATAAGTGAATCCACGTCGATTTGTTAAACCATGTCGATTTGGAACTTGAATTTTTTTTAATAGAATTTTCCTTATAAGTAAATCCACGTCGATTTGAAACTTGAAGGTTTTTATCAGAATTTTTCCTACTAGTAAAACCACGTTGATTTGGAACTTGAATTTTTTGTCAGAATTTTACCTACAACTAAAACCATGTCGATTTAGAACTTGAAGTTTTTTATCAGAATACTACCTACAACTAAAACTATGTCGATATGAAATTAAAATTTTTTTTATTAGAATCATCCTTATAAGTAAATCCACGTCGATTTGTAATACCACGTCGATTTGGAACTTAAATTTTTTTTATTAGAATCTTCCTTATAAGTAAATCCACGTCGATTTGTAAAACCACGACGATTTGGAACTTCAATTTTTTAGTCAGAATTTTACCTGCATCTAAAACCATGTCGATTTGGAACTTGAATTTTTTTTTTTTTAAATTTTCCTTATATTAAATCTACGTCGATTTGGAACTTAAAGGTTTTTATCAGAATTTTTCCTACTAGTAAAACCATGTCGATTTGGAACTTGAATTTTTTAGTCAGAATTTTACCTACAACTAAAACCATGTCGATTTAGAACATGAAGGTTTTTATCAGAATATTACCTACAACTTAAAATATGTCGATTTGGAACTTGAATTTTTTTTATTAGAATCTTCCTTATAAGTAAATCCACGTCGATTTGTAAAACCACGTCGATTTGGAACTTGAATTTTTTTTATTAGAATTTTTCCTACAAGTAAAACCACGTCGATTTGGAACTTGAATTTTTTTTATTAGAATCTTCCTTATACGTGAATCCACGTCGATTCGTCAAACCATGTCGATTTGGAACTTGAAGGTTTTTATCAGAATATTACCTACAACTAAAACCATGTCGATTTGGAAATTGAATTTTTTTTATTAGAATCTTCCTTATAAGTAAATCCACGTCGATTTGTTAAACCATGTCGATTTGGAACTTTAATGTTTTTTATTAGAATTTTCCTTATAAGTAAATCCACGTCGATTTGGAACCATGAAGGTTTTTATCAGAATTTTTACTACCAGTAAAACCACGTCGATTTGGAACTTGAATTTTTTATTCAGAATTGTACCTACAACTAAAACCAGGTTGATTTGGAACTTGATTTTTTTAATAGAATTTTCCTTATAAGTAAATCCACGTCGATTTGGTACTTGAACTTCTTTATTAGAATTGTACCTACAACTAAAACCACGTCGATTTGAAACTTGAATTTTTTTTATTAGAATCTTCCTTATAAGTAAATCCACGTCGATTTGTAAAACCATGCCGATTTGGAACTTGAAGGTTTTTATCAGAATATTACTTACAACTAAAACCATGTCGATTTGGAACTTGAATTTTTTTTATTAGAATCTTCCTTATAAGTAAATCCACGTCGATTTGTAAAACCACGTCGATTTGGAACTTGAAGGTTTTTATCAGAATTTTTCCTACAACTAAAACCATGTCAATTTGGAACTTGAATTTTATTTATTAGAATTTTCCTTATAAGTAAAACCACGTCGATTTGGAACTTGAAGGTTTTTATCAGAATTTTTCCTACAACTAAAACCATGTCGATTTGGAACTTGAATTTTATTTATTAGAATTTTCCTTATAAGTAAATCCACGTCGATTTGGAACCATGAAGGTTTTTTATCAGAATTTTTCCTACCAGTAAAACCACGTCGATTTGGAACTTGAATTTTTTATTCAGAATTTTACCTACAACTAAAGCCACGTCGTTTTGGAACTTTAATGTTTTTTATTAGAATTTTCCTTATAAGTAAATCCACGTCGATTTGGAACCATGAAGGTTTTTATCAGAATTTTTCCTACCAGTAAAACAACGTCGATTTGGAACTTGAATTTTTTTTATTAGAATCTTCCTTATAAGTAAATTCACGTCGAATTGTAAAACCACGTCGATTTGGAACTTGAAGGTTTTTATCAGAATTTTTCCTACAAGTAAAACCACGTCGATTTGGAACTTAAATTTTTTTTATTAGAATCTTCCTTATAAGTGAATCCACGTCGATTCGTTAAACCATGCCGATTTAAAACTAAAAGGTTTTTATCAGAATATTACTTACAACTAAAACCATGTCGATTTGGAACTTGAATTTTTTTTATTAGAAACTTCCTTATAAGTAAATCCACGTCGATTTGTAAAACCACGTCGATTTAGAACTTGAAGGAACTGGATTTGGAACTTTTTTATTAGAATCTTTCTTATAAGTATATCCACGTCGATTTGTTAAACCATGTCGATTTGGAACTTGAATTTTTTTTATTAGAATTTTCCTTATAAGTAAATCCACGTCGATTTGGAACTTGAAGGTTTTTATCAGAATTTTTCCTACCAGTAAAACCACGTTGATTTGGAACTTGAATTTTTTGTCAGAATTTTACCTACAACTAAAACCATGTCGATTTAGAACTTGAAGGTTTTTATCGGAATACTACCTACAACTAAAACCATGTCGATTTGGAACTTGAATTTTTTTTATTAGAATCTTCCTTATAAGTAAATCCACGTCGATTTGTAAAACCACGTCGATTTAGAGCTTGAAGAAACTGGATTTGGAACTTTTTTATTAGAATCTTCCTTATAAGTGAATCCACGTCGATTTGTTAAACCATGTCGATTTGGAACTTGAATTTTTTTCATTAGAATCTTCCTTATAAGTAAATCCACGTCGATTTGTAAAACCACGTCGATTTGGAACTTGAAGGTTTTTATCAGAATTTTTCCTACAAGTAAAACCACGTCGATTTGGAACTTAAATTTTTTTTATTAGAATCTTCCTTATAAGTGAATCCACGTCGATTCGTTAAACCATGCCGATTTAAAACTAAAAGGTTTTTATCAGAATATTACTTACAACTGAAACCATGTCGATTTGGAACTTGAATTTTTTTTATTAGAATCTTCCTTATAAGTAAATCCACGTCGATTTGTAAAACCACGTCGATTTAGAACTTGAAGGAACTGGATTTGGAACTTTTTTATTAGAATCTTCCTTATAAGTGAATCCATGTCGATTTGTTAAACCATGTCGATTTGGAACTTGAATTTTTTTTATTAGAATTTTCCTTATAAGTAAATCCTCGTCGATTTGGAACTTGAAGGTTTTTATCAGAATTTTTCCTACAAGTAAAACCACGTCGATTTGGAACTTGAATTTTTTTTATTAGAATCTTCCTTATAAGTGAATCCACGTCGATTTGTTAAACCATGTCGATTTGGAACTTGAAGGTTTTTATCAGAATTTTTCCTACAACTAAAACCATGTCGATTTGGAACTTGAATTTTATTTATTAGAATTTTCCTTATAAGTAAATCCCCGTCGATTTGTAAAACCACGTCGATTTGGAACTTTAAAGTTTTTTATTAGAATTTTCCTTATAAGTAAATCCACGTCGATTTGGAACCATGAAGGTTTTTATCAGAATTTTTCCTACCAGTAAAACCACGTCGATTTGGAACTTGAATTTTTTTTATTAGAATCTTCCTTATAAGTAAATTCACGTCGATTTGTAAAACCACGTCGACTTGGAACTTGAAGGTTTTTATCAGAATTTTTGCTACAAGTAAAACCACGTCGATTTGGAACTTAAATTTTTTTTATTAGAATCTTCCTTATAAGTGAATCCACGTCGATTCGTTAAACCATGTCGATTTGGAACTTGAAGGTTTTTATCAGAATATTACCTACAACTAAAACCATGTCGATTTGGAAATTGAATTTTTTTTATTAGAATCTTCCTTATAAGTAAATCCACGTCGATTTGTTAAAGCATGTCGATTTGGAACTTTAATGTTTTTTATTAGAATTTTCCTTATAAGTAAATCCACGTCGATTTGGAACCATGAAGGTTTTGATCAGAATTTTTCCTACCAGTAAAACCACGTCGATTTGGAACTTGAATTTTAAATTCAGAATTGTACCTACAACTAAAACCACGTTGATTTGGAACTTGATTTTTTTAATAGAATTTTCCTTATAAGTAAATCCACGTCGATTTGTAAAACCATGCCGATTTGGAACTAAAAGGTTTTTATCAGAATATTACTTACAACTAAAACCATGTCGATTTGGAACTTGAATTTTTTTTATTAGAAACTTCCTCATAAGTAAATCCACGTCGATTTGTAAAACCACGTCGATTTAGAACTTGAAGGAACTGGATTTGGAACTTTTTTATTAGAATCTTCCTTATAAGTAAATCCACGTCGATTTATAAACCATGTCGATTTGGAACTTGAATTTTTTTTATTAGAATTTTCCTTATAAGTAAATCTACGTCGATTTGGAACTTGAAGGTTTTTATCAGAATATTACCTACAACTAAAACCATGTCGATTTGGAAATTGAATTTTTTTTATTAGAATCTTCCTTATAAGTAAATCCACGTCGATTTGTTAAAGCATGTCGATTTGGAACTTTAATGTTTTTTATTAGAATTTTCCTTATAAGTAAATCCACGTCGATTTGGAACCATGAAGGTTTTGATCAGAATTTTTCCTACCAGTAAAACCACGTCGATTTGGAACTTGAATTTTAAATTCAGAATTGTACCTACAACTAAAACCATGTCGATTTGGAACTTGAATTTTTTTTATTAGAATCTTCCTTATAAGTAAATCCACGTCGATTTGTAAAACCACGTCGATTTGGAACTTGAAGGTGTTTATCAGAATTTTTCCTACAACTAAAACCATGTCGATTTGGAACTTGAATTTTATTTATTAGAATTTTCCTTATAAGTAAATCCACGTCGATTTGGAACCATGAAGGTTTTTTATCAGAATTTTTCCTACCAGTAAAACCACGTCGATTTGGAACTTGAATTTTTTATTCAGAATTTTACCTACAACTAAAGCCACGTTGATTTGGAACTTGATTTTTTTAATAGAATGTTCCTTATAAGTAAATCCACGTCGATTTGGTACTTGAAGGTTTTTATCAGAATTTTTCCTACCAGTAAAACCACGTCGATTTGGAACTTGAATTTTTTGTCAGAATTTTATCTACAACTAAAACCATGTCGATTTAGAACTTAAAGGTTTTTATCAGAATATTTCCTACAACTAAAACCATGTCGATTTGAAACTTGAATTTTTTTTATTAGAATCTTCCTTATAAGTAAATCCACGTCGATTTGTAAAACCACGTCGATTTGGAACTTGAAGGTTTTTATCAGAATTTTTCCTACAAGTAAAACCACGTCGATTTAGAACTTGAATGTTTTTTATTAGAATTTTCCTTATAAGTAAATCCACGTCGATTTGTAAAACCACGTTGATTTGGAACTTAAAGGTTTTTATCAGAATTTTTCCTACAAGTAAAACCATGTCGATTTAGAACTTGAATTTTTTTTATTAGAATCTTCCTTATAAGTAAATCCACGTCGATTTGGAACTTGAAGGTTTTTATCAGAATTTTTCCTACTAGTAAAACCACGTTGATTTGGAACTTGAATTTTTTGTCAGAATTTTACCTACAACTAAAACCATGTCGATTTAGATCTTGAAGTTTTTTATCAGAATACTACCTACAACTAAAACCATGTCGATTTGAAATTAAAATTTTTTTTATTAGAATCTTCCTTATAAGTAAATCCACGTCGATTTGTAATACCACGTCGATTTGGAACTTAAATTTTTTTTATTAGAATCTTCCTTATAAGTAAATCCACGTCGATTTGTAAAACCACGACGATTTGGAACTTCAATTTTTTAGTCAGAATTTTACCTGCATCTAAAACCATGTCGATTTGGAACTTGAATTTTTTTTTTTTTTAGAATTTTCCTTATATTAAATCTACGTCGATTTGGAACTTAAAGGTTTTTATCAGAATTTTTCCTACCAGTAAAACCATGTCGATTTGGAACTTGAATTTTTTAGTCAGAATTTTACCTACAACTAAAACCATGTCGATTTAGAACTTGAAGGTTTTTATCATAATATTAACTACAACTAAAACCATGTCGATTTGGAAATTGAATTTTTTTTATTAGAATCTTCCTTATAAGTAAATCCACGTCGATTTGTTAAACCATGTCGATTTGGAACTTTAATGTTTTTTATTAGAATTTTCCTTATAAGTAAATCCACGTCGATTTGGAACCATGAAGGTTTTTATCAGAATTTTTCCTACCAGTAAAACCACGTCGATTTGGAACTTGAATTTTTTATTCAGAATTGTACCTACAACTAAAACCACGTTGATTTGGAACTTGATTTTTTTAATAGAATTTTCCTTATAAGTAAATCCACGTCGATTTGGTACTTGAACTTCTTTATTAGAATTGTACCTACAACTAAAACCACGTCGATTTGGAACTTGAATTTTTTTTATTAGAATCTTCCTTATAAGTGAATCCACGTCGATTCGTCAAACCATGTCGATTTGGAACTTGAAGGTTTTTATCAGAATATTACCTACAACTAAAACCATGTCGATTTGAAACTTGAATTTTTTTTATTAGAATCTTCCTTATAAGTAAATCCACGTCGATTTGTAAAACCACGTCGATTTGGAACTTGAAGGTTTTTATCAGAATTTTTCCTACAAGTAAAACCACGTCGATTTAGAACTTGAATGTTTTTTATTAGAATTTTCCTTATAAGTAAATCCACGTCGATTTGTAAAACCACGTTGATTTGGAACTTGAAGGTTTTTATCAGAATTTTTCCTACAAGTAAAACCATGTCGATTTAGAACTTGAATTTTTTTTATTAGAATCTTCCTTATAAGTAAATCCACGTCGATTTGTAAAACCACATCGATTTAGAACTTGAAGGAACTGGATTTTGAACTTTTTTATTAGAATCTTCCTTATAAGTGAATCCACGTCGATTTGTTAAACCATGTCGATTTGGAACTTGAATTTTTTTTATTAGAATCTTCCTTATAAGTAAATCCACGTCGATTTGTAAAACCACGTCGATTTGGAACTTGAAGGTTTTTATCAGAATTTTTCCTACAACTAAAACCATGTCGATTTGGAAATTGAATTTTTTTTATTAGAATCTTCCTTATAAGTAAATCCACGTCGATTTGTTAAACCATGTCGATTTGGAACTTTAATGTTTTTTATTAGAATTTTCCTTATAAGTAAATCCACGTCGATTTGGAACCATGAAGGTTTTTATCAGAATTTTTCCTACCAGTAAAACCACGTCGATTTGGAACTTGAATTTTTTATTCAGAATTGTACCTACAACTAAAACCACGTTGATTTGGAATTTGATTTTTTTAATAGAATTTTCCTTATAAGTAAATCCACGTCGATTTGGTACTTGAACTTCTTTATTAGAATTGTACCTACAACTAAAACCACGTCGATTTGAAACTTGAATTTTTTTTATTAGAATCTTCCTTATAAGTAAATCCACGTCGATTTGTAAAACCATGCCGATTTGGAACTTGAAGGTTTTTATCAGAATATTACTTACAACTAAAACCATGTCGATTTGGAACTTGAATTTTTTTTATTAGAATCTTCCTTATAAGTAAATTCACGTCGATTTGTAAAACCACGTCGATTTGGAACCAGGAAGGTTTTTATCGGAATTTTTCCTACCAGTAAAACCACGTCGATTTGGAACTTGAATTTTTTATTCAGAATTGTACCTACAACTAAAACCACGTTGATTTGGAACTTGATTTTTTTAATAGAATTTTCCTTATAAGTAAATCCACGTCGATTTGGTACTTGAACTTCTTTATTAGAATTGTACCTACAACTAAAACCACGTCGATTTGAAACTTGAATTTTTTTTATTAGAATCTTCCTTATAAGTAAATCCACGTCGATTTGGAACTTGAATGTTTTTATCAGAATATTACTTACAACTAAAACCATGTCCATTTGGAACTTGAATTTTTTTTATTAGAATCTTCCTTATAAGTAAATCCACGTCGATTTGTAAAACCACTTCGATTTAGAACTTGAAGGAACTGGATTTGGAACTTTTTTGTTAGGATCTTTCTTATAAGTGAATCCACGTCGATTTGTTAAACCATGTCGATTTGGAACTTGAATTTTTTTTATTAGAATTTTCCTTATAAGTAAATCCACGTCGATTTGGAACTTGAAGGTTTTTATCAGAATTTTTCCTACTAGTAAAACCACGTTGATTTGGAACTTGAATTTTTTGTCAGAATTTTACCTACAACTAAAACCATGTCGATTTAGAACTTGAAGTTTTTTATCAGAATACTACCTACAACTAAAACCATGTCGATTTGAAATTAAAATTTTTTTTATTAGAATCTTCCTTATAAGTAAATCCACGTCGATTTGTAATACCACGTCGATTTGGAACTTAAATTTTTTTTATTAGAATCTTCCTTATAAGTAAATCCACGTCGATTTGTAAAACCACGACTATTTGGAACTTCAATTTTTTAGTCAGAATTTTACCTGCATCTAAAACCATGTCGATTTGGAACATGAATTTTTTTTTTTTTAGAATATTCCTTATATTAAATCTACGTCGATTTGTAACTTAAAGGTTTTTATCAGAATTTTTCCTACAAGTAAAACCACGTCGATTTGGAACTTGAATTTTTTTTATTAGAATCTTCCTTATAAGTGAATCCACGTCGATTTGTTAAACCATGTCGATTTGGAACTTGAATTTTTTTTATTAGAATCTTCCTTATAAGTAAATCCACGTCGATTTGTAAAACCACGTCGATTTGGAACTTGAAGGTTTTTATCAGAATTTTTCCTACAACTAAAACCATGTCGATTTGGAACTTGAATTTTATTTATTAGAATTTTCCTTATAAGTAAATCCCCGTCGATTTGTAAAACCACGTCGATTTGGAACTTGAATTTTTTAGTCAGAATTTTACCTGCAACTAAAACCATGTCGATTTGGAACTTGAATTTTTTTTATTAGAATTTTCCTCATAAGTAAATCCACGTCGATTTAGAACTTGAAGGTTTTTATCAGATTTTTTCCTACCAGTAAAACCATGTCGATTTGGAACTTGAATTTTTTAGTCAGAATTTTACCTACAACTAAAACCATGTCGTTTTAGAACTTGAAGGTTTTTATCAGAATATTACCTACAACTTAAAATATGTCGATTTGGAACTTGAATTTTTTTTATTAGAATCTTCCTTATAAGTAAATCCACGTCGATTTGTAAAACCACGTCGATTTGGAACTTGAAGGTTTTTATCAGAATTTTTCCTACAAGTAAAACCACGTCGATTTGGAACTTGAATTTTTTTTATTAGAATCTTCCTTATAAGTGAATCCACGTCGATTCGTTAAACCATGTCGATTTGAAACTTGAAGGTTTTTATCAGAATATTACCTACAACTAAAACCATGTCGATTTGGAATTTGAATTTTTTTTATTAGAATCTTCCTTATAAGTAAATCCACGTCGATTTGTTAAACAATGTCGATTTGGAACTTTAATGTTTTTTATTAGAATTTTCCTTATAAGTAAATCCACGTCGATTTGGAACCATGAAGGTTTTTATCAGAATTTTTCCTACCAGTAAAACCACGTCGATTTGGAACTTGAATTTTTTATTCAGAATTGTACCTACAACTAAAACCACGTTGATTTGGAACTTGATTTTTTTAATAGAATTTTTCTTATAAGTAAATCCACGTCGATTTGGTACTTGAATTTCTTTATTAGAATTGTACCTACAACTAAAACCACGTCGATTTGAAACTTGAATTTTTTTTATTAGAATCTTCCTTATAAGTAAATCCACGTCGATTTGTAAAACCACGTCGATTTAGAACTTGAAGGAACTGGATTTGGAACTTTTTTATTAGAATCTTCCTTATAAGTGAATCCACGTCGATTTGTTAAACCATGTCGATTTGGAACTTGAATTTTTTTTATTAGAATCTTCCTTATAAGTAAATCCACGTCGATTTGTAAAACCACGTCGATTTGGAACTTGAAGGTTTTTATCAGAATTTTTCCTACAACTAAAACCATGTCGATTTGGAACTTGAATTTTATTTATTAGAATTTTCCTTATAAGTAAATCCACGTCGATTTGGAACCATGAAGGTTTTTTATCAGAATTTTTCCTACCAATAAAACCACGTCGATTTGGAACTTGAAGTTTTTATTCAGAATTTTACCTACAACTAAAGCCACGTTGATTTGGAACTTGATTTTTTTAATAGAATGTTCCTTATAAGTAAATCCACGTCGATTTGGTACTTGAAAGTTTTTATCAGAATATTACTTACAACTAAAACCATGTCGATTTGGAACTTGAATTTTTTTTATTAGAATCTTCCTTATAAGTAAATCCACGTCGATTTGTAAAACCACGTCGATTTAGAACTTGAAGGAACTGGATTTGGAACTTTTTTATTAGAATCTTCCTTATAAGTGAATCCACGTCGATTTGTTAAACCATGTCGATTTGGAACTTGAATTTTTTTTATTAGAATTTTCCTTATAAGTAAATCCTCGTCGATTTGGAACTTGAAGGTTTTTATCAGAATTTTTCCTACCAGTAAAACCATGTCGATTTGGAACTTGAATTTTTTTTATTAGAATCTTCCTTATAAGTAAATCCACGTCGATTTGTAAAACCATGTCGATTTAGAACTTGAAGGAACTGGATTTGGAACTTTTTTATTAGAATCTTCCTTATAAGTGAATCCACGTCGATTTGTTAAACCATGTTGATTTGGAACTTGAATTTTTTTCATTAGAATTTTCCTTATTAGTAAATCCACGTCTATTTGGAACTTGAAGGTTTTTATCAGAATTTTACCTACAACTAAAACCATGTCGATTTAGAACTTGAAGGTTTTTTTAGAATACTACCTACAACTAAAACCATGTCGATTTGAAACTTAAATTTCTTTTATTAGAATCTTCCTTATAAGTAAATCCACTTCGATTTGTAATACCACGTCGATTTGGAACTTAAATTTATTTTATTAGAATCTTCCTTATAAGTAAATCCACGTCGATTTGTAAAACCACGACGATTTGGAACTTCAATTTTTTAGTCAGAATTTTACCTGCATCTAAAACCATGTCGATTTGGAACTTGAATTTTTTTTTTTTAGAATTTTCCTTATATTAAATCTACGTCGATTTGGAACTTAAAGGTTTTTATCAGAATTTTTCCTACAAGTAAAACCACGTCGATTTGTAAAACCACGTCGATTTGGAACTTGAAGGTTTTTATCAGATTTTTTCCTACCAGTAAAACCATGTCGATTTGGAACTTGAATTTTTTAGTCAGAATTTTACCTACAACTAAAACCATGTCGATTTAGAACTTAAAGGTTTTTATCAGAATATTACTTACAACTAAAACCATGTCGATTTGGAACTTGAATTTTTTTTATTAGAATCTTCCTTATAAGTAAATCCACGTCGATTTGTAAAACCACGTCGATTTAGAACTTGAAGGAACTGGATTTGGAACTTTTTTATTAGAATCTTCCTTATAAGTGAATCCATGTCGATTTGTTAAACCATGTCGATTTGGAACTTGAATTTTTTTTATTAGAATTTTCCTTATAAGTAAATCCTCGTCGATTTGGAACTTGAAGGTTTTTATCAGAATTTTTCCTACCAGTAAAACCACGTCGATTTGGAACTTGAATTTTTTGTCAGAATTTTATCTACAACTAAAACCATGTCGATTTAGAACTTAAAGGTTTTTATCAGAATATTACCTACAACTAAAACCATGTCGATTTGAAACTTGAATTTTTTTTATTAGAATCTTCCTTATAAGTAAATCCACGTCGATTTGTAAAACCACGTCGATTTGGAACTTGAATGTTTTTATCAGAATTTTTCCTACAAGTAAAACCACGTCGATTTAGAACTTGAATATTTTTTATTAGAATTTTCCTTATAAGTAAATCCCCGTCGATTTGTAAAACCACGTCGATTTGGAACTTGAATTTTTTGTCAGAATTTTATCTACAACTAAAACCATGTCGATTTAGAACTTAAAGGTTTTTATCAGAATATTACTTACAACTAAAACCATGTCGATTTGGAACTTGAATTTTTTTTATTAGAATCTTCCTTATAAGTAAATCCACGTCGATTTGTAAAACCACGTCGATTTAGAACTTGAAGGAACTGGATTTGGAACTTTTTTATTAGAATCTTCCTTATAAGTGAATCCATGTCGATTTGTTAAACCATGTCGATTTGGAACTTGAATTTTTTTTATTAGAATTTTCCTTATAAGTAAATCCTCGTCGATTTGGAACTTGAAGGTTTTTATCAGAATTTTTCCTACCAGTAAAACCACGTCGATTTGGAACTTGAATTTTTTGTCAGAATTTTATCTACAACTAAAACCATGTCGATTTAGAACTTAAAGGTTTTTATCAGAATATTACCTACAACTAAAACCATGTCGATTTGAAACTTGAATTTTTTTTATTAGAATCTTCCTTATAAGTAAATCCACGTCGATTTGTAAAACCACGTCGATTTGGAACTTGAAGGTTTTTATCAGAATTTTTCCTACAACTAAAACCATGTCGATTTGGAACTTGAATTTTATTTATTAGAATTTTCCTTATAAGTAAATCCCCGTCGATTTGTAAAACCACGTCGATTTGGAACTTGAATTTTTTAGTCAGAATTTTACCTGCAACTAAAACCATGTCGATTTGGAACTTGAATTTTTTTTATTAGAATTTTCCTCATAAGTAAATCCACGTCGATTTAGAACTTGAAGGTTTTTATCAGATTTTTTCCTACCAGTAAAACCATGTCGATTTGGAACTTGAATTTTTTAGTCAGAATATTACCTACAACTAAAACCATGTCGATTTGGAATTTGAATTTTTTTTATTAGAATCTTCCTTATAAGTAAATCCACGTCGATTTGTTAAACAATGTCGATTTGGAACTTTAATGTTTTTTATTAGAATTTTCCTTATAAGTAAATCCACGTCGATTTGGAACCATGAAGGTTTTTATCAGAATTTTTCCTACCAGTAAAACCACGTCGATTTGGAACTTAAATTTTTTATTCAGAATTGTACCTACAACTAAAACCACGTTGATTTGGAACTTGATTTTTTTAATAGAATTTTTCTTATAAGTAAATCCACGTCGATTTGGTACTTGAATTTCTTTATTAGAATTGTACCTACAACTAAAACCACGTCGATTTGAAACTTGAATTTTTTTTATTAGAATCTTCCTTATAAGTAAATCCACGTCGATTTGTAAAACCACGTCGATTTAGAACTTGAAGGAACTGGATTTGGAACTTTTTTATTAGAATCTTCCTTATAAGTGAATCCACGTCGATTTGTTAAACCATGTCGATTTGGAACTTGAATTTTTTTTATTAGAATCTTCCTTATAAGTAAATCCACGTCGATTTGTAAAACCACGTCGATTTGGAACTTGAAGGTTTTTATCAGAATTTTTCCTACAACTAAAACCATGTCGATTTGGAACTTGAATTTTATTTATTAGAATTTTCCTTATAAGTAAATCCACGTCGATTTGGAACCATGAAGGTTTTTTATCAGAATTTTTCCTACCAATAAAACCACGTCGATTTGGAACTTGAAGTTTTTATTCAGAATTTTACCTACAACTAAAGCCACGTTGATTTGGAACTTGATTTTTTTAATAGAATGTTCCTTATAAGTAAATCCACGTCGATTTGGTACTTGAAGGTTTTTATCAGAATATTACTTACAACTAAAACCATGTCGATTTGGAACTTGAATTTTTTTTATTAGAATCTTCCTTATAAGTAAATCCACGTCGATTTGTAAAACCACGTCGATTTAGAACTTGAAGGAACTGGATTTGGAACTTTTTTATTAGAATCTTCCTTATAAGTGAATCCACGTCGATTTGTTAAACCATGTCGATTTAGAACTTGAAGGAACTGGATTTGGAACTTTTTTATTAGAATCTTCCTTATAAGTGAATCCACGTCGATTTGTTAAACCATGTCGATTTGGAACTTGAATTTTTTTTATTAGAATCTTCCTTATAAGTAAATCCACGTCGATTTGTAAAACCACGTCGATTTGGAACTTGAAGGTTTTTATCAGAATTTTTCCTACAACTAAAACCATGTCGATTTGGAACTTGAATTTTATTTATTAGAATTTTCCTTATAAGTAAATCCACGTCGATTTGGAACCATGAAGGTTTTTTATCAGAATTTTTCCTACCAATAAAACCACGTCGATTTGGAACTTGAAGTTTTTATTCAGAATTTTACCTACAACTAAAGCCACGTTGATTTGGAACTTGATTTTTTTAATAGAATGTTCCTTATAAGTAAATCCACGTCGATTTGGTACTTGAAGGTTTTTATCAGAATATTACTTACAACTAAAACCATGTCGATTTGGAACTTGAATTTTTTTTATTAGAATCTTCCTTATAAGTAAATCCACGTCGATTTGTAAAACCACGTCGATTTAGAACTTGAAGGAACTGGATTTGGAACTTTTTTATTAGAATCTTCCTTATAAGTAAATCCACGTCGATTTGTAAAACCACGTCGATTTAGAACTTGAAGGAACTGGATTTGGAACTTTTTTATTAGAATCTTCCTTATAAGTGAATCCATGTCGATTTGTTAAACCATGTCGATTTGGAACTTGAATTTTTTTTATTAGAATTTTCCTTATAAGTAAATCCTCGTCGATTTGGAACTTGAAGGTTTTTATCAGAATTTTTCCTACCAGTAAAACCACGTCGATTTGGAACTTGAATTTTTTGTCAGAATTTTATCTACAACTAAAACCATGTCGATTTAGAACTTAAAGGTTTTTATCAGAATATTACCTACAACTAAAACCATGTCGATTTGAAACTTGAATTTTTTTTATTAGAATCTTCCTTATAAGTAAATCCACGTCGATTTGTAAAACCACGTCGATTTGGAACTTGAAGGTTTTTATCAGAATTTTTCCTACAACTAAAACCATGTCGATTTGGAACTTGAATTTTATTTATTAGAATTTTCCTTATAAGTAAATCCCCGTCGATTTGTAAAACCACGTCGATTTGGAACTTGAATTTTTTAGTCAGAATTTTACCTGCAACTAAAACCATGTCGATTTGGAACTTGAATTTTTTTTATTAGAATTTTCCTCATAAGTAAATCCACGTCGATTTAGAACTTGAAGGTTTTTATCAGATTTTTTCCTACCAGTAAAACCATGTCGATTTGGAACTTGAATTTTTTAGTCAGAATATTACCTACAACTAAAACCATGTCGATTTGGAATTTGAATTTTTTTTATTAGAATCTTCCTTATAAGTAAATCCACGTCGATTTGTTAAACAATGTCGATTTGGAACTTTAATGTTTTTTATTAGAATTTTCCTTATAAGTAAATCCACGTCGATTTGGAACCATGAAGGTTTTTATCAGAATTTTTCCTACCAGTAAAACCACGTCGATTTGGAACTTGAATTTTTTATTCAGAATTGTACCTACAACTAAAACCACGTTGATTTGGAACTTGATTTTTTTAATAGAATTTTTCTTATAAGTAAATCCACGTCGATTTGGTACTTGAATTTCTTTATTAGAATTGTACCTACAACTAAAACCACGTCGATTTGAAACTTGAATTTTTTTTATTAGAATCTTCCTTATAAGTAAATCCACGTCGATTTGTAAAACCACGTCGATTTAGAACTTGAAGGAACTGGATTTGGAACTTTTTTATTAGAATCTTCCTTATAAGTGAATCCACGTCGATTTGTTAAACCATGTCGATTTGGAACTTGAATTTTTTTTATTAGAATCTTCCTTATAAGTAAATCCACGTCGATTTGTAAAACCACGTCGATTTGGAACTTGAAGGTTTTTATCAGAATTTTTCCTACAACTAAAACCATGTCGATTTGGAACTTGAATTTTATTTATTAGAATTTTCCTTATAAGTAAATCCACGTCGATTTGGAACCATGAAGGTTTTTTATCAGAATTTTTCCTACCAATAAAACCACGTCGATTTGGAACTTGAAGTTTTTATTCAGAATTTTACCTACAACTAAAGCCACGTTGATTTGGAACTTGATTTTTTTAATAGAATGTTCCTTATAAGTAAATCCACGTCGATTTGGTACTTGAAGGTTTTTATCAGAATA
This sequence comes from Ganaspis brasiliensis, assembly GCA_037103525.1. NCBI lineage: Eukaryota > Metazoa > Arthropoda > Insecta > Hymenoptera > Figitidae > Ganaspis > Ganaspis brasiliensis. The sequence goes on along the minus strand of JAZKLR010000282.1, from coordinate 385,141 downwards.
TTACTTACAACTAAAACCATGTCGATTTGGAACTTGAATTTTTTTTATTAGAATCTTCCTTATAAGTAAATCCACGTCGATTTGTAAAACCACGTCGATTTAGAACTTGAAGGAACTGGATTTGGAACTTTTTTATTAGAATCTTCCTTATAAGTGAATCCACGTCGATTTGTTAAACCATGTCGATTTGGAACTTGAATTTTTTTTATTAGAATTTTCCTTATAAGTAAATCCTCGTCGATTTGGAACTTGAAGGTTTTTATCAGAATTTTTCCTACAAGTAAAACCACGTCGATTTAGAACTTGAATATTTTTTATTAGAATTTTCCTTATAAGTAAATCCCCGTCGATTTGTAAAACCACGTCGATTTGGAACTTGAATTTTTTGTCAGAATTTTATCTACAACTAAAACCATGTCGGTTTGGAACTTGAAGGTTTTTATCAGAATATTACTTACAACTAAAACCATGTCGATTTGGAACTTGAATTTTTTTTATTAGAATCTTCCTTATAAGTAAATCCACGTCGATTTGTAAAACCATGTCGATTTAGAACTTGAAGGAACTGGATTTGGAACTTTTTTATTAGAATCTTCCTTATAAGTGAATCCACGTCGATTTGTTAAACCATGTTGATTTGGAACTTGAATTTTTTTCATTAGAATTTTCCTTATTAGTAAATCCACGTCTATTTGGAACTTGAAGGTTTTTATCAGAATTTTACCTACAACTAAAACCATGTCGATTTAGAACTTGAAGGTTTTTTTAGAATACTACCTACAACTAAAACCATGTCGATTTGAAACTTAAATTTCTTTTATTAGAATCTTCCTTATAAGTAAATCCACTTCGATTTGTAATACCACGTCGATTTGGAACTTAAATTTATTTTATTAGAATCTTCCTTATAAGTAAATCCACGTCGATTTGTAAAACCACGACGATTTGGAACTTCAATTTTTTAGTCAGAATTTTACCTGCATCTAAAACCATGTCGATTTGGAACTTGAATTTTTTTTTTTTTAGAATTTTCCTTATATTAAATCTACGTCGATTTGGAACTTAAAGGTTTTTATCAGAATTTTTTCTACAAGTAAAACCACGTCGATTTGGAACTTGAATTTTTTTTATTAGAATCTTCCTTATAAGTGAATCCACGTCGATTTGTTAAACCATGTCGATTTGGAACTTGAATTTTTTTTATTAGAATCTTCCTTATAAGTAAATCCACGTCGATTTGTAAAACCACGTCGATTTGGAACTTGAAGGTTTTTATCAGATTTTTTCCTACCAGTAAAACCATGTCGATTTGGAACTTGAATTTTTTAGTCAGAATTTTACCTACAACTAAAACCATGTCGATTTAGAACTTAAAGGTTTTTATCAGAATATTACTTACAACTAAAACCATGTCGATTTGGAACTTGAATTTTTTTTATTAGAATCTTCCTTATAAGTAAATCCACGTCGATTTGTAAAACCACGTCGATTTAGAACTTGAAGGAACTGGATTTGGAACTTTTTTATTAGAATCTTCCTTATAAGTGAATCCATGTCGATTTGTTAAACCATGACGATTTGGAACTTGAATTTTTTTTATTAGAATTTTCCTTATAAGTAAATCCTCGTCGATTTGGAACTTGAAGGTTTTTATCAGAATTTTTCCTACCAGTAAAACCACGTCGATTTGGAACTTGAATTTTTTGTCAGAATTTTATCTACAACTAAAACCATGTCGATTTAGAACTTAAAGGTTTTTATCAGAATATTACCTACAACTAAAACCATGTCGATTTGAAACTTGAATTTTTTTTATTAGAATCTTCCTTATAAGTAAATCCACGTCGATTTGTAAAACCACGTCGATTTGGAACTTGAATGTTTTTATCAGAATTTTTCCTACAAGTAAAACCACGTCGATTTAGAACTTGAATATTTTTTATTAGAATTTTCCTTATAAGTAAATCCCCGTCGATTTGTAAAACCACGTCGATTTGGAACTTGAATTTTTTGTCAGAATTTTATCTACAACTAAAACCATGTCGATTTAGAACTTAAAGGTTTTTATCAGAATATTACTTACAACTAAAACCATGTCGATTTGGAACTTGAATTTTTTTTATTAGAATCTTCCTTATAAGTAAATCCACGTCGATTTGTAAAACCACGTCGATTTGGAACTTGAAGGTTTTTATCAGAATTTTTCCTACAACTAAAACCATGTCGATTTGGAACTTGAATTTTATTTATTAGAATTTTCCTTATAAGTAAATCCCCGTCGATTTGTAAAACCACGTCGATTTGGAACTTGAATTTTTTAGTCAGAATTTTACCTGCAACTAAAACCATGTCGATTTGGAACTTGAATTTTTTTTATTAGAATTTTCCTCATAAGTAAATCCACGTCGATTTAGAACTTGAAGGTTTTTATCAGATTTTTTCCTACCAGTAAAACCATGTCGATTTGGAACTTGAATTTTTTAGCCAGAATTTTACCTACAACTAAAACCATGTCGTTTTAGAACTTGAAGGTTTTTATCAGAATATTACCTACAACTTAAAATATGTCGATTTGGAACTTGAATTTTTTTTATTAGAATCTTCCTTATAAGTAAATCCACGTCGATTTGTAAAACCACGTCGATTTGGAACTTGAAGGTTTTTATCAGAATTTTTCCTACAAGTAAAACCACGTCGATTTGGAACTTGAATTTTTTATTCAGAATTGTACCTACAACTAAAACCACGTTGATTTGGAACTTGATTTTTTTAATAGAATTTTTCTTATAAGTAAATCCACGTCGATTTGGTACTTGAATTTCTTTATTAGAATTGTACCTACCACTAAAACCACGTCGATTTGAAACTTGAATTTTTTTTATTAGAATCTTCCTTATAAGTAAATCCACGTCGATTTGTAAAACCACGTCGATTTAGAACTTGAAGGAACTGGATTTGGAACTTTTTTATTAGAATCTTCCTTATAAGTGAATCCACGTCGATTTGTTAAACCATGTCGATTTGGAACTTGAATTTTTTTTATTAGAATTTTCCTTATAAGTAAATCCTCGTCGATTTGGAACTTGAAGGTTTTTATCAGAATTTTTCCTACCAGTAAAACCACGTCGATTTGGAACTTGAATTTTTTGTCAGAATTTTCTCTACAACTAAAACCATGTCGATTTAGAACTTAAAGGTTTTTATCAGAATATTACCTACAACTAAAACCATGTCGATTTGAAACTTGAATTTTTTTTATTAGAATCTTCCTTATAAGTAAATCCACGTCGATTTGTAAAACCACGTCGATTTGGAACTTGAAGGTTTTTATCAGAATTTTTCCTACAAGTAAAACCACGTCGATTTAGAACTTGAATATTTTTTATTAGAATTTTCCTTATAAGTAAATCCCCGTCGATTTGTAAAACCACGTCGATTTGGAACTTGAATTTTTTGTCAGAATTTTATCTACAACTAAAACCATGTCGGTTTGGAACTTGAAGGTTTTTATCAGAATATTACTTACAACTAAAACCATGTCGATTTGGAACTTGAATTTTTTTTATTAGAATCTTCCTTATAAGTAAATCCACGTCGATTTGTAAAACCATGTCGATTTAGAACTTGAAGGAACTGGATTTGGAACTTTTTTATTAGAATCTTCCTTATAAGTGAATCCACGTCGATTTGTTAAACCATGTTGATTTGGAACTTGAATTTTTTTCATTAGAATTTTCCTTATTAGTAAATCCACGTCTATTTGGAACTTGAAGGTTTTTATCAGAATTTTACCTACAACTAAAACCATGTCGATTTAGAACTTGAAGGTTTTTTTAGAATACTACCTACAACTAAAACCATGTCGATTTGAAACTTAAATTTCTTTTATTAGAATCTTCCTTATAAGTAAATCCACTTCGATTTGTAATACCACGTCGATTTGGAACTTAAATTTATTTTATTAGAATCTTCCTTATAAGTAAATCCACGTCGATTTGTAAAACCACGACGATTTGGAACTTCAATTTTTTAGTCAGAATTTTACCTGCATCTAAAACCATGTCGATTTGGAACTTGAATTTTTTTTTTTTAGAATTTTCCTTATATTAAATCTACGTCGATTTGGAACTTAAAGGTTTTTATCAGAATTTTTCCTACAAGTAAAACCACGTCGATTTGGAACTTGAATTTTTTTTATTAGAATCTTCCTTATAAGTGAATCCACGTCGATTTGTTAAACCATGTCGATTTGGAACTTGAATTTTTTTTATTAGAATCTTCCTTATAAGTAAATCCACGTCGATTTGTAAAACCACGTCGATTTGGAACTTGAAGGTTTTTATCAGATTTTTTCCTACCAGTAAAACCATGTCGATTTGGAACTTGAATTTTTTAGTCAGAATTTTACCTACAACTAAAACCATGTCGATTTAGAACTTAAAGGTTTTTATCAGAATATTACTTACAACTAAAACCATGTCGATTTGGAACTTGAATTTTTTTTATTAGAATCTTCCTTATAAGTAAATCCACGTCGATTTGTAAAACCACGTCGATTTAGAACTTGAAGGAACTGGATTTGGAACTTTTTTATTAGAATCTTCCTTATAAGTGAATCCATGTCGATTTGTTAAACCATGTCGATTTGGAACTTGAATTTTTTTTATTAGAATTTTCCTTATAAGTAAATCCTCGTCGATTTGGAACTTGAAGGTTTTTATCAGAATTTTTCCTACCAGTAAAACCACGTCGATTTGGAACTTGAATTTTTTGTCAGAATTTTATCTACAACTAAAACCATGTCGATTTGGAACTTAAATTTTATTTATTAGAATTTTCCTTATAAGTAAATCCCCGTCGATTTGTAAAACCACGTCGATTTGGAACTTGAATTTTTTAGTCAGAATTTTACCTGCAACTAAAACCATGTCGATTTGGAACTTGAATTTTTTTTATTAGAATTTTCCTCATAAGTAAATCCACGTCGATTTGGAACTTGAAGGTTTTTATCAGATTTTTTCCTACCAGTAAAACCATGTCGATTTGGAACTTGAATTTTTTGTCAGAATTTTATCTACAACTAAAACCATGTCGGTTTGGAACTTGAAGGTTTTTATCAGATTATTACTTACAACTAAAACCATGTCGATTTGGAACTTGAATTTTTTTTATTAGAATCTTCCTTATAAGTAAATCCACGTCGATTTGTAAAACCATGTCGATTTAGAACTTGAAGGAACTGGATTTGGAACTTTTTTATTAGAATCTTCCTTATAAGTGAATCCACGTCGATTTGTTAAACCATGTTGATTTGGAACTTGAATTTTTTTTATTAGAATCTTCCTTATAAGTAAATCCTCGTCGATTTGTAAAACCACGTCGATTTGGAACTTGAAGGTTTTTATCAGAATTTTTCCTACAAGTAAAACCACGTCGATTTAGAACTTGAATATTTTTTATTAGAATTTTCCTTATAAGTAAATCCCCGTCGATTTGTAAAACCACGTCGATTTGGAACTTGAATTTTTTGTCAGAATTTTATCTACAACTAAAACCATGTCTGTTTGGAACTTCAAGGTTTTTATCAGAATATTACTTACAACTAAAACCATGTCGATTTGGAACTTGAATTTTTTTTATTAGAATCTTCCTTATAAGTAAATCCACGTCGATTTGTAAAACCATGTCGATTTAGAACTTGAAGGAACTGGATTTGGAACTTTTTTATTAGAATCTTTCTTATAAGTGAATCCACGTCGATTTGTTAAACCATGTTGATTTGGAACTTGAATTTTTTTCATTAGAATATTCCTTATAAGTAAATCCACGTCGATTTGGAACTTGAAGGTTTTTATCAGAATTTTTCCTACCAGTAAAACCACGTTGATTTGGAACTTAAATTTTTTGTCAGAATTTTACCTACAACTAAAACCATGTCGATTCAGAACTTGAAGGTTTTTTTAGAATACTACCTACAACTAAAACCATGTCGATTTGAAACTTAAATTTTTTTTATTAGAATCTTCCTTATAAGTAAATCGTCGATTTGTAATACCACGTCGATTTGCAACTTAAATTTATTTTATTAGAATCTTCCTTATAAGTAAATCCACGTCGATTTGTAAAACCATGTCGATTTGGAACTTGAATTTTTTTTATTAGAATTTTCCTCATAAGTAAATCCACGTCGATTTGGAACTTGAAGGTTTTTATCAGATTTTTTCCTACCAGTAAAACCACGTCGATTTGGAACTTGAATTTTTTATTCAGAATTGTACCTACAACTAAAACCACGTTGATTTGGAACTTGATTTTTTTAATAGAATTTTCCTTATAAGTAAATCCATGTCGATTTGGTACTTGAATTTCTTTATTAGAATTGTACCTACAACTAAAACCACGTCGATTTGAAACTTGAATTTTTTTTATTAGAATCTTCCTTATAAGTAAATCCACGTCGATTTGTAAAACCACGACGATTTGGAACTTCAATTTTTTAGTCAGAATTTTACCTGCATCTAAAACCATGTCGATTTGAAACTTAAATTTTTTTTATTAGAATCTTCCTTATAAGTGAATCCACGTCGATTTGTTAAACCATGTCGATTTGGAACTTGAATTTTTTTTATTAGAATCTTCCTTATAAGTAAATCCACGTCGATTTGTAAAACCACGTCGATTTGGAACTTGAAGGTTTTTATCAGAATTTTTCCTACAACTAAAACCATGTCGATTTGGAACTTAAATTTTATTTATTAGAATTTTCCTTATAAGTAAATCCCCGTCGATTTGTAAAACCACGTCGATTTGGAACTTGAATTTTTTAGTCAGAATTTTACCTGCAACTAAAACCATGTCGATTTAAAACTTGAATTTTTTTTATTAGAATTTTCCTTATAAGTAAATCCTCGTCGATTTGGAACTTGAAGGTTTTTATCAGAATTTTTCCTACCAGTAAAACCACGTCGATTTGGAACTTGAATTTTTTGTCAGAATTTTATCTACAACTAAAACCATGTCGATTTAGAACTTAAAGGTTTTTATCAGAATATTACCTACAACTAAAACCATGTCGATTTAAAACTTGAATTTTTTTTATTAGAATCTTCCTTATAAGTAAATCCCCGTCGATTTGTAAAACCACGTCGATTTGGAACTTGAATTTTTTTGTCAGAATTTTATCTACAACTAAAACCATGTCGATTTAGAACTTAAAGGTTTTTATCAGAATATTACTTACAACTAAAACCACGTCGATTTGAAACTTGAATTTTTTTTATTAGAATCTTCCTTATAAGTAAATCCACGTCGATTTGTAAAACCATGCCGATTTGGAACTTGAAGGTTTTTATCAGAATATTACTTACAACTAAAACCATGTCGATTTGGAACTTGAAGTTTTTATTCAGAATTTTACCTACAACTAAAGCCACGTTGATTTGGAACTTGATTTTTTTAATAGAATGTTCCTTATAAGTAAATCCACGTCGATTTGGTACTTGAAGATTTTTATCAGAATATTACTTACAACTAAAACCATGTCGATTTGGAACTTGAATTTTTTTTATTAGAATCTTCCTTATAAGTAAATCCACGTCGATTTGTAAAAACACGTCGATTTAGAACTTGAAGGAACTGGATTTGGAACTTTTTTATTAGAATCTTCCTTATAAGTGAATCCACGTCGATTTGTTAAACCATGTCGATTTGGAACTTGAATTTTTTTTATTAGAATTTTCCTTGTAAGTAAATCCTCGTCGATTTGGAACTTGAAGGTTTTTATCAGAATTTTTCCTACCAGTAAAACCACGTCGATTTGGAACTTGAATTTTTTGTCAGAATTTTATCTACAACTAAAACCATTGTCGATTTAGAACTTAAAGGTTTTTATCAGAATATTACCTACAACTAAAACCATGTCGATTTGAAACTTGAATTTTTTTTATTAGAATCTTCCTTATAAGTAAATCCACGTCGATTTGTAAAACCACGTCGATTTGGAACTTGAAGGTTTTTATCAGAATTTTTCCTACAAGTAAAACCACGTCGATTTAGAACTTGAATATTTTTTATTAGAATTTTCCTTATAAGTAAATCCCCGTCGATTTGTAAAACCACGTCGATTTGGAACTTGAATTTTTTGTCAGAATTTTATCTACAACTAAAACCATGTCGGTTTGGAACTTGAAGGTTTTTATCAGAATATTACTTACAACTAAAACCATGTCGATTTGGAACTTGAATTTTTTTTATTAGAATCTTCCTTATAAGTAAATCCACGTCGATTTGTAAAACCATGTCGATTTAGAACTTGAAGGAACTGGATTTGGAACTTTTTTATTAGAATTTTCCTTATAAGGAAATCCACGTCGATTTGGAACTTGAAGGTTTTTATCAGAATTTTTCCTACCAGTAAAACCACGTTGATTTGGAACTTAAATTTTTTGTCAGAATTTTACCTACAACTAAAACCATGTCGATTCAGAACTTGAAGGTTTTTTTAGAATACTACCTACAACTAAAACCATGTCGATTTGAAACTTAAATTTTTTTTATTAGAATCTTCCTTATAAGTAAATCCACGTCGATTTGTAATACCACGTCGATTTGGAACTTAAATTTATTTTATTAGAATCTTCCTTATAAGTAAATCCACGTCGATTTGTAAAACCACGACGATTTGGAACTTCAATTTTTTAGTCAGAATTTTACCTGCATCTAAAACCATGTCGATTTGAAACTTAAATTTTTTTTATTAGAATCTTCCTTATAAGTGAATCCACGTCGATTTGTTAAACCATGTCGATTTGGAACTTGAATTTTTTTTATTAGAATCTTCCTTATAAGTAAATCCACGTCGATTTGTAAAACCACGTCGATTTGGAACTTGAAGGTTTTTATCAGAATTTTTCCTACAACTAAAACCATGTCGATTTGGAACTTAAATTTTATTTATTAGAATTTTCCTTATAAGTAAATCCCCGTCGATTTGTAAAACCACGTCGATTTGGAACTTGAATTTTTTAGTCAGAATTTTACCTGCAACTAAAACCATGTCGATTTAAAACTTGAATTTTTTTTATTAGAATTTTCCTTATAAGTAAATCCTCGTCGATTTGGAACTTAAAGGTTTTTATCAGAATTTTTCCTACCAGTAAAACCACGTCGATTTGGAACTTGAATTTTTTGTCAGAATTTTATCTACAACTAAAACCATGTCGATTTAGAACTTAAAGGTTTTTATCAGAATATTACCTACAACTAAAACCATGTCGATTTAAAACTTGAATTTTTTTTATTAGAATCTTCCTTATAAGTGAATCCACGTCGATTTGTTAAACCATGTCGATTTGGAACTTGAATTTTTTTTATTAGAATTTTCCTTATAAGTAAATCCTCGTCGATTTGGAACTTGAAGGTTTTTATCAGAATTTTTCCTACCAGTAAAACCACGTCGATTTGGAACTTGAATTTTTTGTCAGAATTTTATCTACAACTAAGACCATGTCGATTTAGAACTTAAAGGTTTTTATCAGAATATTACCTACAACTAAAACCATGTCGATTTGAAACTTGAATTTTTTTTATTAGAATCTTCCTTATAAGTAAATCCACGTCGATTTGTAAAACCACGTCGATTTGGAACTTGAAGGTTTTTATCAGAATTTTTCCTACAAGTAAAACCACGTCGATTTAGAACTTGAATATTTTTTATTAGAATTTTCCTTATAAGTAAATCCCCGTCGATTTGTAAAACCACGTCGATTTGGAACTTGAATTTTTTGTCAGAATTTTATCTACAACTAAAACCATGTCGGTTTGGAACTTGAAGGTTTTTATCAGAATATTACTTACAACTAAAACCATGTCGATTTGGAACTTGAATTTTTTTTATTAGAATCTTCCTTATAAGTAAATCCACGTCGATTTGTAAAACCATGTCGATTTAGAACTTGAAGGAACTGGATTTGGAACTTTTTTATTAGAATCTTCCTTATAAGTGAATCCACGTCGATTTGTTAAACCATGTTGATTTGGAACTTGAATTTTTTTCATTAGAATTTTCCTTATAAGGAAATCCACGTCGATTTGGAACTTGAAGGTTTTTATCAGAATTTTTCCTACCAGTAAAACCACGTTGATTTGGAACTTAAATTTTTTGTCAGAATTTTACCTACAACTAAAACCATGTCGATTCAGAACTTGAAGGTTTTTTTAGAATACTACCTACAACTAAAACCATGTCGATTTGAAACTTAAATTTTTTTTATTAGAATCTTCCTTATAAGTAAATCCACGTCGATTTGTAATACCACGTCGATTTGGAACTTAAATTTATTTTATTAGAATCTTCCTTATAAGTAAATCCACGTCGATTTGTAAAACCACGACGATTTGGAACTTGAATTTTTTAGTCAGAATTTTACCTGCAACTAAAACCATGTCGATTTAAAACTTGAATTTTTTTTATTAGAATTTTCCTTATAAGTAAATCCTCGTCGATTTGGAACTTGAAGGTTTTTATCAGAATTTTTCCTACAACTAAAACCATGTCGATTTGGAACTTAAATTTTATTTATTAGAATTTTCCTTATAAGTAAATCCCCGTCGATTTGTAAAACCACGTCGATTTGGAACTTGAATTTTTTAGTCAGAATTTTACCTGCAACTAAAACCATGTCGATTTAAAACTTGAATTTTTTTTATTAGAATTTTCCTTATAAGTAAATCCTCGTCGATTTGGAACTTGAAGGTTTTTATCAGAATTTTTCCTACCAGTAAAACCACGTCGATTTGGAACTTGAATTTTTTGTCAGAATTTTATCTACAACTAAAACCATGTCGATTTAGAACTTAAAGGTTTTTATCAGAATATTACCTACAACTAAAACCATGTCGATTTAAAACTTGAATTCTTTTTATTAGAATCTTCCTTATAAGTAAATCCCCGTCGATTTGTAAAACCACGTCGATTTGGAACTTGAATTTTTTTGTCAGAATTTTATCTACAACTAAAACCATGTCGATTTAGAACTTAAAGGTTTTTATCAGAATATTACTTACAACTAAAACCATGTCGATTTGGAACTTGAATTTTTTTTATTAGAATCTTCCTTATAAGTAAATCCACGTCGATTTGTAAAACCATGTCGATTTAGAACTTGAAGGAACTGGATTTGGAACTTTTTTATTAGAATCTTCCTTATAAGTGAATTCACGTCGATTTGTTAAACCATGTTGATTTGGAACTTGAATTTTTTTCATTAGAATTTTCCTTATAAGTAAATCCACGTCGATTTGTTAAACCATGTCGATTTGGAACTTGAATTTTTTTTATTAGAATCTTCCTTATAAGTAAATCCACGTCGATTTGTAAAACCACGTCGATTTGGAACTTGAAGGTTTTTATCAGAATTTTTCCTACAACTAAAACCATGTCGATTTGGAACTTAAATTTTATTTATTAGAATTTTCCTTATAAGTAAATCCCCGTCGATTTGTAAAACCACGTCGATTTGGAACTTGAATTTTTTAGTCAGAATTTTACCTGCAACTAAAACCATGTCGATTTGGAACTTGAATTTTTTTTATTAGAATTTTCCTCATAAGTAAATCCACGTCGATTTGGAACTTGAAGGTTTTTATCAGATTTTTTCCTACCAGTAAAACCACGTCGATTTGGAACTTAAATTTTTTATTCAGAATTGTACCTACAACTAAAACCACGTTGATTTGGAACTTGATTTTTTTAATAGAATTTTCCTTATAAGTAAATCCACGTCGATTTGGTACTTGAATTTCTTTATTAGAATTGTACCTACAACTAAAACCACGTCGATTTGAAACTTGAATTTTTTTTATTAGAATTTTCCTTATAAGTAAATCCCCGTCGATTTGTAAAACCATGTCGATTTGGAACTTGAATTTTTTGTCAGAATTTTATCTACAACTAAAACCATGTCGGTTTGGAACTTGAATGTTTTTATCAGAATATTACTTACAACTAAAACCATGTCGATTTGGAACTTGAATTTTTTTTATTAGAATCTTCCTTAGAAGTAAATCCACGTCGATTTGTAAAACCATGTCGATTTAAAACTTGAAGGAACTGGATTTGGAACTTTTTAATTAGAATCTTCCTTATAAGTGAATCCACGTCGATTTGTTTAACCATGTTGATTTGGAACTTGAATTTTTTTTATTAGAATTTTCCTCATAAGTAAATCCACGTCGATTTGGAACTTGAAGGTTTTTATCAGATTTTTTCCTACCAGTAAAACCACGTCGATTTGGAACTTAAATTTTTTATTCAGAATTGTACCTACAACTAAAACCACGTTGATTTGGAACTTGATTTTTTTAATAGAATTTTCCTTATAAGTAAATCCACGTCGATTTGGTACTTGAATTTCTTTATTAGAATTGTACCGACAACTAAAACCACGTCGATTTGGAACTTAAATTTATTTTATTAGAATCTTCCTTATAAGTAAATCCACGTCGATTTGTAAAACCACGACGAATTGGAACTTCAATTTTTTAGTCAGAATTTTACCTGCATCTAAAACCATGTCGATTTGGAACTTGAATTTTTTTTTTTTAGAATTTTCCTTATATTAAATCTACGTCGATTTGGAACTTAAAGGTTTTTATCTGAATTTTTCCTACAAGTAAAACCACGTCGATTTGTTAAACCATGTCGATTTGGAACTTGAATTTTTTTTATTAAAATCTTCCTTATAAGTAAATCCACGTCGATTTGTAAAACCACGTCGATTTGGAACTTGAAGGTTTTTATCAGAATTTTTCCTACAAGTAAAACCACGTCGATTTAGAACTTGAATATTTTTTATTAGAATTTTCCTTATAAGTAAATCCCCGTCGATTTGTAAAACCATGTCGATTTGGAACTTGAATTTTTTTTATTAGAATCTTCCTTATAAGTAAATCCACGTCGATTTGTAAAACCATGTCGATTTAGAACTTGAAGGAGCTGGATTTGGAACTTTTTTATTAGAATCTTCCTTATAAGTGAATCCACGTCGATTTGTTAAACCATGTTGATTTGGAACTTGAATTTTTTTTATTAGAATCTTCCTTATAAGTAAATCCACGTCGATTTGTAAAACCACGTCGATTTGGAACTTGAAGGTTTTTATCAGAATTTTTCCTACAACTAAAACCATGTCGATTTGGAACTTAAATTTTATTTATTAGAATTTTCCTTATAAGTAAATCCCCGTCGATTTGTAAAACCACGTCGATTTGGAACTTGAATTTCTTTATTAGAATTGTACCTACAACTAAAACCACGTCGATTTGAAACTTGAATTTTTTTTATTAGAATCTTCCTTATAAGTAAATCCACGTCGATTTGTAAAACTATGCCGATTTGGAACTTGAAGGTTTTTATCAGAATATTACTTACAACTAAAACCATGTCGATTTGGAACTTGAATTTTTTTTATTAGAATCTTCCTTATAAGTAAATCCACGTCGATTTGTAAAACCACGTCGATTTAGAACTTGAAGGAACTGGATTTGGAACTTTTTTATTAGAATCTTCCTTATAAGTGAATCCACGTCGATTTGTTAAACCATGTCGATTTGGAACTTGAATTTTTTTTATTAGAATCTTCCTTATAAGTAAATCCACGTCGATTTATAAAACCACGTCGATTTGGAACTTGAAGGTTTTTATCAGAATTTTTCCTACAACTAAAACCATGTCGATTTGGAACTTGAATTTTATTTATTAGAATTTTCCTTATAAGTAAATCCACGTCGATTTGGAACCATGAAGGTTTTTTATCAGAATTTTTCCTACCAATAAAACCACGTCGATTTGGAACTTGAAGTTTTTATTTAGAATTTTACCTACAACTAAAGCCACGTTGATTTGGAACTTGATTTTTTTAATAGAATGTTCCTTATAAGTAAATCCACGTCGATTTGGTACTTGAAGGTTTTTATCAGAATATTACTTACAACTAAAACCATGTCGATTTGGAACTTGAATTTTTTTTATTAGAATCTTCCTTATAAGTAAATCCACGTCGATTTGTAAAACCACGTCGATTTGGAACTTGAAGGTTTTTATCAGAATTTTTCCTACAAGTAAAACCACGTCGATTTAGAACTTGAATATTTTTTATTAGAATTTTCCTTATAAGTAAATCCCCGTCGATTTGTAAAACCACGTCGATTTGGAACTTGAATTTTTTGTCAGAATTTTATCTACAACTAAAACCATGTCGGTTTGGAACTTGAAGGTTTTTATCAGAATATTACTTACAACTAAAACCACGTCGATTTGGAACTTAAATTTTTTTTATTAGAATCTTCCTTATAAGTAAATCCACGTCGATTTGTAAAACCATGTCGATTTAGAACTTGAAGGAACTGGATTTGGAACTTTTTTATTAGAATCTTCCTTATAAGTGAATCCACGTCGATTTGTTAAACCATGTTGATTTGGAACTTGAATTTTTTTCATTAGAATTTTCCTTATAAGTAAATCATCGTCGATTTGGAACTTGAAGGTTTTTATCAGAATTTTTCCTACCAGTAAAACCACGTTGATTTGGAACTTAAATTTTTTGTCAGAATTTTACCTACAACTAAAACCATGTCGATTCAGAACTTGAAGGTTTTTTTAGAATACTACCTACAACTAAAACCATGTCGATTTGAAACTTAAATTTTTTTTATTAGAATCTTCCTTATAAGTAAATCCACGTCGATTTGTAATACCACGTCGATTTGGAACTTAAATTTATTTTATTAGAATCTTCCTTATAAGTAAATCCACGTCGATTTGTAAAACCACGACGATTTGGAACTTCAATTTTTTAGTCAGAATTTTACCTGCATCTAAAACCATGTCGATTTGAAACTTAAATTTTTTTTATTAGAATCTTCCTTATAAGTGAATCCACGTCGATTTGTTAAACCATGTCGATTTGGAACTTGAATTTTTTTTATTAGAATCTTCCTTATAAGTAAATCCACGTCGATTTGTAAAACCACGTCGATTTGGAACTTGAAGGTTTTTATCAGAATTTTTCGTACAACTAAAACCATGTCGATTTGGAACTTAAATTTTATTTATTAGAATTTTCCTTATAAGTAAATCCCCGTCGATTTGTAAAACCATGTCGATTTAGAACTTGAATTTTTTAGTCAGAATTTTACCTGCAACTAAAACCATGTCGATTTAAAACTTAAATTTTTTTTATTAGAATTTTCCTTATAAGTAAATCCTCGTCGATTTGGAACTTGAAGGTTTTTATCAGAATTTTTCCTACCAGTAAAACCACGTCGATTTGGAACTTGAATTTTTTGTCAGAATTTTATCTACAACTAAAACCATGTCGATTTAGAACTTAAAGGTTTTTATCAGAATATTACCTACAACTAAAACCATGTCGATTTAAAACTTGAATTTTTTTTATTAGAATCTTCCTTATAAGTAAATCCCCGTCGATTTGTAAAACCACGTCGATTTGGAACTTGAATTTTTTGTCAGAATTTTATCTACAACTAAAACCATGTCGGTTTGGAACTTGAAGGTTTTTATCAGAATATTACTTACAACTAAAACCATGTCGATTTGGAACTTGAATTTTTTTTATTAGAATCTTCCTTATAAGTAAATCCACGTCGATTTGTAAAACCATGTCGATTTAGAACTTGAAGGAACTGGATTTGGAACTTTTTTATTAGAATCTTCCTTATAAGTGAATCCACGTCGATTTGTTAAACCATGTTGATTTGGAACTTGAATTTTTTTCATTAGAATTTTCCTTATAAGTAAATCATCGTCGATTTGGAACTTGAAGGTTTTTATCAGAATTTTTCCTACCAGTAAAACCACGTTGATTTGGAACTTAAATTTTTTGTCAGAATTTTACCTACAACTAAAACCATGTCGATTCAGAACTTGAAGGTTTTTTTAGAATACTACCTACAACTAAAACCATGTCGATTTGAAACTTAAATTTTTTTTATTAGAATCTTCCTTATAAGTAAATCCACGTCGATTTGTAATACCACGTCGATTTGGAACTTAAATTTATTTTATTAGAATCTTCCTTATAAGTAAATCCACGTCGATTTGTAAAACCACGACGATTTGGAACTTCAATTTTTTAGTCAGAATTTTACCTGCATCTAAAACCATGTCGATTTGAAACTTAAATTTTTTTTATTAGAATCTTCCTTATAAGTGAATCCACGTCGATTTGTTAAACCATGTCGATTTGGAACTTGAATTTTTTTTATTAGAATCTTCCTTATAAGTAAATCCACGTCGATTTGTAAAACCACGTCGATTTGGAACTTGAAGGTTTTTATCAGAATTTTTCCTACAACTAAAACCATGTCGATTTGGAACTTAAATTTTATTTATTAGAATTTTCCTTATAAGTAAATCCCCGTCGATTTGTAAAACCACATCGATTTGGAACTTGAATTTTTTAGTCAGAATTTTACCTGCAACTAAAACCATGTCGATTTAAAACTTGAATTTTTTTTATTAGAATTTTCCTTATAAGTAAATCCTCGTCGATTTGGAACTTGAAGGTTTTTATCAGAATTTTTCCTACCAGTAAAACCACGTCGATTTGGAACTTGAATTTTTTGTCAGAATTTTATCTACAACTAAAACCATGTCGATTTAGAACTTCAAGGTTTTTATCAGAATATTACCTACAACTAAAACCATGTCGATTTAAAACTTGAATTTTTTTTATTAGAATCTTCCTTATAAGTAAATCCCCGTCGATTTGTAAAACCACGTCGATTTGGAACTTGAATTTTTTGTCAGAATTTTATCTACAACTAAAACCATGTCGGTTTGGAACTTGAAGGTTTTTATCAGAATATTACTTACAACTAAAACCATGTCGATTTGGAACTTGAATTTTTTTTATTAGAATCTTCCTTATAAGTAAATCCACGTCGATTTGTAAAACCATGTCGATTTAGAACTTGAAGGAACTGGATTTGGAACTTTTTTATTAGAATCTTCCTTATAAGTGAATCCACGTCGATTTGTTAAACCATGTTGATTTGGAACTTGAATTTTTTTCATTAGAATTTTCCTTATAAGTAAATCCACGTCGATTTGTTAAACCATGTCGATTTGGAACTTGAATTTTTTTTATTAGAATCTTCCTTATAAGTAAATCCACGTCGATTTGTAAAACCACGTCGATTTGGAACTTGAAGGTTTTTATCAGAATTTTTCCTACAACTAAAACCATGTCGATTTGGAACTTAAATTTTATTTATTAGAATTTTCCTTATAAGTAAATCCCCGTCGATTTGTAAAACCACGTCGATTTGGAACTTGAATTTTTTAGTCAGAATTTTACCTGCAACTAAAACCATGTCGATTTGGAACTTGAATTTTTTTTATTAGAATTTTCCTCATAAGTAAATCCAGGTCGATTTGGAACTTGAAGGTTTTTATCAGATTTTTTCCTACCAGTAAAACCACGTCGATTTGGAACTTGAATTTTTTATTCAGAATTGTACCTACAACTAAAACCACGTTGATTTGGAACTTGATTTTTTTAATAGAATTTTCCTTATAAGTAAATCCACGTCGATTTGGTACTTGAATTTATTTATTAGAATTGTACCTACAACTAAAACCACGTCGATTTGAAACTTGAATTTTTTTTATTAGAATCTTCCTTATAAGTAAATCCACGTCGATTTGTAAAACTATGCCGATTTGGAACTTGAAGGTTTTTATCAGAATATTACTTACAACTAAAACCATGTCGATTTGGAACTTGAATTTTTTTATTAGAATCTTCCTCATAAGTAAATCCACGTCGATTTGTAAAACCAAGTCGATTTAGAACTTGAAGGAACTGGATTTGGAACTTTTTTATTAGAATCTTCCTTATAAGTGAATCCACGTCGATTTGTTAAACCATGTCGATTTGGAACTTGAATTTTTTTTATTAGAATCTTCCTTATAAGTAAATCCACGTCGATTTATAAAACCACGTCGATTTGGAACTTGAAGGTTTTTATCAGAATTTTTCCTACAACTAAAACCATGTCGATTTGGAACTTGAATTTTATTTATTAGAATTTTCCTTATAAGTAAATCCACGTCGATTTGGAACCATGAAGGTTTTTTATCAGAATTTTTCCTACCAATAAAACCACGTCGATTTGGAACTTGAAGTTTTTATTTAGAATTTTACCTACAACTAAAGCCACGTTGATTTGGAACTTGATTTTTTTAATAGAATGTTCCTTATAAGTAAATCCACGTCGATTTGGTACTTGAAGGTTTTTATCAGAATATTACTTACAACTAAAACCATGTCGATTTGGAACTTGAATTTTTTTTATTAGAATCTTCCTTATAAGTAAATCCACGTCGATTTGTAAAACCACGTCGATTTGGAACTTGAAGGTTTTTATCAGAATTTTTCCTACAAGTAAAACCACGTCGATTTAGAACTTGAATATTTTTTATTAGAATTTTCCTTATAAGTAAATCCCCGTCGATTTGTAAAACCACGTCGATTTGGAACTTGAATTTTTTGTCAGAATTTTATCTACAACTAAAACCATGTCGGTTTGGAACTTGAAGGTTTTTATCAGAATATTACTTACAACTAAAACCATGTCGATTTGGAACTTGAATTTTTTTTATTAGAATCTTCCTTATAAGTAAATCCACGTCGATTTGTAAAACCATGTCGCTTTAGAACTTGAAGGAACTGGATTTGGAACTTTTTTATTAGAATCTTCCTTATAAGTGAATCCACGTCGATTTGTTAAACCATGTTGATTTGGAACTTGAATTTTTTTCATTAGAATTTTCCTTATAAGTAAATCCACGTCGATTTGGAACTTGAAGGTTTTTATCAGAATTTTTCCTACCAGTAAAACCACGTTGATTTGGAACTTAAATTTTTTGTCAGAATTTTACCTACAACTAAAACCATGTCGATTCAGAACTTGAAGGTTTTTTTAGAATACTACCTACAACTAAAACCATGTCGATTTGAAACTTAAATTTTTTTTATTAGAATCTTCCTTATAAGTAAATCCACGTCGATTTGTAATACCACGTCGATTTGGAACTTAAATTTATTTTATTAGAATCTTCCTTATAAGTAAATCCACGTCGATTTGTAAAACCACGACGATTTGGAACTTCAATTTTTTAGTCAGAATTTTACCTGCATCTAAAACCATGTCGATTTGAAACTTAAATTTTTTTTATTAGAATCTTCCTTATAAGTGAATCCACGTCGATTTGTTAAACCATGTCGATTTGGAACTTGAATTTTTTTTATTAGAATCTTCCTTATAAGTAAATCCACGTCGATTTGTAAAACCACGTCGATTTGGAACTTGAAGGTTTTTATCAGAATTTTTCCTACAAGTAAAACCACGTCGATTTAGAACTTGAATATTTTTTATTAGAATTTTCCTTATAAGTAAATCCCCGTCGATTTGTAAAACCACGTCGATTTGGAACTTGAATTTTTTGTCAGAATTTTATCTACAACTAAAACCATGTCGGTTTGGAACTTGAAGGTTTTTATCAGAATATTACTTACAACTAAAACCATGTCGATTTGGAACTTGAATTTTTTTTATTAGAATCTTCCTTATAAGTAAATCCACGTCGATTTGTAAAACCACGACGATTTGGAACTTCAATTTTTTAGTCAGAATTTTACCTGCATCTAAAACCATGTCGATTTGAAACTTAAATTTTTTTTATTAGAATCTTCCTTATAAGTGAATCCACGTTGATTTGTTAAACCATGTCGATTTGGAACTTGAATATTTTTTATTAGAATTTTCCTTATAAGTAAATCCCCGTCGATTTGTAAAACCACGTCGATTTGGAACTTGAATTTTTTGTCAGAATTTTATCTACAACTAAAACCATGTCGGTTTGGAACTTGAAGGTTTTTATCAGAATATTACTTACAACTAAAACCATGTCGATTTGGAACTTGAATTTTTTTTATTAGAATCTTCCTTATAAGTAAATCCACGTCGATTTGTAAAACCATGTCGATTTAGAACTTGAAGGAACTGGATTTGGAACTTTTTTATTAGAATCTTCCTTATAAGTGAATCCACGTCGATTTGTTAAACCATGTTGATTTGGAACTTGAATTTTTTTCATTAGAATTTTCCTTATAAGTAAATCCACGTCGATTTGGAACTTGAAGGTTTTTATCAGAATTTTTCCTACCAGTAAAACCACGTTGATTTGGAACTTAAATTTTTTGTCAGAATTTTACCTACAACTAAAACCATGTCGATTCAGAACTTGAAGGTTTTTTTAGAATAATACCTACAACTAAAACCATGTCGATTTGAAACTTAAATTTTTTTTATTAGAATCTTCCTTATAAGTAAATCCACGTCGATTTGTAATACCACGTCGATTTGGAACTTAAATTTATTTTATTAGAATCTTCCTTATAAGTAAATCCACGTCGAGTTGTAAAACCACGACGATTTGGAACTTCAATTTTTTAGTCAGAATTTTACCTGCATCTAAAACCATGTCGATTTGAAACTTAAATTTTTTTTATTAGAATCTTCCTTATAAGTGAATCCACGTCGATTTGTTAAACCATGTCGATTTGGAACTTGAATTTTTTTTATTAGAATCTTCCTTATAAGTAAATCCACGTCGATTTGTAAAACCACGTCGATTTGGAACTTGAAGGTTTTCATCAGAATTTTTCCTACAAGTAAAACCACGTCGATTTAGAACTTGAATATTTTTTATTAGAATTTTCCTTATAAGTAAATCCCCGTCGATTTGTAAAACCACGTCGATTTGGAACTTGAATTTTTTGTCAGAAATTTATCTACAACTAAAACCATGTCGGTTTGGAACTTGAAGGTTTTTATCAGAATATTACTTACAACTAAAACCATGTCGATTTGGAACTTGAATTTTTTTTATTAGAATCTTCCTTATAAGTAAATCCACGTCGATTTGTAAAACCATGTCGATTTAGAACTTGAAGGAACTGGATTTGGAACTTTTTTATTAGAATCTTCCTTATAAGTGAATCCACGTCGATTTGTTAAACCATGTTGATTTGGAACTTGAATTTTTTTTAATAGAATTTTCCTTATAAGTAAATCCACGTCGATTTGTAAAACCACGACGATTTGGAACTTCAATTTTTTAGTCAGAATTTTACCTGCATCTAAAACCATGTCGATTCAGAACTTGAAGGTTTTTTTAGAATAATACCTACAACTAAAACCATGTCGATTTGAAACTTAAATTTTTTTTATTAGAATCTTCCTTATAAGTAAATCCACGTCGATTTGTAATACCACGTCGATTTGGAACTTAAATTTATTTTATTAGAATCTTCCTTATAAGTAAATCCACGTCGAGTTGTAAAACCACGACGATTTGGAACTTCAATTTTTTAGTCAGAATTTTACCTGCATCTAAAACCATGTCGATTTGAAACTTAAATTTTTTTTATTAGAATCTTCCTTATAAGTGAATCCACGTCGATTTGTTAAACCATGTCGATTTGGAACTTGAATTTTTTTTATTAGAATCTTCCTTATAAGTAAATCCACGTCGATTTGTAAAACCACGTCGATTTGGAACTTGAAGGTTTTTATCAGAATTTTTCGTACAACTAAAACCATGTCGATTTGGAACTTAAATTTTATTTATTAGAATTTTCCTTATAAGTAAATCCCCGTCGATTTGTAAAACCATGTCGATTTAGAACTTGAATTTTTTAGTCAGAATTTTACCTGCAACTAAAACCATGTCGATTTAAAACTTAAATTTTTTTTATTAGAATTTTCCTTATAAGTAAATCCTCGTCGATTTGGAACTTGAAGGTTTTTATCAGAATTTTTCCTACCAGTAAAACCACGTCGATTTGGAACTTGAATTTTTTGTCAGAATTTTATCTACAACTAAAACCATGTCGATTTAGAACTTAAAGGTTTTTATCAGAATATTACCTACAACTAAAACCATGTCGATTTAAAACTTGAATTTTTTTTATTAGAATCTTCCTTATAAGTAAATCCCCGTCGATTTGTAAAACCACGTCGATTTGGAACTTGAATTTTTTGTCAGAATTTTATCTACAACTAAAACCATGTCGATTTAAAACTTAAATTTTTTATATTAGAATTTTCCTTATAAGTAAATCCTCGTCGATTTGGAACTTGAAGGTTTTTATCAGAATTTTTCCTACCAGTAAAACCACGTCGATTTGGAACTTGAATTTTTTGTCAGAATTTTATCTACAACTAAAACCATGTCGATTTAGAACTTAAAGGTTTTTATCAGAATATTACCTACAACTAAAACCATGTCGATTTAAAACTTGAATTTTTTTTATTAGAATCTTCCTTATAAGTAAATTCACGTCGATTTGTTTAACCATGTTGATTTGGAACTTGAATTTTTTTCATTAGAATTTTCCTTATAAGTAAATCCACGTCGATTTGGAACTTGAAGGTTTTTATCAGAATTTTTCCTACCAGTAAAACCACGTTGATTTGGAACTTAAATTTTTTGTCAGAATTTTACCTACAACTAAAACCATGTCGATTCAGAACTTGAAGGTTTTTTTAGAATAATACCTACAACTAAAACCATGTCGATTTGAAACTTAAATTTTTTTTATTAGAATCTTCCTTATAAGTAAATCCACGTCGATTTGTAATACCACGTCGATTTGGAACTTAAATTTATTTTATTAGAATCTTCCTTATAAGTAAATCCACGTCGAGTTGTAAAACCACGACGATTTGGAACTTCAATTTTTTAGTCAGAATTTTACCTGCATCTAAAACCATGTCGATTTGAAACTTAAATTTTTTTTATTAGAATCTTCCTTATAAGTGAATCCACGTCGATTTGTTAAACCATGTCGATTTGGAACTTGAATTTTTTTTATTAGAATCTTCCTTATAAGTAAATCCACGTCGATTTGTAAAACCACGTCGATTTGGAACTTGAAGGTTTTCATCAGAATTTTTCCTACAAGTAAAACCACGTCGATTTAGAACTTGAATATTTTTTATTAGAATTTTCCTTATAAGTAAATCCCCGTCGATTTGTAAAACCACGTCGATTTGGAACTTGAATTTTTTGTCAGAAATTTATCTACAACTAAAACCATGTCGGTTTGGAACTTGAAGGTTTTTATCAGAATATTACTTACAACTAAAACCATGTCGATTTGGAACTTGAATTTTTTTTATTAGAATCTTCCTTATAAGTAAATCCACGTCGATTTGTAAAACCATGTCGATTTAGAACTTGAAGGAACTGGATTTGGAACTTTTTTATTAGAATCTTCCTTATAAGTGAATCCACGTCGATTTGTTAAACCATGTTGATTTGGAACTTGAATTTTTTTTAATAGAATTTTCCTTATAAGTAAATCCACGTCGATTTGTAAAACCACGACGATTTGGAACTTCAATTTTTTAGTCAGAATTTTACCTGCATCTAAAACCATGTCGATTCAGAACTTGAAGGTTTTTTTAGAATAATACCTACAACTAAAACCATGTCGATTTGAAACTTAAATTTTTTTTATTAGAATCTTCCTTATAAGTAAATCCACGTCGATTTGTAATACCACGTCGATTTGGAACTTAAATTTATTTTATTAGAATCTTCCTTATAAGTAAATCCACGTCGAGTTGTAAAACCACGACGATTTGGAACTTCAATTTTTTAGTCAGAATTTTACCTGCATCTAAAACCATGTCGATTTGAAACTTAAATTTTTTTTATTAGAATCTTCCTTATAAGTGAATCCACGTCGATTTGTTAAACCATGTCGATTTGGAACTTGAATTTTTTTTATTAGAATCTTCCTTATAAGTAAATCCACGTCGATTTGTAAAACCACGTCGATTTGGAACTTGAAGGTTTTTATCAGAATTTTTCGTACAACTAAAACCATGTCGATTTGGAACTTAAATTTTATTTATTAGAATTTTCCTTATAAGTAAATCCCCGTCGATTTGTAAAACCATGTCGATTTAGAACTTGAATTTTTTAGTCAGAATTTTACCTGCAACTAAAACCATGTCGATTTAAAACTTAAATTTTTTTTATTAGAATTTTCCTTATAAGTAAATCCTCGTCGATTTGGAACTTGAAGGTTTTTATCAGAATTTTTCCTACCAGTAAAACCACGTCGATTTGGAACTTGAATTTTTTGTCAGAATTTTATCTACAACTAAAACCATGTCGATTTAGAACTTAAAGGTTTTTATCAGAATATTACCTACAACTAAAACCATGTCGATTTAAAACTTGAATTTTTTTTATTAGAATCTTCCTTATAAGTAAATCCCCGTCGATTTGTAAAACCACGTCGATTTGGAACTTGAATTTTTTGTCAGAATTTTATCTACAACTAAAACCATGTCGATTTAAAACTTAAATTTTTTTTATTAGAATTTTCCTTATAAGTAAATCCTCGTCGATTTGGAACTTGAAGGTTTTTATCAGAATTTTTCCTACCAGTAAAACCACGTCGATTTGGAACTTGAATTTTTTGTCAGAATTTTATCTACAACTAAAACCATGTCGATTTAGAACTTAAAGGTTTTTATCAGAATATTACCTACAACTAAAACCATGTCGATTTAAAACTTGAATTTTTTTTATTAGAATCTTCCTTATAAGTAAATTCACGTCGATTTGTTTAACCATGTTGATTTGGAACTTGAATTTTTTTCATTAGAATTTTCCTTATAAGTAAATCCACGTCGATTTGGAACTTGAAGGTTTTTATCAGAATTTTTCCTACCAGTAAAACCACGTTGATTTGGAACTTAAATTTTTTGTCAGAATTTTACCTACCTAAAACCATGTCGATTTAGAACTTGAAGGTTTTTTTAGAATACTACCTACAACTAAAACCATGTCGATTTGAAACTTAAATTTTTTTTATTAGATTCTTCCTTATAAGTAAATCCACGTCGATTTGTAATACCACGTCGATTTGGAACTTAAATTTATTTTATTAGAATCTTCCTTATAAGTAAATCCACGTCGATTTGTAAAACCACGACGAATTGGAACTTCAATTTTTTAGTCAGAATTTTACCTGCATCTAAAACCATGTCGATTTGGAACTTGAATTTTTTTTTTTTAGAATTTTCCTTATATTAAATCTACGTCGATTTGGAACTTAAAGGTTTTTATCTGAATTTTTCCTACAAGTAAAACCACGTCGATTTGGAACTTGAATTTTTTTTATTAGAATCTTCCTTATAAGTGAATCCACGTCGATTTGTTAAACCATGTCGATTTGGAACTTGAATTTTTTTTATTAGAATCTTCCTTATAAGTAAATCCACGTCGATTTGTAAAACCACGTCGATTTGGAACTTGAAGGTTTTTATCAGAATTTTTCCTACAAGTAAAACCACGTCGATTTAGAACTTGAATATTTTTTATTAGAATTTTCCTTATAAGTAAATCCCCGTCGATTTGTAAAACCACGTCGATTTGGAACTTGAATTTTTTTTATTAGAATCTTGCTTATAAGTAAATCCACGTCGATTTGTAAAACCATGTCGATTTAGAACTTGAAGGAGCTGGATTTGGAACTTTTTTATTAGAATCTTCCTTATAAGTGAATCCACGTCGATTTGTTAAACCATGTTGATTTGGAACTTGAATTTTTTTTATTAGAATTTTCCTTATAAGTAAATCCACGTCGATTTGTAAAACCACGTCGATTTGGAACTTGAAGGTTTTTAACAGAATTTTTCCTACAACTAAAACCATGTCGATTTGGAACTTAAATTTTATTTATTAGAATTTTCCTTATAAGTAAATCCCCGTCGATTTGTAAAACCACGTCGATTTGGAACTTGAATTTTTTAGTCAGAATTTTACCTGCAACTAAAACCATGTCGATTTGGAACTTGAATTTTTTTTATTAGAATTTTCCTCATAAGTAAATCCAGGTCGATTTGGAACTTGAAGGTTTTTATCAGATTTTTTCCTACCAGTAAAACCACGTCGATTTGGAACTTGAATTTTTTATTCAGAATTGTACCTACAACTAAAACCACGTTGATTTGGAACTTGATTTTTTTAATAGAATTTTCCTTATAAGTAAATCCACGTCGATTTGGTACTTGAATTTCTTTATTAGAATTGTACCTACAACTAAAACCACGTCGATTTGAAACTTGAATTTTTTTTATTAGAATCTTCCTTATAAGTAAATCCACGTCGATTTGTAAAACTATGCCGATTTGGAACTTGAAGGTTTTTATCAGAATATTACTTACAACTAAAACCATGTCGATTTGGAACTTGAATTTTTTTTATTAGAATCTTCCTTATAAGTAAATCCACGTCGATTTGTAAAACCACGTCGATTTGGAACTTGAAGGTTTTTATCAGAATTTTTCCTACAAGTAAAACCACGTCGATTTAGAACTTGAATATTTTTTATTAGAATTTTCCTTATAAGTAAATCCCCGTCGATTTGTAAAACCACGTCGATTTGGAACTTGAATTTTTTGTCAGAATTTTATCTACAACTAAAACCATGTCGGTTTGGAACTTGAAGGTTTTTATCAGAATATTACTTACAACTAAAACCATGTCGATTTGGAACTTGAATTTTTTTTATTAGAATCTTCCTTATAAGTAAATCCACGTCGATTTGTAAAACCACGACGATTTGGAACTTCAATTTTTTAGTCAGAATTTTACCTGCATCTAAAACCATGTCGATTTGAAACTTAAATTTTTTTTATTAGAATCTTCCTTATAAGTGAATCCACGTCGATTTGTTAAACCATGTCGATTTGGAACTTGAATATTTTTTATTAGAATTTTCCTTATAAGTAAATCCCCGTCGATTTGTAAAACCACGTCGATTTGGAACTTGAATTTTTTGTCAGAATTTTATCTACAACTAAAACCATGTCGGTTTGGAACTTGAAGGTTTTTATCAGAATATTACTTACAACTAAAACCATGTCGATTTGGAACTTGAATTTTTTTTATTAGAATCTTCCTTATAAGTAAATCCACGTCGATTTGTAAAACCATGTCGATTTAGAACTTGAAGGAACTGGATTTGGAACTTTTTTATTAGAATCTTCCTTATAAGTGAATCCACGTCGATTTGTTAAACCATGTTGATTTGGAACTTGAATTTTTTTCATTAGAATTTTCCTTATAAGTAAATCCACGTCGATTTGTAATACCACGTCGATTTGGAACTTAAATTTATTTTATTAGAATCTTCCTTATAAGTAAATCCACGTCGATTTGTAAAACCACGACGATTTGGAACTTCAATTTTTTAGTCAGAATTTTACCTGCATCTAAAACCATGTCGATTTGAAACTTAAATTTTTTTTATTAGAATCTTCCTTATAAGTGAATCCACGTCGATTTGTTAAACCATGTCGATTTGGAACTTGAATTTTTTTTATTAGAATCTTCCTTATAAGTAAATCCACGTCGATTTGTAAAACCACGTCGATTTGGAACTTGAAGGTTTTTATCAGAATTTTTCCTACAAGTAAAACCACGTCGATTTAGAACTTGAATATTTTTTATTAGAATTTTCCTTATAAGTAAATCCCCGTCGATTTGTAAAACCACGTCGATTTGGAACTTGAATTTTTTGTCAGAATTTTATCTACAACTAAAACCATGTCGGTTTGGAACTTGAAGGTTTTTATCAGAATATTACTTACAACTAAAACCATGTCGATTTGGAACTTGAATTTTTTTTATTAGAATCTTCCTTATAAGTAAATCCACGTCGATTTGTAAAACCACGACGATTTGGAACTTCAATTTTTTAGTCAGAATTTTACCTGCATCTAAAACCATGTCGATTTGAAACTTAAATTTTTTTTATTAGAATCTTCCTTATAAGTGAATCCACGTCGATTTGTTAAACCATGTCGATTTGGAACTTGAATATTTTTTATTAGAATTTTCCTTATAAGTAAATCCCCGTCGATTTGTAAAACCACGTCGATTTGGAACTTGAATTTTTTGTCAGAATTTTATCTACAACTAAAACCATGTCGGTTTGGAACTTGAAGGTTTTTATCAGAATATTACTTACAACTAAAACCATGTCGATTTGGAACTTGAATTTTTTTTATTAGAATCTTCCTTATAAGTAAATCCACGTCGATTTGTAAAACCATGTCGATTTAGAACTTGAAGGAACTGGATTTGGAACTTTTTTATTAGAATCTTCCTTATAAGTGAATCCACGTCGATTTGTTAAACCATGTTGATTTGGAACTTGAATTTTTTTCATTAGAATTTTCCTTATAAGTAAATCCACGTCGATTTGGAACTTGAAGGTTTTTATCAGAATTTTTCCTACCAGTAAAACCACGTTGATTTGGAACTTAACTTTTTGTCAGAATTTTACCTACAACTAAAACCATGTCGATTCAGAACTTGAAGGTTTTTTTAGAATAATACCTACAACTAAAACCATGTCGATTTGAAACTTAAATTTTTTTTATTAGAATCTTCCTTATAAGTAAATCCACGTCGATTTGTAATACCACGTCGATTTGGAACTTAAATTTATTTTATTAGAATCTTCCTTATAAGTAAATCCACGTCGAGTTGTAAAACCACGACGATTTGGAACTTCAATTTTTTAGTCAGAATTTTACCTGCATCTAAAACCATGTCGATTTGAAACTTAAATTTTTTTTATTAGAATCTTCCTTATAAGTGAATCCACGTCGATTTGTTAAACCATGTCGATTTGGAACTTGAATTTTTTTTATTAGAATCTTCCTTATAAGTAAATCCACGTCGATTTGTAAAACCACGTCGATTTGGAACTTGAAGGTTTTTATCAGAATTTTTCCTACAAGTAAAACCACGTCGATTTAGAACTTGAATATTTTTTATTAGAATTTTCCTTATAAGTAAATCCCCGTCGATTTGTAAAACCACGTCGATTTGGAACTTGAATTTTTTGTCAGAATTTTATCTACAACTAAAACCATGTCGGTTTGGAACTTGAAGGTTTTTATCAGAATATTACTTACAACTAAAACCATGTCGATTTGGAACTTGAATTTTTTTTATTAGAATCTTCCTTATAAGTAAATCCACGTCGATTTGTAAAACCATGTCGATTTAGAACTTGAAGGAACTGGATTTGGAACTTTTTTATTAGAATCTTCCTTATAAGTGAATCCACGTCGATTTGTTAAACCATGTTGATTTGGAACTTGAATTTTTTTCATTAGAATTTTCCTTATAAGTAAATCCACATCGATTTGGAACTTGAAGGTTTTTATCAGAATTTTTCCTACCAGTAAAACCACGTTGATTTGGAACTTAAATTTTTTGTCAGAATTTTACCTACAACTAAAACCATGTCGATTCAGAACTTGAAGGTTTTTTTAGAATACTACCTACAACTAAAACCATGTCGATTTGAAACTTAAATTTTTTTTATTAGAATCTTCCTTATAAGTAAATCCACGTCGATTTGTAATACCACGTCGATTTGGAACTTAAATTTATTTTATTAGAATCTTCCTTATAAGTAAATCCACGTCGATTTGTAAAACCACGACGAATTGGAACTTCAATTTTTTAGTCAGAATTTTACCTGCATCTAAAACCATGTCGATTTGAAACTTAAATTTTTTTTATTAGAATCTTCCTTATAAGTGAATCCACGTCGATTTGTTAAACCATGTCGATTTGGAACTTGAATTTTTTTTATTAGAATCTTCCTTATAAGTAAATCCCCGTCGATTTGTAAAACCACGTCGATTTGGAACTTGAATTTTTTGTCAGAATTTTATCTACAACTAAAACCATGTCGGTTTGGAACTTGAAGGTTTTTATCAGAATATTACTTACAACTAAAACCATGTCGATTTGGAACTTGAATTTTTTTTATTAGAATCTTCCTTATAAGTAAATCCACGTCGATTTGTAAAACCATGTCGATTTAGAACTTGAAGGAACTGGATTTGGAACTTTTTTATTAGAATTTTCCTTATAAGTGAATCCACGTCGATTTGTTTAACCATGTTGATTTGGAACTTGAATTTTTTTCATTAGAATTTTCCTTATAAGTAAATCCACGTCGATTTGGAACTTGAAAGTTTTTATCAGAATTTTTCCTACCAGTAAAACCACGTTGATTTGGAACTTAAATTTTTTGTCAGAATTTTACCTACCTAAAACCATGTCGATTTAGAACTTGAAGGTTTTTTTAGAATACTACCTACAACTAAAACCATGTCGATTTGAAACTTAAATTTTTTTTATTAGATTCTTCCTTATAAGTAAATCCACGTCGATTTGTAATACCACGTCGATTTGGAACTTAAATTTATTTTATTAGAATCTTCCTTATAAGTAAATCCACGTCGATTTGTAAAACCACGACGAATTGGAACTTCAATTTTTTAGTCAGAATTTTACCTGCATCTAAAACCATGTCGATTTGGAACTTGAATTTTTTTTTTTTTAGAATTTTCCTTATATTAAATCTACGTCGATTTGGAACTTAAAGGTTTTTATCTGAATTTTTCCTACAAGTAAAACCACGTCGATTTGGAACTTGAATTTATTTTATTAGAATCTTCCTTATAAGTAAATCCACGTCGATTTGTAAAACCACGACGATTTGGAACTTCAATTTTTTAGTCAGAATTTTACCTGCATCTAAAACCATGTCGATTTGAAACTTAAATTTTTTTTATTAGAATCTTCCTTATAAGTGAATCCACGTCGATTTGTTAAACCATGTCGATTTGGAACTTGAATTTTTTTTATTAGAATCTTCCTTATAAGTAAATCCCCGTCGATTTGTAAAACCACGTCGATTTGGAACTTGAATTTTTTGTCAGAATTTTATCTACAACTAAAACCATGTCGGTTTGGAACTTGAAGGTTTTTATCAGAATATTACTTACAACTAAAACCATGTCGATTTGGAACTTGAATTTTTTTTATTAGAATCTTCCTTATAAGTAAATCCACGTCGATTTGTAAAACCATGTCGATTTAGAACTTGAAGGAACTGGATTTGGAACTTTTTTATTAGAATCTTCCTTATAAGTGAATCCACGTCGATTTGTTTAACCATGTTGATTTGGAACTTGAATTTTTTTCATTAGAATTTTCCTTATAAGTAAATCCACGTCGATTTGGAACTTGAAGGTTTTTATCAGAATTTTTCCTACCAGTAAAACCACGTTGATTTGGAACTTAAATTTTTTGTCAGAATTTTACCTACCTAAAACCATGTCGATTTAGAACTTGAAGGTTTTTTTAGAATACTACCTACAACTAAAACCATGTCGATTTGAAACTTAAATTTTTTTTATTAGATTCTTCCTTATAAGTAAATCCACGTCGATTTGTAATACCACGTCGATTTGGAACTTAAATTTATTTTATTAGAATCTTCCTTATAAGTAAATCCACGTCGATTTGTAAAACCACGACGAATTGGAACTTCAATTTTTTAGTCAGAATTTTACCTGCATCTAAAACCATGTCGATTTGGAACTTGAATTTTTTTTTTTTTAGAATTTTCCTTATATTAAATCTACGTCGATTTGGAACTTAAAGGTTTTTATCTGAATTTTTCCTACAAGTAAAACCACGTCGATTTGAAACTTAAATTTTTTTTATTAGATTCTTCCTTATAAGTAAATCCACGTCGATTTGTAATACCACGTCGATTTGGAACTTAAATTTATTTTATTAGAATCTTCCTTATAAGTAAATCCACGTCGATTTGTAAAACCACGTCGATTTGGAACTTGAATTTTTTGTCAGAATTTTATCTACAACTAAAACCATGTCGGTTTGGAACTTGAAGGTTTTTATCAGAATATTACTTACAACTAAAACCATGTCGATTTGGAACTTGAATTTTTTTTATTAGAATCTTCCTTATAAGTAAATCCACGTCGATTTGTAAAACCATGTCGATTTAGAACTTGAAGGAACTGGATTTGGAACTTTTTTATTAGAATCTTCCTTATAAGTGAATCCACGTCGATTTGTTAAACCATGTTGATTTGGAACTTGAATTTTTTTCATTAGAATTTTCCTTATAAGTAAATCCACGTCGATTTGGAACTTGAAGGTTTTTATCAGAATTTTTCCTACCAGTAAAACCACGTTGATTTGGAACTTAACTTTTTGTCAGAATTTTACCTACAACTAA
The DNA here is from genome assembly GCA_037103525.1 of Ganaspis brasiliensis. Classification (NCBI taxonomy): domain Eukaryota; kingdom Metazoa; phylum Arthropoda; class Insecta; order Hymenoptera; family Figitidae; genus Ganaspis; species Ganaspis brasiliensis. The sequence continues at coordinate 352,883 of JAZKLR010000282.1, read as the reverse complement.
AACCATGTCGATTCAGAACTTGAAGGTTTTTTTAGAATAATACCTACAACTAAAACCATGTCGATTTGAAACTTAAATTTTTTTTATTAGAATCTTCCTTATAAGTAAATCCACGTCGATTTGTAATACCACGTCGATTTGGAACTTAAATTTATTTTATTAGAATCTTCCTTATAAGTAAATCCACGTCGAGTTGTAAAACCACGACGATTTGGAACTTCAATTTTTTAGTCAGAATTTTACCTGCATCTAAAACCATGTCGATTTGAAACTTAAATTTTTTTTATTAGAATCTTCCTTATAAGTGAATCCACGTCGATTTGTTAAACCATGTCGATTTGGAACTTGAATTTTTTTTATTAGAATCTTCCTTATAAGTAAATCCACGTCGATTTGTAAAACCACGTCGATTTGGAACTTGAATTTTTTGTCAGAATTTTATCTACAACTAAAACCATGTCGGTTTGGAACTTGAAGGTTTTTATCAGAATATTACTTACAACTAAAACCATGTCGATTTGGAACTTGAATTTTTTTTATTAGAATCTTCCTTATAAGTAAATCCACGTCGATTTGTAAAACCATGTCGATTTAGAACTTGAAGGAACTGGATTTGGAACTTTTTTATTAGAATCTTCCTTATAAGTGAATCCACGTCGATTTGTTAAACCATGTTGATTTGGAACTTGAATTTTTTTCATTAGAATTTTCCTTATAAGTAAATCCACATCGATTTGGAACTTGAAGGTTTTTATCAGAATTTTTCCTACCAGTAAAACCACGTTGATTTGGAACTTAAATTTTTTGTCAGAATTTTACCTACAACTAAAACCATGTCGATTCAGAACTTGAAGGTTTTTTTAGAATACTACCTACAACTAAAACCATGTCGATTTGAAACTTAAATTTTTTTTATTAGAATCTTCCTTATAAGTAAATCCACGTCGATTTGTAATACCACGTCGATTTGGAACTTAAATTTATTTTATTAGAATCTTCCTTATAAGTAAATCCACGTCGATTTGTAAAACCACGACGATTTGGAACTTCAATTTTTTAGTCAGAATTTTACCTGCATCTAAAACCATGTCGATTTGAAACTTAAATTTTTTTTATTAGAATCTTCCTTATAAGTGAATCCACGTCGATTTGTTAAACCATGTCGATTTGGAACTTGAATTTTTTTTATTAGAATCTTCCTTATAAGTAAATCCCCGTCGATTTGTAAAACCACGTCGATTTGGAACTTGAATTTTTTGTCAGAATTTTATCTACAACTAAAACCATGTCGGTTTGGAACTTGAAGGTTTTTATCAGAATATTACTTACAACTAAAACCATGTCGATTTGGAACTTGAATTTTTTTTATTAGAATCTTCCTTATAAGTAAATCCACGTCGATTTGTAAAACCATGTCGATTTAGAACTTGAAGGAACTGGATTTGGAACTTTTTTATTAGAATTTTCCTTATAAGTGAATCCACGTCGATTTGTTTAACCATGTTGATTTGGAACTTGAATTTTTTTCATTAGAATTTTCCTTATAAGTAAATCCACGTCGATTTGGAACTTGAAGGTTTTTATCAGAATTTTTCCTACCAGTAAAACCACGTTGATTTGGAACTTAAATTTTTTGTCAGAATTTTACCTACCTAAAACCATGTCGATTTAGAACTTGAAGGTTTTTTTAGAATACTACCTACAACTAAAACCATGTCGATTTGAAACTTAAATTTTTTTTATTAGATTCTTCCTTATAAGTAAATCCACGTCGATTTGTAATACCACGTCGATTTGGAACTTAAATTTATTTTATTAGAATCTTCCTTATAAGTAAATCCACGTCGATTTGTAAAACCACGACGAATTGGAACTTCAATTTTTTAGTCAGAATTTTACCTGCATCTAAAACCATGTCGATTTGGAACTTGAATTTTTTTTTTTTTAGAATTTTCCTTATATTAAATCTACGTCGATTTGGAACTTAAAGGTTTTTATCTGAATTTTTCCTACAAGTAAAACCACGTCGATTTGGAACTTGAATTTATTTTATTAGAATCTTCCTTATAAGTAAATCCACGTCGATTTGTAAAACCACGACGATTTGGAACTTCAATTTTTTAGTCAGAATTTTACCTGCATCTAAAACCATGTCGATTTGAAACTTAAATTTTTTTTATTAGAATCTTCCTTATAAGTGAATCCACGTCGATTTGTTAAACCATGTCGATTTGGAACTTGAATTTTTTTTATTAGAATCTTCCTTATAAGTAAATCCCCGTCGATTTGTAAAACCACGTCGATTTGGAACTTGAATTTTTTGTCAGAATTTTATCTACAACTAAAACCATGTCGGTTTGGAACTTGAAGGTTTTTATCAGAATATTACTTACAACTAAAACCATGTCGATTTGGAACTTGAATTTTTTTTATTAGAATCTTCCTTATAAGTAAATCCACGTCGATTTGTAAAACCATGTCGATTTAGAACTTGAAGGAACTGGATTTGGAACTTTTTTATTAGAATCTTCCTTATAAGTGAATCCACGTCGATTTGTTTAACCATGTTGATTTGGAACTTGAATTTTTTTCATTAGAATTTTCCTTATAAGTAAATCCACGTCGATTTGGAACTTGAAGGTTTTTATCAGAATTTTTCCTACCAGTAAAACCACGTTGATTTGGAACTTAAATTTTTTGTCAGAATTTTACCTACCTAAAACCATGTCGATTTAGAACTTGAAGGTTTTTTTAGAATACTACCTACAACTAAAACCATGTCGATTTGAAACTTAAATTTTTTTTATTAGATTCTTCCTTATAAGTAAATCCACGTCGATTTGTAATACCACGTCGATTTGGAACTTAAATTTATTTTATTAGAATCTTCCTTATAAGTAAATCCACGTCGATTTGTAAAACCACGACGAATTGGAACTTCAATTTTTTAGTCAGAATTTTACCTGCATCTAAAACCATGTCGATTTGGAACTTGAATTTTTTTTTTTTTAGAATTTTCCTTATATTAAATCTACGTCGATTTGGAACTTAAAGGTTTTTATCTGAATTTTTCCTACAAGTAAAACCACGTCGATTTGGAACTTGAATTTTTTTTATTAGAATCTTCCTTATAAGTGAATCCACGTCGATTTGTTAAACCATGTCGATTTGGAACTTGAATTTTTTTTATTAGAATCTTCCTTATAAGTAAATCCACGTCGATTTGTAAAACCACGTCGATTTGGAACTTGAAGGTTTTTATCAGAATTTTTCCTACAAGTAAAACCACGTCGATTTAGAACTTGAATATTTTTTATTAGAATTTTCCTTATAAGTAAATCCCCGTCGATTTGTAAAACCACGTCGATTTGGAACTTGAATTTTTTGTCAGAATTTTATCTACAACTAAAACCATGTCGGTTTGGAACTTGAAGGTTTTTATCAGAATATTACTTACAACTAAAACCATGTCGATTTGGAACTTGAATTTTTTTTATTAGAATCTTGCTTATAAGTAAATCCACGTCGATTTGTAAAACCATGTCGATTTAGAACTTGAAGGAGCTGGATTTGGAACTTTTTTATTAGAATCTTCCTTATAAGTGAATCCACGTCGATTTGTTAAACCATGTTGATTTGGAACTTGAATTTTTTTTATTAGAATTTTCCTTATAAGTAAATCCACGTCGATTTGTAAAACCACGTCGATTTGGAACTTGAAGGTTTTTATCAGAATTTTTCCTACAACTAAAACCATGTCGATTTGGAACTTAAATTTTATTTATTAGAATTTTCCTTATAAGTAAATCCCCGTCGATTTGTAAAACCACGTCGATTTGGAACTTGAATTTTTTAGTCAGAATTTTACCTGCAACTAAAACCATGTCGGTTTGGAACTTGAATTTTTTTTATTACAATTTTCCTCATAAGTAAATCCAGGTCGATTTGAAACTTAAATTTTTTTTATTAGATTCTTCCTTATAAGTAAATCCACGTCGATTTGTAATACCACGTCGATTTGGAACTTAAATTTATTTTATTAGAATCTTCCTTATAAGTAAATCCACGTCGATTTGTAAAACCACGACGAATTGGAACTTCAATTTTTTAGTCAGAATTTTACCTGCATCTAAAACCATGTCGATTTGGAACTTGAATTTTTTTTTTTTTAGAATTTTCCTTATATTAAATCTACGTCGATTTGGAACTTAAAGGTTTTTATCTGAATTTTTCCTACAAGTAAAACCACGTCGATTTGGAACTTGAATTTTTTTTATTAGAATCTTCCTTATAAGTGAATCCACGTCGATTTGTTAAACCATGTCGATTTGGAACTTGAATTTTTTTTATTAGAATCTTCCTTATAAGTAAATCCACGTCGATTTGTAAAACCACGTCGATTTGGAACTTGAAGGTTTTTATCAGAATTTTTCCTACAAGTAAAACCACGTCGATTTAGAACTTGAATATTTTTTATTAGAATTTTCCTTATAAGTAAATCCCCGTCGATTTGTAAAACCACGTCGATTTGGAACTTGAATTTTTTGTCAGAATTTTATCTACAACTAAAACCATGTCGGTTTAGAACTTGAAGGAGCTGGATTTGGAACTTTTTTATTAGAATCTTCCTTATAAGTGAATCCACGTCGATTTGTTAAACCATGTTGATTTGGAACTTGAATTTTTTTTATTAGAATTTTCCTTATAAGTAAATCCATGTCGATTTGTAAAACCACGTCGATTTGGAACTTGAAGGTTTTTATCAGAATTTTTCCTACAACTAAAACCATGTCGATTTGGAACTTAAATTTTATTTATTAGAATTTTCCTTATAAGTAAATCCCCGTCGATTTGTAAAACCACGTCGATTTGGAACTTGAATTTTTTAGTCAGAATTTTACCTGCAACTAAAACCATGTCGATTTGGAACTTGAATTTTTTTTATTAGAATTTTCCTCATAAGTAAATCCAGGTCGATTTGGAACTTGAAGGTTTTTATCAGATTTTTTCCTACCAGTAAAACCACGTCGATTTGGAACTTGAATTTTTTATTCAGAATTGTACCTACAACTAAAACCACGTTGATTTGGAACTTGATTTTTTTAATAGAATTTTCCTTATTAGTAAATCCACGTCGATTTGTAAAACTATGCCGATTTGGAACTTGAAGGTTTTTATCAGAATATTACTTACAACTAAAACCATGTCGATTTGGAACTTGAATTTTTTTTATTAGAATCTTCCTTATAAGTAAATCCACGTCGATTTGTAAAACCACGTCGATTTAGAACTTGAAGGAACTGGATTTGGAACTTTTTTATTAGAATCTTCCTTATAAGTGAATCCACGTCGATTTGTTAAACCATGTCGATTTGGAACTTGAATTTTTTTTATTAGAATCTTCCTTATGAGTAAATCCACGTCGATTTGTAAAACCACGTCGATTTGGAACTTGAAGGTTTTTATCAGAATTTTTCCTACAACTAAAACCATGTCGATTTGGAACTTGAATTTTATTTATTAGAATTTTCCTTATAAGTAAATCCACGTCGATTTGGAACCATGAAGGTTTTTTATCAGAATTTTTCCTACCAATAAAACCACGTCGATTTGGAACTTGAAGTTTTTTTTCAGAATTTTACCTACAACTAAAGCCACGTTGATTTGGAACTTGATTTTTTTAATAGAATGTTCCTTATAAGTAAATCCACGTCGATTTGTAAAACCACGTCGATTTAGAACTTGAAGGAACTGGATTTGGAACTTTTTTATTAGAATCTTCCTTATAAGTGAATCCACGTCGATTTGTTAAACCATGTCGATTTGGAACTTGAATTTTTTTTATTAGAATTTTCCTTATAAGTAAATCCTCGTCGATTTGGAACTTCAAGGTTTTTTTCAGAATTTTTCCTACCAGTAAAACCACGTCGATTTGGAACTTGAATTTTTTGTCAGAATTTTATCTACAACTAAAACCATGTCGATTTGGAACTTGAATTTTTTTTATTAGAATCTTCCTTATAAGTAAATCCACGTCGATTTGTAAAACCATGTCGATTTAGAACTTGAAGGAACTGGATTTGGAACTTTTTTATTAGAATCTTCCTTATAAGTGAATCCACGTCGATTTGTTAAACCATGTTGATTTGGAACTTGAATTTTTTTCATTAGAATTTTCCTTATAAGTAAATCCACGTCGATTTGGAACTTGAAGGTTTTTATCAGAATTTTTCCTACCAGTAAAACCACGTTGATTTGGAACTTTAATTTTTTGTCAGAATTTTACCTACAACTAAAACCACGTTGATTTGGAACTTGATTTTTTTAATAGAATCTTCCTTATAAGTGAATCCACGTCGATTTGTTAAACCATGTTGATTTGGAACTTGAATTTTTTTCATTAGAATTTTCCTTATAAGTAAATCCACGTCGATTTGGAACTTGAAGGTTTTTATCAGAATTTTTCCTACCAGTAAAACCACGTTGATTTGGAACTTAAATTTTTTGTCAGAATTTTACCTACAACTAATACCATGTCGATTTGAAACTTAAATTTTTTTTATTAGAATCTTCCTTATAAGTAAATCCACGTCGATTTGTAATACCACGTCGATTTGGAACTTAAATTTATTTTATTAGAATCTTCCTTATAAGTAAATCCACGTCGAGTTGTAAAACCACGACGATTTGGAACTTCAATTTTTTAGTCAGAATTTTACCTGCATCTAAAACCATGTCGATTTGAAACTTAAATTTTTTTTATTAGAATCTTCCTTATAAGTGAATCCACGTCGATTTGTTAAACCACGTCGATTTAGAACTTGAATATTTTTTATTAGAATTTTCCTTATAAGTAAATCCCCGTCGATTTGTAAAACCACGTCGATTTGGAACTTGAATTTTTTGTCAGAATTTTATCTACAACTAAAACCATGTCGGTTTGGAACTTGAAGGTTTTTATCAGAATATTACTTACAACTAAAACCATGTCGATTTGGAACTTGAATTTTTTTTATTAGAATCTTGCTTATAAGTAAATCCACGTCGATTTGTAAAACCATGTCGATTTAGAACTTGAAGGAGCTGGATTTGGAACTTTTTTATTAGAATCTTCCTTATAAGTGAATCCACGTCGATTTGTTAAACCATGTTGATTTGGAACTTGAATTTTTTTTATTAGAATTTTCCTTATAAGTAAATCCACGTCGATTTGTAAAACCACGTCGATTTGGAACTTGAAGGTTTTTATCAGAATTTTTCCTACAACTAAAACCATGTCGATTTGGAACTTAAATTTTATTTATTAGAATTTTCCTTATAAGTAAATCCCCGTCGATTTGTAAAACCACGTCGATTTGGAACTTGAATTTTTTAGTCAGAATTTTACCTGCAACTAAAACCATGTCGGTTTGGAACTTGAATTTTTTTTATTAGAATTTTCCTCATAAGTAAATCCAGGTCGATTTGGAACTTGAAGGTTTTTATCAGATTTTTTCCTACCAGTAAAACCACGTCGATTTGGAACTTGAATTTTTTATTCAGAATTGTACCTACAACTAAAACCACGTTGATTTGGAACTTGATTTTTTTAATAGAATTTTCCTTATAAGTAAATCCACGTCGATTTGTAAAACTATGCCGATTTGGAACTTGAAGGTTTTTATCAGAATATTACTTACAACTAAAACCATGTCGATTTGGAACTTGAATTTTTTTTATTAGAATCTTCCTTATAAGTAAATCCACGTCGATTTGTAAAACCACGTCGATTTAGAACTTGAAGGAACTGGATTTGGAACTTTTTTATTAGAATCTTCCTTATAAGTGAATCCACGTCGATTTGTTAAACCATGTCGATTTGGAACTTGAATTTTTTTTATTAGAATCTTCCTTATGAGTAAATCCACGTCGATTTGTAAAACCACGTCGATTTGGAACTTGAAGGTTTTTATCAGAATTTTTCCTACAACTAAAACCATGTCGATTTGGAACTTGAATTTTATTTATTAGAATTTTCCTTATAAGTAAATCCACGTCGATTTGGAACCATGAAGGTTTTTTATCAGAATTTTTCCTACCAATAAAACCACGTCGATTTGGAACTTGAAGTTTTTTTTCAGAATTTTACCTACAACTAAAGCCACGTTGATTTGGAACTTGATTTTTTTAATAGAATGTTCCTTATAAGTAAATCCACGTCGATTTGTAAAACCACGTCGATTTAGAACTTGAAGGAACTGGATTTGGAACTTTTTTATCAGAATCTTCCTTATAAGTGAATCCACGTCGATTTGTTAAACCATGTCGATTTGGAACTTGAATTTTTTTTATTAGAATTTTCCTTATAAGTAAATCCTCGTCGATTTGGAACTTCAAGGTTTTTTTCAGAATTTTTCCTACCAGTAAAACCACGTTGATTTGGAACTTGAATTTTTTGTCAGAATTTTATCTACAACTAAAACCATGTCGATTTGGAACTTGAATTTTTTTTATTAGAATCTTCCTTATAAGTAAATCCACGTCGATTTGTAAAACCATGTCGATTTAGAACTTGAAGGAACTGGATTTGGAACTTTTTTATTAGAATCTTCCTTATAAGTGAATCCACGTCGATTTGTTAAACCATGTTGATTTGGAACTTGAATTTTTTTCATTAGAATTTTCCTTATAAGTAAATCCACGTCGATTTGGAACTTGAAGGTTTTTATCAGAATTTTTCCTACCAGTAAAACCACGTTGATTTGGAACTTAAATTTTTTGTCAGAATTTTACCTACAACTAAAACCATGTCGATTCAGAACTTGAAGGTTTTTTTAGAATAATACCTACAACTAAAACCATGTCGATTTGAAACTTAAATTTTTTTTATTAGAATCTTCCTTATAAGTAAATCCACGTCGATTTGTAATACCACGTCGATTTGGAACTTAAATTTATTTTATTAGAATCTTCCTTATAAGTAAATCCACGTCGAGTTGTAAAACCACGACGATTTGGAACTTCAATTTTTTAGTCAGAATTTTACCTGCATCTAAAACCATGTCGATTTGAAACTTAAATTTTTTTTATTAGAATCTTCCTTATAAGTGAATCCACGTCGATTTGTTAAACCATGTCGATTTGGAACTTGAATTTTTTTTATTAGAATCTTCCTTATAAGTAAATCCACGTCGATTTGTAAAACCACGTCGATTTGGAACTTGAAGGTTTTCATCAGAATTTTTCCTACAAGTAAAACCACGTCGATTTAGAACTTGAATATTTTTTATTAGAATTTTCCTTATAAGTAAATCCCCGTCGATTTGTAAAACCACGTCGATTTGGAACTTGAATTTTTTGTCAGAATTTTATCTACAACTAAAACCATGTCGGTTTGGAACTTGAAGGTTTTTATCAGAATATTACTTACAACTAAAACCATGTCGATTTGGAACTTGAATTTTTTTTATTAGAATCTTCCTTATAAGTAAATCCACGTCGATTTGTAAAACCATGTCGATTTAGAACTTGAAGGAACTGGATTTGGAACTTTTTTATTAGAATCTTCCTTATAAGTGAATCCACGTCGATTTGTTAAACCATGTTGATTTGGAACTTGAATTTTTTTCATTAGAATTTTCCTTATAAGTAAATCCACATCGATTTGGAACTTGAAGGTTTTTATCAGAATTTTTCCTACCAGTAAAACCACGTTGATTTGGAACTTAAATTTTTTGTCAGAACTTTACCTACAACTAAAACCATGTCGATTCAGAACTTGAAGGTTTTTTTTAGAATACTACCTACAACTAAAACCATGTCGATTTGAAACTTAAATTTTTTTTATTAGAATCTTCCTTATAAGTAAATCCACGTCGATTTGTAATACCACGTCGATTTGGAACTTAAATTTATTTTATTAGAATCTTCCTTATAAGTAAATCCACGTCGATTTGTAAAACCACGACGATTTGGAACTTCAATTTTTTAGTCAGAATTTTACCTGCATCTAAAACCATGTCGATTTGAAACTTAAATTTTTTTTATTAGAATCTTCCTTATAAGTGAATCCACGTCGATTTGTTAAACCATGTCGATTTGGAACTTGAATTTTTTTTATTAGAATCTTCCTTATAAGTAAATCCACGTCGATTTGTAAAACCACGTCGATTTGGAACTTAAATTTTTTGTCAGAACTTTACCTACAACTAAAACCATGTCGATTCAGAACTTGAAGGTTTTTTTTAGAATACTACCTACAACTAAAACCATGTCGATTTGAAACTTAAATTTTTTTTATTAGAATCTTCCTTATAAGTAAATCCACGTCGATTTGTAAAACCACGACGATTTGGAACTTCAATTTTTTAGTCAGAATTTTACCTGCATCTAAAACCATGTCGATTTGAAACTTAAATTTTTTTTATTAGAATCTTCCTTATAAGTGAATCCACGTCGATTTGTTAAACCATGTCGATTTGGAACTTGAATTTTTTTTATTAGAATCTTCCTTATAAGTAAATCCCCGTCGATTTGTAAAACCACGTCGATTTGGAACTTGAATTTTTTGTCAGAATTTTATCTACAACTAAAACCATGTCGGTTTGGAACTTGAAGGTTTTTATCAGAATATTACTTACAACTAAAACCATGTCGATTTGGAACTTGAATTTTTTTTATTAGAATCTTCCTTATAAGTAAATCCACGTCGATTTGTAAAACCATGTCGATTTAGAACTTGAAGGAACTGGATTTGGAACTTTTTTATTAGAATCTTCCTTATAAGTGAATCCACGTCGATTTGTTTAACCATGTTGATTTGGAACTTGAATTTTTTTCATTAGAATTTTCCTTATAAGTAAATCCACGTCGATTTGGAACTTGAAGGTTTTTATCAGAATTTTTCCTACCAGTAAAACCACGTTGATTTGGAACTTAAATTTTTTGTCAGAATTTTACCTACCTAAAACCATGTCGATTTAGAACTTGAAGGTTTTTTTAGAATACTACCTACAACTAAAACCATGTCGATTTGAAACTTAAATTTTTTTTATTAGATTCTTCCTTATAAGTAAATCCACGTCGATTTGTAATACCACGTCGATTTGGAACTTAAATTTATTTTATTAGAATCTTCCTTATAAGTAAATCCACGTCGATTTGTAAAACCACGACGAATTGGAACTTCAATTTTTTAGTCAGAATTTTACCTGCATCTAAAACCATGTCGATTTGGAACTTGAATTTTTTTTTTTTTAGAATTTTCCTTATATTAAATCTACGTCGATTTGGAACTTAAAGGTTTTTATCTGAATTTTTCCTACAAGTAAAACCACGTCGATTTGGAACTTGAATTTTTTTTATTAGAATCTTCCTTATAAGTGAATCCACGTCGATTTGTTAAACCATGTCGATTTGGAACTTGAATTTTTTTTATTAGAATCTTCCTTATAAGTAAATCCACGTCGATTTGTAAAACCACGTCGATTTGGAACTTGAAGGTTTTTATCAGAATTTTTCCTACAAGTAAAACCACGTCGATTTAGAACTTGAATATTTTTTATTAGAATTTTCCTTATAAGTAAATCCCCGTCGATTTGTAAAACCACGTCGATTTGGAACTTGAATTTTTTGTCAGAATTTTATCTACAACTAAAACCATGTCGGTTTGGAACTTGAAGGTTTTTATCAGAATATTACTTACAACTAAAACCATGTCGATTTGGAACTTGAATTTTTTTTATTAGAATCTTGCTTATAAGTAAATCCACGTCGATTTGTAAAACCATGTCGATTTAGAACTTGAAGGAGCTGGATTTGGAACTTTTTTATTAGAATCTTCCTTATAAGTGAATCCACGTCGATTTGTTAAACCATGTTGATTTGGAACTTGAATTTTTTTTATTAGAATTTTCCTTATAAGTAAATCCACGTCGATTTGTAAAACCACGTCGATTTGGAACTTGAAGGTTTTTATCAGAATTTTTCCTACAACTAAAACCATGTCGATTTGGAACTTAAATTTTATTTATTAGAATTTTCCTTATAAGTAAATCCCCGTCGATTTGTAAAACCACGTCGATTTGGAACTTGAATTTTTTAGTCAGAATTTTACCTGCAACTAAAACCATGTCGGTTTGGAACTTGAATTTTTTTTATTACAATTTTCCTCATAAGTAAATCCAGGTCGATTTGAAACTTAAATTTTTTTTATTAGATTCTTCCTTATAAGTAAATCCACGTCGATTTGTAATACCACGTCGATTTGGAACTTAAATTTATTTTATTAGAATCTTCCTTATAAGTAAATCCACGTCGATTTGTAAAACCACGACGAATTGGAACTTCAATTTTTTAGTCAGAATTTTACCTGCATCTAAAACCATGTCGATTTGGAACTTGAATTTTTTTTTTTTTAGAATTTTCCTTATATTAAATCTACGTCGATTTGGAACTTAAAGGTTTTTATCTGAATTTTTCCTACAAGTAAAACCACGTCGATTTGGAACTTGAATTTTTTTTATTAGAATCTTCCTTATAAGTGAATCCACGTCGATTTGTTAAACCATGTCGATTTGGAACTTGAATTTTTTTTATTAGAATCTTCCTTATAAGTAAATCCACGTCGATTTGTAAAACCACGTCGATTTGGAACTTGAAGGTTTTTATCAGAATTTTTCCTACAAGTAAAACCACGTCGATTTAGAACTTGAATATTTTTTATTAGAATTTTCCTTATAAGTAAATCCCCGTCGATTTGTAAAACCACGTCGATTTGGAACTTGAATTTTTTGTCAGAATTTTATCTACAACTAAAACCATGTCGGTTTAGAACTTGAAGGAGCTGGATTTGGAACTTTTTTATTAGAATCTTCCTTATAAGTGAATCCACGTCGATTTGTTAAACCATGTTGATTTGGAACTTGAATTTTTTTTATTAGAATTTTCCTTATAAGTAAATCCATGTCGATTTGTAAAACCACGTCGATTTGGAACTTGAAGGTTTTTATCAGAATTTTTCCTACAACTAAAACCATGTCGATTTGGAACTTAAATTTTATTTATTAGAATTTTCCTTATAAGTAAATCCCCGTCGATTTGTAAAACCACGTCGATTTGGAACTTGAATTTTTTAGTCAGAATTTTACCTGCAACTAAAACCATGTCGATTTGGAACTTGAATTTTTTTTATTAGAATTTTCCTCATAAGTAAATCCAGGTCGATTTGGAACTTGAAGGTTTTTATCAGATTTTTTCCTACCAGTAAAACCACGTCGATTTGGAACTTGAATTTTTTATTCAGAATTGTACCTACAACTAAAACCACGTTGATTTGGAACTTGATTTTTTTAATAGAATTTTCCTTATTAGTAAATCCACGTCGATTTGTAAAACTATGCCGATTTGGAACTTGAAGGTTTTTATCAGAATATTACTTACAACTAAAACCATGTCGATTTGGAACTTGAATTTTTTTTATTAGAATCTTCCTTATAAGTAAATCCACGTCGATTTGTAAAACCACGTCGATTTAGAACTTGAAGGAACTGGATTTGGAACTTTTTTATTAGAATCTTCCTTATAAGTGAATCCACGTCGATTTGTTAAACCATGTCGATTTGGAACTTGAATTTTTTTTATTAGAATCTTCCTTATGAGTAAATCCACGTCGATTTGTAAAACCACGTCGATTTGGAACTTGAAGGTTTTTATCAGAATTTTTCCTACAACTAAAACCATGTCGATTTGGAACTTGAATTTTATTTATTAGAATTTTCCTTATAAGTAAATCCACGTCGATTTGGAACCATGAAGGTTTTTTATCAGAATTTTTCCTACCAATAAAACCACGTCGATTTGGAACTTGAAGTTTTTTTTCAGAATTTTACCTACAACTAAAGCCACGTTGATTTGGAACTTGATTTTTTTAATAGAATGTTCCTTATAAGTAAATCCACGTCGATTTGTAAAACCACGTCGATTTAGAACTTGAAGGAACTGGATTTGGAACTTTTTTATTAGAATCTTCCTTATAAGTGAATCCACGTCGATTTGTTAAACCATGTCGATTTGGAACTTGAATTTTTTTTATTAGAATTTTCCTTATAAGTAAATCCTCGTCGATTTGGAACTTCAAGGTTTTTTTCAGAATTTTTCCTACCAGTAAAACCACGTCGATTTGGAACTTGAATTTTTTGTCAGAATTTTATCTACAACTAAAACCATGTCGATTTGGAACTTGAATTTTTTTTATTAGAATCTTCCTTATAAGTAAATCCACGTCGATTTGTAAAACCATGTCGATTTAGAACTTGAAGGAACTGGATTTGGAACTTTTTTATTAGAATCTTCCTTATAAGTGAATCCACGTCGATTTGTTAAACCATGTTGATTTGGAACTTGAATTTTTTTCATTAGAATTTTCCTTATAAGTAAATCCACGTCGATTTGGAACTTGAAGGTTTTTATCAGAATTTTTCCTACCAGTAAAACCACGTTGATTTGGAACTTTAATTTTTTGTCAGAATTTTACCTACAACTAAAACCACGTTGATTTGGAACTTGATTTTTTTAATAGAATCTTCCTTATAAGTGAATCCACGTCGATTTGTTAAACCATGTTGATTTGGAACTTGAATTTTTTTCATTAGAATTTTCCTTATAAGTAAATCCACGTCGATTTGGAACTTGAAGGTTTTTATCAGAATTTTTCCTACCAGTAAAACCACGTTGATTTGGAACTTAAATTTTTTGTCAGAATTTTACCTACAACTAATACCATGTCGATTTGAAACTTAAATTTTTTTTATTAGAATCTTCCTTATAAGTAAATCCACGTCGATTTGTAATACCACGTCGATTTGGAACTTAAATTTATTTTATTAGAATCTTCCTTATAAGTAAATCCACGTCGAGTTGTAAAACCACGACGATTTGGAACTTCAATTTTTTAGTCAGAATTTTACCTGCATCTAAAACCATGTCGATTTGAAACTTAAATTTTTTTTATTAGAATCTTCCTTATAAGTGAATCCACGTCGATTTGTTAAACCACGTCGATTTAGAACTTGAATATTTTTTATTAGAATTTTCCTTATAAGTAAATCCCCGTCGATTTGTAAAACCACGTCGATTTGGAACTTGAATTTTTTGTCAGAATTTTATCTACAACTAAAACCATGTCGGTTTGGAACTTGAAGGTTTTTATCAGAATATTACTTACAACTAAAACCATGTCGATTTGGAACTTGAATTTTTTTTATTAGAATCTTGCTTATAAGTAAATCCACGTCGATTTGTAAAACCATGTCGATTTAGAACTTGAAGGAGCTGGATTTGGAACTTTTTTATTAGAATCTTCCTTATAAGTGAATCCACGTCGATTTGTTAAACCATGTTGATTTGGAACTTGAATTTTTTTTATTAGAATTTTCCTTATAAGTAAATCCACGTCGATTTGTAAAACCACGTCGATTTGGAACTTGAAGGTTTTTATCAGAATTTTTCCTACAACTAAAACCATGTCGATTTGGAACTTAAATTTTATTTATTAGAATTTTCCTTATAAGTAAATCCCCGTCGATTTGTAAAACCACGTCGATTTGGAACTTGAATTTTTTAGTCAGAATTTTACCTGCAACTAAAACCATGTCGGTTTGGAACTTGAATTTTTTTTATTAGAATTTTCCTCATAAGTAAATCCAGGTCGATTTGGAACTTGAAGGTTTTTATCAGATTTTTTCCTACCAGTAAAACCACGTCGATTTGGAACTTGAATTTTTTATTCAGAATTGTACCTACAACTAAAACCACGTTGATTTGGAACTTGATTTTTTTAATAGAATTTTCCTTATAAGTAAATCCACGTCGATTTGTAAAACTATGCCGATTTGGAACTTGAAGGTTTTTATCAGAATATTACTTACAACTAAAACCATGTCGATTTGGAACTTGAATTTTTTTTATTAGAATCTTCCTTATAAGTAAATCCACGTCGATTTGTAAAACCACGTCGATTTAGAACTTGAAGGAACTGGATTTGGAACTTTTTTATTAGAATCTTCCTTATAAGTGAATCCACGTCGATTTGTTAAACCATGTCGATTTGGAACTTGAATTTTTTTTATTAGAATCTTCCTTATGAGTAAATCCACGTCGATTTGTAAAACCACGTCGATTTGGAACTTGAAGGTTTTTATCAGAATTTTTCCTACAACTAAAACCATGTCGATTTGGAACTTGAATTTTATTTATTAGAATTTTCCTTATAAGTAAATCCACGTCGATTTGGAACCATGAAGGTTTTTTATCAGAATTTTTCCTACCAATAAAACCACGTCGATTTGGAACTTGAAGTTTTTTTTCAGAATTTTACCTACAACTAAAGCCACGTTGATTTGGAACTTGATTTTTTTAATAGAATGTTCCTTATAAGTAAATCCACGTCGATTTGTAAAACCACGTCGATTTAGAACTTGAAGGAACTGGATTTGGAACTTTTTTATCAGAATCTTCCTTATAAGTGAATCCACGTCGATTTGTTAAACCATGTCGATTTGGAACTTGAATTTTTTTTATTAGAATTTTCCTTATAAGTAAATCCTCGTCGATTTGGAACTTCAAGGTTTTTTTCAGAATTTTTCCTACCAGTAAAACCACGTTGATTTGGAACTTGAATTTTTTGTCAGAATTTTATCTACAACTAAAACCATGTCGATTTGGAACTTGAATTTTTTTTATTAGAATCTTCCTTATAAGTAAATCCACGTCGATTTGTAAAACCATGTCGATTTAGAACTTGAAGGAACTGGATTTGGAACTTTTTTATTAGAATCTTCCTTATAAGTGAATCCACGTCGATTTGTTAAACCATGTTGATTTGGAACTTGAATTTTTTTCATTAGAATTTTCCTTATAAGTAAATCCACGTCGATTTGGAACTTGAAGGTTTTTATCAGAATTTTTCCTACCAGTAAAACCACGTTGATTTGGAACTTAAATTTTTTGTCAGAATTTTACCTACAACTAAAACCATGTCGATTCAGAACTTGAAGGTTTTTTTAGAATAATACCTACAACTAAAACCATGTCGATTTGAAACTTAAATTTTTTTTATTAGAATCTTCCTTATAAGTAAATCCACGTCGATTTGTAATACCACGTCGATTTGGAACTTAAATTTATTTTATTAGAATCTTCCTTATAAGTAAATCCACGTCGAGTTGTAAAACCACGACGATTTGGAACTTCAATTTTTTAGTCAGAATTTTACCTGCATCTAAAACCATGTCGATTTGAAACTTAAATTTTTTTTATTAGAATCTTCCTTATAAGTGAATCCACGTCGATTTGTTAAACCATGTCGATTTGGAACTTGAATTTTTTTTATTAGAATCTTCCTTATAAGTAAATCCACGTCGATTTGTAAAACCACGTCGATTTGGAACTTGAAGGTTTTCATCAGAATTTTTCCTACAAGTAAAACCACGTCGATTTAGAACTTGAATATTTTTTATTAGAATTTTCCTTATAAGTAAATCCCCGTCGATTTGTAAAACCACGTCGATTTGGAACTTGAATTTTTTGTCAGAATTTTATCTACAACTAAAACCATGTCGGTTTGGAACTTGAAGGTTTTTATCAGAATATTACTTACAACTAAAACCATGTCGATTTGGAACTTGAATTTTTTTTATTAGAATCTTCCTTATAAGTAAATCCACGTCGATTTGTAAAACCATGTCGATTTAGAACTTGAAGGAACTGGATTTGGAACTTTTTTATTAGAATCTTCCTTATAAGTGAATCCACGTCGATTTGTTAAACCATGTTGATTTGGAACTTGAATTTTTTTCATTAGAATTTTCCTTATAAGTAAATCCACATCGATTTGGAACTTGAAGGTTTTTATCAGAATTTTTCCTACCAGTAAAACCACGTTGATTTGGAACTTAAATTTTTTGTCAGAACTTTACCTACAACTAAAACCATGTCGATTCAGAACTTGAAGGTTTTTTTTAGAATACTACCTACAACTAAAACCATGTCGATTTGAAACTTAAATTTTTTTTATTAGAATCTTCCTTATAAGTAAATCCACGTCGATTTGTAATACCACGTCGATTTGGAACTTAAATTTATTTTATTAGAATCTTCCTTATAAGTAAATCCACGTCGATTTGTAAAACCACGACGATTTGGAACTTCAATTTTTTAGTCAGAATTTTACCTGCATCTAAAACCATGTCGATTTGAAACTTAAATTTTTTTTATTAGAATCTTCCTTATAAGTGAATCCACGTCGATTTGTTAAACCATGTCGATTTGGAACTTGAATTTTTTTTATTAGAATCTTCCTTATAAGTAAATCCACGTCGATTTGTAAAACCACGTCGATTTGGAACTTGAAGGTTTTTATCAGAATTTTTCGTACAACTAAAACCATGTCGATTTGGAACTTAAATTTTATTTATTAGAATTTTCCTTATAAGTAAATCCCCGTCGATTTGTAAAACCATGTCGATTTAGAACTTGAATTTTTTAGTCAGAATTTTACCTGCAACTAAAACCATGTCGATTTAAAACTTAAATTTTTTTTATTAGAATTTTCCTTATAAGTAAATCCTCGTCGATTTGGAACTTGAAGGTTTTTATCAGAATTTTTCCTACCAGTAAAACCACGTCGATTTGGAACTTGAATTTTTTGTCAGAATTTTATCTACAACTAAAACCATGTCGATTTAGAACTTAAAGGTTTTTATCAGAATATTACCTACAACTAAAACCATGTCGATTTAAAACTTGAATTTTTTTTATTAGAATCTTCCTTATAAGTAAATCCCCGTCGATTTGTAAAACCACGTCGATTTGGAACTTGAATTTTTTGTCAGAATTTTATCTACAACTAAAACCATGTCGGTTTGGAACTTGAAGGTTTTTATCAGAATATTACTTACAACTAAAACCATGTCGATTTGGAACTTGAATTTTTTTTATTAGAATCTTCCTTATAAGTAAATCCACGTCGATTTGTAAAACCATGTCGATTTAGAACTTGAAGGAACTGGATTTGGAACTTTTTTATTAGAATCTTCCTTATAAGTGAATCCACGTCGATTTGTTTAACCATGTTGATTTGGAACTTGAATTTTTTTCATTAGAATTTTCCTTATAAGTAAATCCACGTCGATTTGGAACTTGAAGGTTTTTATCAGAATTTTTCCTACCAGTAAAACCACGTTGATTTGGAACTTAAATTTTTTGTCAGAATTTTACCTACCTAAAACCATGTCGATTTAGAACTTGAAGGTTTTTTTAGAATACTACCTACAACTAAAACCATGTCGATTTGAAACTTAAATTTTTTTTATTAGATTCTTCCTTATAAGTAAATCCACGTCGATTTGTAATACCACGTCGATTTGGAACTTAAATTTATTTTATTAGAATCTTCCTTATAAGTAAATCCACGTCGATTTGTAAAACCACGACGAATTGGAACTTCAATTTTTTAGTCAGAATTTTACCTGCATCTAAAACCATGTCGATTTGGAACTTGAATTTTTTTTTTTTAGAATTTTCCTTATATTAAATCTACGTCGATTTGGAACTTAAAGGTTTTTATCTGAATTTTTCCTACAAGTAAAACCACGTCGATTTGGAACTTGAATTTTTTTTATTAGAATCTTCCTTATAAGTGAATCCACGTCGTTTTGTTAAACCATGTCGATTTGGAACTTGAATTTTTTTTATTAGAATCTTCCTTATAAGTAAATCCACGTCGATTTGTAAAACCACGTCGATTTGGAACTTGAAGGTTATTATCAGAATTTTTCCTACAAGTAAAACCACGTCGATTTAGAACTTGAATATTTTTTATTAGAATTTTCCTTATAAGTAAATCCCCGTCGATTTGTAAAACCACGTCGATTTGGAACTTGAATTTTTTGTCAGAATTTTATCTACAACTAAAACCATGTCGGTTTGGAACTTGAAGGTTTTTATCAGAATATTACTTACAACTAAAACCATGTCGATTTGGAACTTGAATTTTTTTTATTAGAATCTTTCTTATAAGTAAAACCACGTCGATTTGTAAAACCACGTCGATTTAGAACTTGAAGGAACTGGATTTGGAACTTTTTTATTAGAATCTTCCTTATAAGTGAATCCACGTCGATTTGTTAAACCATGTCGATTTGGAACTTGAATTTTTTTTATTAGAATCTTCCTTATGAGTAAATCCACGTCGATTTGTAAAACCACGTCGATTTGGAACTTGAAGGTTTTTATCAGAATTTTTCCTACAACTAAAACCATGTCGATTTGGAACTTGAATTTTATTTATTAGAATTTTCCTTATAAGTAAATCCACGTCGATTTGGAACCATGAAGGTTTTTTATCAGAATTTTTCCTACCAATAAAACCACGTCGATTTGGAACTTGAAGTTTTTTTTCAGAATTTTACCTACAACTAAAGCCACGTTGATTTGGAACTTGATTTTTTTAATAGAATGTTCCTTATAAGTAAATCCACGTCGATTTGGTACTTTAAGGTTTTTATCAGAATATTACTTACAACTAAAACCATGTCGATTTGGAACTTGAATTTTTTTTATTAGAATCTTCCTTATAAGTAAATCCACGTCGATTTGTAAAACCACGTCGATTTAGAACTTGAAGGAACTGGATTTGGAACTTTTTTATTAGAATCTTCCTTATAAGTGAATCCACGTCGATTTGTTAAACCATGTCGATTTGGAACTTGAATTTTTTTCATTAGAATTTTCCTTATAAGTAAATCCACATCGATTTGGAACTTGAAGGTTTTTATCAGAATTTTTCCTACCAGTAAAACCACGTTGATTTGGAACTTAAATTTTTTGTCAGAACTTTACCTACAACTAAAACCATGTCGATTCAGAACTTGAAGGTTTTTTTTAGAATACTACCTACAACTAAAACCATGTCGATTTGAAACT
The DNA here is from genome assembly GCA_037103525.1 of Ganaspis brasiliensis. NCBI lineage: Eukaryota > Metazoa > Arthropoda > Insecta > Hymenoptera > Figitidae > Ganaspis > Ganaspis brasiliensis. The sequence continues at coordinate 331,922 of JAZKLR010000282.1, read as the reverse complement.
TAAATTTTTTTTATTAGAATCTTCCTTATAAGTAAATCCACGTCGATTTGTAATACCACGTCGATTTGGAACTTAAATTTATTTTATTAGAATCTTCCTTATAAGTAAATCCACGTCGATTTGTAAAACCACGACGATTTGGAACTTCAATTTTTTAGTCAGAATTTTACCTGCATCTAAAACCATGTCGATTTGAAACTTAAATTTTTTTTATTAGAATCTTCCTTATAAGTGAATCCACGTCGATTTGTTAAACCATGTCGATTTGGAACTTGAATTTTTTTTATTAGAATCTTCCTTATAAGTAAATCCACGTCGATTTGTAAAACCACGTCGATTTGGAACTTGAAGGTTTTTATCAGAATTTTTCGTACAACTAAAACCATGTCGATTTGGAACTTAAATTTTATTTATTAGAATTTTCCTTATAAGTAAATCCCCGTCGATTTGTAAAACCATGTCGATTTAGAACTTGAATTTTTTAGTCAGAATTTTACCTGCAACTAAAACCATGTCGATTTAAAACTTAAATTTTTTTTATTAGAATTTTCCTTATAAGTAAATCCTCGTCGATTTGGAACTTGAAGGTTTTTATCAGAATTTTTCCTACCAGTAAAACCACGTCGATTTGGAACTTGAATTTTTTGTCAGAATTTTATCTACAACTAAAACCATGTCGATTTAGAACTTAAAGGTTTTTATCAGAATATTACCTACAACTAAAACCATGTCGATTTAAAACTTGAATTTTTTTTATTAGAATCTTCCTTATAAGTAAATCCCCGTCGATTTGTAAAACCACGTCGATTTGGAACTTGAATTTTTTGTCAGAATTTTATCTACAACTAAAACCATGTCGGTTTGGAACTTGAAGGTTTTTATCAGAATATTACTTACAACTAAAACCATGTCGATTTGGAACTTGAATTTTTTTTATTAGAATCTTCCTTATAAGTAAATCCACGTCGATTTGTAAAACCATGTCGATTTAGAACTTGAAGGAACTGGATTTGGAACTTTTTTATTAGAATCTTCCTTATAAGTGAATCCACGTCGATTTGTTTAACCATGTTGATTTGGAACTTGAATTTTTTTCATTAGAATTTTCCTTATAAGTAAATCCACGTCGATTTGGAACTTGAAGGTTTTTATCAGAATTTTTCCTACCAGTAAAACCACGTTGATTTGGAACTTAAATTTTTTGTCAGAATTTTACCTACCTAAAACCATGTCGATTTAGAACTTGAAGGTTTTTTTAGAATACTACCTACAACTAAAACCATGTCGATTTGAAACTTAAATTTTTTTTATTAGATTCTTCCTTATAAGTAAATCCACGTCGATTTGTAATACCACGTCGATTTGGAACTTAAATTTATTTTATTAGAATCTTCCTTATAAGTAAATCCACGTCGATTTGTAAAACCACGACGAATTGGAACTTCAATTTTTTAGTCAGAATTTTACCTGCATCTAAAACCATGTCGATTTGGAACTTGAATTTTTTTTTTTTTAGAATTTTCCTTATATTAAATCTACGTCGATTTGGAACTTAAAGGTTTTTATCTGAATTTTTCCTACAAGTAAAACCACGTCGATTTGGAACTTGAATTTTTTTTATTAGAATCTTCCTTATAAGTGAATCCACGTCGTTTTGTTAAACCATGTCGATTTGGAACTTGAATTTTTTTTATTAGAATCTTCCTTATAAGTAAATCCACGTCGATTTGTAAAACCACGTCGATTTGGAACTTGAAGGTTATTATCAGAATTTTTCCTACAAGTAAAACCACGTCGATTTAGAACTTGAATATTTTTTATTAGAATTTTCCTTATAAGTAAATCCCCGTCGATTTGTAAAACCACGTCGATTTGGAACTTGAATTTTTTGTCAGAATTTTATCTACAACTAAAACCATGTCGGTTTGGAACTTGAAGGTTTTTATCAGAATATTACTTACAACTAAAACCATGTCGATTTGGAACTTGAATTTTTTTTATTAGAATCTTCCTTATAAGTAAAACCACGTCGATTTGTAAAACCACGTCGATTTAGAACTTGAAGGAACTGGATTTGGAACTTTTTTATTAGAATCTTCCTTATAAGTGAATCCACGTCGATTTGTTAAACCATGTCGATTTGGAACTTGAATTTTTTTTATTAGAATCTTCCTTATGAGTAAATCCACGTCGATTTGTAAAACCACGTCGATTTGGAACTTGAAGGTTTTTATCAGAATTTTTCCTACAACTAAAACCATGTCGATTTGGAACTTGAATTTTATTTATTAGAATTTTCCTTATAAGTAAATCCACGTCGATTTGGAACCATGAAGGTTTTTTATCAGAATTTTTCCTACCAATAAAACCACGTCGATTTGGAACTTGAAGTTTTTTTTCAGAATTTTACCTACAACTAAAGCCACGTTGATTTGGAACTTGATTTTTTTAATAGAATGTTCCTTATAAGTAAATCCACGTCGATTTGGTACTTTAAGGTTTTTATCAGAATATTACTTACAACTAAAACCATGTCGATTTGGAACTTGAATTTTTTTTATTAGAATCTTCCTTATAAGTAAATCCACGTCGATTTGTAAAACCACGTCGATTTAGAACTTGAAGGAACTGGATTTGGAACTTTTTTATTAGAATCTTCCTTATAAGTGAATCCACGTCGATTTGTTAAACCATGTCGATTTGGAACTTGAATTTTTTTTATTAGAATTTTCCTTATAAGTAAATCCTCGTCGATTTGGAACTTCAAGGTTTTTTTCAGAATTTTTCCTACCAGTAAAACCACGTCGATTTGGAACTTGAATTTTTTGTCAGAATTTTATCTACAACTAAAACCATGTCGATTTAGAACTTAAAGGTTTTTATCAAAATATTACCTACAACTAAAACCATGTCGATTTGAAACTTGAATTTTTTTTATTAGAATCTTCCTTATAAGTAAATCCACGTCGATTTGTAAAACCACGTCGATTTGGAACTTGAAGGTTTTTATCAGAATTTTTCCTACAAGTAAAACCACGTCGATTTAGAACTTGAATATTTTTTATTAGAATTTTCCTTATAAGTAAATCCCCGTCGATTTGTAAAACCACGTCGATTTGGAACTTGAATTTTTTGTCAGAATTTTATCTACAACTAAAACCATGTCGGTTTGGAACTTGAAGGTTTTTATCAGAATATTACTTACAACTAAAACCATGTCGATTTGGACCTTGAATTTTTTTTATTAGAATCTTCCTTATAAGTAAATCCACGTCGATTTGTAAAACCATGTCGATTTAGAACTTGAAGGAACTGGATTTGGAACTTTTTTATTAGAATCTTCCTTATAAGTGAATCCACGTCGATTTGTTAAACCATGTTGATTTGGAACTTGAATTTTTTTCATTAGAATTTTCCTTATAAGTAAATCCACGTCGATTTGGAACTTAAATTTATTTTATTAGAATCTTCCTTATAAGTAAATCCACGTCGATTTGTAAAACCACGACGATTTGGAACTTCAATTTTTTAGTCAGAATTTTACCTGCATCTAAAACCATGTCGATTTGAAACTTAAATTTTTTTTATTAGAATCTTCCTTATAAGTGAATCCACGTCGATTTGTTAAACCATGTCGATTTGGAACTTGAATTTTTTTTATTAGAATCTTCCTTATAAGTAAATCCACGTCGATTTGTAAAACCACGTCGATTTGGAACTTGAAGGTTTTTATCAGAATTTTTCCTACAACTAAAACCATGTCGATTTGGAACTTAAATTTTATTTATTAGAATTTTCCTTATAAGTAAATCCCCGTCGATTTGTAAAACCACGTCGATTTGGAACTTGAATTTTTTAGTCAGAATTTTACCTGCAACTAAAACCATGTCGATTTGGAACTTGAATTTTTTTTATTAGAATTTTCCTTATAAGTAAATCCTCGTCGATTTGGAACTTGAAGGTTTTTATCAGAATTTTTCCTACCAGTAAAACCACGTCGATTTGGAACTTGAATTTTTTGTCAGAATTTTATCTACAACTAAAACCATGTCGATTTAGAACTTAAAGGTTTTTATCAGAATATTACCTACAACTAAAACCATGTCGATTTAAAACTTGAATTTTTTTTATTAGAATCTTCCTTATAAGTAAATCCACGTCGATTTGTAAAACCACGTCGATTTGGAACTTGAAGGTTTTTATCAGAATTTTTCCTACAAGTAAAACCACGTCGATTTAGAACTTGAATATTTTTTATTAGAATTTTCCTTATAAGTAAATCCCCGTCAATTTGTAAAACCACGTCGATTTGGAACTTGAATTTTTTGTCAGAATTTTATCTACAACTAAAACCATGTCGGTTTGGAACTTGAAGGTTTTTATCAGAATATTACTTACAACTAAAACCATGTCGATTTGGAACTTAAATTTTATTTATTAGAATTTTCCTTATAAGTAAATCCCCGTCGATTTTTAAAACCACGTCGATTTGGAACTTGAATTTTTTAGTCAGAATTTTACCTGCAACTAAAACCATGTCGATTTCGAACTTGAATTTTTTTTATTAGAATTTTCCTCATAAGTAAATCCACGTCGATTTGGAACTTAAAGGTTTTTATCAGATTTTTTCCTACCAGTAAAACCACGTCGATTTGGAACTTAAATTTTTTATTCAGAATTGTACCTACAACTAAAACCACGTTGATTTGGAACTTGATTTTTTTAATAGAATTTTCCTTATAAGTAAATCCACGTCGATTTTGTACTTGAATTTCTTTATTAGAATTGTACCTACAACTAAAACCACGTCGATTTGAAACTTGAATTTTTTTTATTAGAATTTTCCTTATAAGTAAATCCCTGTCGATTTGTAAAACCACGTCGATTTGGAACTTGAATTTTTTGTCAGAATTTTATCTACAACTAAAACCATGTCGGTTTGGAACTTGAATGTTTTTATCAGAATATTACTTACAACTAAAACCATGTCGATTTGGAACTTGAATTTTTTTTATTAGAATCTTCCTTAGAAGTAAATCCACGTCGATTTGTAAAACCATGTCGATTTAGAACTTGAAGGAACTGGATTTGGAACTTTTTTATTAGAATCTTCCTTATAAGTGAATCCACGTCGATTTGTTTAACCACGTTGATTTGGAACTTAAATTTTTTGTCAGAATTTTACCTACAACTAAAACCATGTCGATTTAGAACTTGAAGGTTTTTTTAGAATACTACCTACAACTAAAACCATGTCGATTTGAAACTTAAATTTTTTTTATTAGAATCTTCCTTATAAGTAAATCCACGTCGATTTGGAACTTAAATTTATTTTATTAGAATCTTCCTTATAAGTAAATCCACGTCGATTTGTAAAACCACGACGAATTGGAACTTCAATTTTTTAGTCAGAATTTTACCTGCATCTAAAACCATGTCGATTTGGAACTTGAATTTTTTTTTTTTTAGAATTTTCCTTATATTAAATCTACGTCGATTTGGAACTTAAAGGTTTTTATCTGAATTTTTCCTACAAGTAAAACCACGTCGATTTGGAACTTGAATTTTTTTTATTAGAATCTTCCTTATAAGTGAATCCACGTCGATTTGTTAAACCATGTCGATTTGGAACTTGAATTTTTTTTATTAGAATCTTCCTTATAAGTAAATCCACGTCGATTTGTAAAACCACGTCGATTTGGAACTTGAAGGTTTTTATCAGAATTTTTCCTACAAGTAAAACCACGTCGATTTAGAACTTGAATATTTTTTATTAGAATTTTCCTTATAAGTAAATCCCCGTCGATTTGTAAAACCACGTCGATTTGGAACATGAATTTTTTGTCAGAATTTTATCTACAACTAAAACCATGTCGGTTTGGAACTTGAAGGTTTTTATCAGAATATTACTTACAACTAAAACCATGTCGATTTGGAACTTGAATTTTTTTTATTAGAATCTTCCTTATAAGTAAATCCACGTCGATTTGTAAAACCACGTCGATTTAGAACTTGAAGGAACTGGATTTGGAACTTTTTTATTAGAATCTTCCTTATAAGTGAATCTACGTCGATTTGTTTAACCATGTCGATTTGAAACTTGAATTTTTTTTATTAGAATCTTCCTTATAAGTAAATCCACGTCGATTTGTAAAACCACGTCGATTTAGAACTTGAAGGAACTGGATTTGGAACTTTTTTATTAGAATCTTCCTTATAAGTAAATCCACGTCAATTTGTTAAACCATGTCGATTTGGAACTTTAATGTTTTTTTTTAGAATTTTCCTTATAAGTAAATCCCCGTCGATTTGTAAAACCATGTCGATTTGGAACTTGAATTTCTTTTATTAGAATCTTCCTTATAAGTAAATCCACGTCGATTTGTAAAACCACGTCGATTTAGAACTTGAAGGTTTTTATCAGAATTTTTCCAACAAGTAAAACCATGTCGATTTGGAACTTGAATGTTTTTTATTAGAATTTTCCTTATAAGTAAATCCACGTCGATTTGTAAAACCACGTCGATTTAGAACTTGAAGGTTTTTATCAGAATTTTTCCTACCAGTAAAACCACGTTGATTTTGAACTTGAATTTTTTGTCAGAATTTTACCTACAACTAAAACCATGTCGATTTAGAACTTGAAGGTTTTTTTAGAATACTACCTACAACTAAAACCATTTCGATTTGAAACTTAAATTTTTTTTATTAGAATCTTCCTTATAAGTAAATCCACGTCAATTTGTTAAACCATGTCGATTTGGAACTTTAATGTTTTTTTTTAGAATTTTCCTTATAAGTAAATCCCCGTCGATTTGTAAAACCATGTCGATTTGGAACTTGAATTTCTTTTATTAGAATCTTCCTTATAAGTAAATCCCCGTCGATTTGTAAAACCACGTCGATTTGGAACTTGAATTTTTTAGTCAGAATTTTACCTGCAACTAAAACCATGTCGATTTAGAACTTGAAGGTTTTTATCAGAATTTTTCCTACCAGTAAAACCACGTTGATTTGGAACTTGAATTTTTTGTCAGAATTTTACCTACAACTAAAACCATGTCGATTTAGAACTTGAAGGTTTTTTTAGAATACTACCTACAACTAAAACCATGTCGATTTGAAACTTAAATTTTTTTTATTAGAATCTTCCTTATAAGTAAATCCACGTCGATTTGTAATACCACGTCGATTTGGAACTTAAATTTATTTTATTAGAATCTTCCTTATAAGTCAATCCACGACTATTTGTAAAACCACGACGATTTGGAACTTCAATTTTTTAGTCAGAATTTTACCTGCATCTAAAACCATGTCGATTTGGAACTTGAATTTTTTTTTTTTAGAATTTTCCTTATATTAAATCTACGTCGATTTGTAACTTAAAGGTTTTTATCAGAATTTTTCCTACAAGTAAAACCACGTCGATTTGGAACTTAAATTTTTTGTCAGAATTTTACCTACAACTAAAACCATGTCGATTTAGAACTTGAAGGTTTTTTTAGAATACTACCTACAACTAAAACCATGTCGAATTGAAACTTAAATTTTTTTTATTAGAATCTTCCTTATAAGTAAATCCACGTCGATTTGTAATACCACGTCGATTTGGAACTTGAATTTCTTTTATTAGAATCTTCCTTATAAGTAAATCCACGTCTATTTGTAAAACCACGACGATTTGGAACTTAAATTTTTTAGTCAGAATTTTTCCAACAAGTAAAACCATGTCGATTTGGAACTTGAATGTTTTTTATTAGAATTTTCCTTATAAGTAAATCCCCGTCGATTTGTAAAACCACGTCGATTTGGAACTTGAATTTTTTGTCAGAATTTTATCTACAACTAAAACCATGTCGGTTTGGAACTTGAAGGTTTTTATCAGAATATTACTTACAACTAAAACCATGTCGATTTGGACCTTGAATTTTTTTTATTAGAATCTTCCTTATAAGTAAATCCACGTCGATTTGTAAAACCATGTCGATTTAGAACTTGAAGGAACTGGATTTGGAACTTTTTTATTAGAATCTTCCTTATAAGTGAATCCACGTCGATTTGTTAAACCATGTTGATTTGGAACTTGAATTTTTTTCATTAGAATTTTCCTTATAAGTAAATCCACGTCGATTTGGAACTTAAATTTATTTTATTAGAATCTTCCTTATAAGTAAATCCACGTCGATTTGTAAAACCACGACGATTTGGAACTTCAATTTTTTAGTCAGAATTTTACCTGCATCTAAAACCATGTCGATTTGAAACTTAAATTTTTTTTATTAGAATCTTCCTTATAAGTGAATCCACGTCGATTTGTTAAACCATGTCGATTTGGAACTTGAATTTTTTTTATTAGAATCTTCCTTATAAGTAAATCCACGTCGATTTGTAAAACCACGTCGATTTGGAACTTGAAGGTTTTTATCAGAATTTTTCCTACAACTAAAACCATGTCGATTTGGAACTTAAATTTTATATATTAGAATTTTCCTTATAAGTAAATCCCCGTCGATTTGTAAAACCACGTCGATTTGGAACTTGAATTTTTTAGTCAGAATTTTACCTGCAACTAAAACCATGTCGATTTGGAACTTGAATTTTTTTTATTAGAATTTTCCTTATAAGTAAATCCTCGTCGATTTGGAACTTGAAGGTTTTTATCAGAATTTTTCCTACCAGTAAAACCACGTCGATTTGGAACTTGAATTTTTTGTCAGAATTTTATCTACAACTAAAACCATGTCGATTAGGAACTTAAAGGTTTTTATCAGAATATTACCTACAACTAAAACCATGTCGATTTAAAACTTGAATTTTTTTTATTAGAATCTTCCTTATAAGTAAATCCACGTCGATTTGTAAAACCACGTCGATTTGGAACTTGAAGGTTTTTATCAGAATTTTTCCTACAAGTAAAACCACGTCGATTTAGAACTTGAATATTTTTTATTAGAATTTTCCTTATAAGTAAATCCCCGTCAATTTGTAAAACCACGTCGATTTGGAACTTGAATTTTTTGTCAGAATTTTATCTACAACTAAAACCATGTCGGTTTGGAACTTGAAGGTTTTTATCAGAATATTACTTACAACTAAAACCATGTCGATTTGGAACTTAAATTTTATTTATTAGAATTTTCCTTATAAGTAAATCCCCGTCGATTTTGTACTTGAATTTCTTTATTAGAATTGTACCTACAACTAAAACCACGTCGATTTGAAACTTGAATTTTTTTTATTAGAATTTTCCTTATAAGTAAATCCCTGTCGATTTGTAAAACCACGTCGATTTGGAACTTGAATTTTTTGTCAGAATTTTATCTACAACTAAAACCATGTCGGTTTGGAACTTGAATGTTTTTATCAGAATATTACTTACAACTAAAACCATGTCGATTTGGAACTTGAATTTTTTTTATTAGAATCTTCCTTAGAAGTAAATCCACGTCGATTTGTAAAACCATGTCGATTTAGAACTTGAAGGAACTGGATTTGGAACTTTTTTATTAGAATCTTCCTTATAAGTGAATCCACGTCGATTTGTTTAACCACGTTGATTTGGAACTTAAATTTTTTGTCAGAATTTTACCTACAACTAAAACCATGTCGATTTAGAACTTGAAGGTTTTTTTAGAATACTACCTACAACTAAAACCATGTCGATTTGAAACTTAAATTTTTTTTATTAGAATCTTCCTTATAAGTAAATCCACGTCGATTTGGAACTTAAATTTATTTTATTAGAATCTTCCTTATAAGTAAATCCACGACGATTTGTAATACCACGTCGATTTGGAACTTAAATTTATTTTATTAGAATCTTCCTTATAAGTAAATCCACGTCTATTTGTAAAACCACGACGATTTGGAACTTCAATTTTTTAGTCAGAATTTTACCTGCATCTAAAACCATGTCGATTTGGAACTTGAATTTTTTTTTTTTTAGAATTTTCCTTATATTAAATCTACGTCGATTTGGAACTTAAAGGTTTTTATCTGAATTTTTCCTACAAGTAAAACCACGTCGATTTGGAACTTGAATTTTTTTTATTAGAATCTTCCTTATAAGTGAATCCACGTCGATTTGTTAAACCATGTCGATTTGGAACTTGAATTTTTTTTATTAGAATCTTCCTTATAAGTAAATCCACGTCGATTTGTAAAACCACGTCGATTTGGAACTTGAAGGTTTTTATCAGAATTTTTCCTACAACTAAAACCATGTCGATTTGGAACTTAAATTTTATATATTAGAATTTTCCTTATAAGTAAATCCCCGTCGATTTGTAAAACCACGTCGATTTGGAACTTGAATTTTTTAGTCAGAATTTTACCTGCAACTAAAACCATGTCGATTTGGAACTTGAATTTTTTTTATTAGAATTTTCCTTATAAGTAAATCCTCGTCGATTTGGAACTTGAAGGTTTTTATCAGAATTTTTCCTACCAGTAAAACCACGTCGATTTGGAACTTGAATTTTTTGTCAGAATTTTATCTACAACTAAAACCATGTCGATTTAGAACTTAAAGGTTTTTATCAGAATATTACCTACAACTAAAACCATGTCGATTTAAAACTTGAATTTTTTTTATTAGAATCTTCCTTATAAGTAAATCCACGTCGATTTGTAAAACCACGTCGATTTGGAACTTGAAGGTTTTTATCAGAATTTTTCCTACAAGTAAAACCACGTCGATTTAGAACTTGAATATTTTTTATTAGAATTTTCCTTATAAGTAAATCCCCGTCAATTTGTAAAACCACGTCGATTTGGAACTTGAATTTTTTGTCATAATTTTATCTACAACTAAAACCATGTCGGTTTGGAACTTGAAGGTTTTTATCAGAATATTACTTACAACTAAAACCATGTCGATTTGGAACTTAAATTTTATTTATTAGAATTTTCCTTATAAGTAAATCCCCGTCGATTTTGTACTTGAATTTCTTTATTAGAATTGTACCTACAACTAAAACCACGTCGATTTGAAACTTGAATTTTTTTTATTAGAATTTTCCTTATAAGTAAATCCCTGTCGATTTGTAAAACCACGTCGATTTGGAACTTGAATTTTTTGTCAGAATTTTATCTACAACTAAAACCATGTCGGTTTGGAACTTGAATGTTTTTATCAGAATATTACTTACAACTAAAACCATGTCGATTTGGAACTTGAATTTTTTTTATTAGAATCTTCCTTAGAAGTAAATCCACGTCGATTTGTAAAACCATGTCGATTTAGAACTTGAAGGAACTGGATTTGGAACTTTTTTATTAGAATCTTCCTTATAAGTGAATCCACGTCGATTTGTTTAACCACGTTGATTTGGAACTTAAATTTTTTGTCAGAATTTTACCTACAACTAAAACCATGTCGATTTAGAACTTGAAGGTTTTTTTAGAATACTACCTACAACTAAAACCATGTCGATTTGAAACTTAAATTTTTTTTATTAGAATCTTCCTTATAAGTAAATCCACGTCGATTTGGAACTTAAATTTATTTTATTAGAATCTTCCTTATAAGTAAATCCACGACGATTTGTAATACCACGTCGATTTGGAACTTAAATTTATTTTATTAGAATCTTCCTTATAAGTAAATCCACGTCTATTTGTAAAACCACGACGATTTGGAACTTCAATTTTTTAGTCAGAATTTTACCTGCATCTAAAACCATGTCGATTTGGAACTTGAATTTTTTTTTTTTTAGAATTTTCCTTATATTAAATCTACGTCGATTTGGAACTTAAAGGTTTTTATCTGAATTTTTCCTACAAGTAAAACCACGTCGATTTGGAACTTGAATTTTTTTTATTAGAATCTTCCTTATAAGTGAATCCACGTCGATTTGTTAAACCATGTCGATTTGGAACTTGAATTTTTTTTATTAGAATCTTCCTTATAAGTAAATCCACGTCGATTTGTAAAACCACGTCGATTTGGAACTTGAAGGTTTTTATCAGAATTTTTCCTACAAGTAAAACCACGTCGATTTAGAACTTGAATATTTTTTATTAGAATTTTCCTTATAAGTAAATCCCCGTCGATTTGTAAAACCACGTCGATTTGGAACTTGAATTTTTTGTCAGAATTTTATCTACAACTAAAACCATGTCGGTTTGGAACTTGAAGGTTTTTATCAGAATATTACTTACAACTAAAACCATGTCGATTTGGAACTTGAATTTTTTTTATTAGAATCTTCCTTATAAGTAAATCCACGTCGATTTGTAAAACCACGTCGATTTAGAACTTGAAGGAACTGGATTTGGAACTTTTTTATTAGAATCTTCCTTATAAGTGAATCTACGTCGATTTGTTTAACCATGTCGATTTGAAACTTGAATTTTTTTTATTAGAATCTTCCTTATAAGTAAATCCACGTCGATTTGTAAAACCACGTCGATTTAGAACTTGAAGGAACTGGATTTGGAACTTTTTTATTAGAATCTTCCTTATAAGTAAATCCACGTCAATTTGTTAAACCATGTCGATTTGGAACTTTAATGTTTTTTTTTAGAATTTTCCTTATAAGTAAATCCCCGTCGATTTGTAAAACCATGTCGATTTGGAACTTGAATTTCTTTTATTAGAATCTTCCTTATAAGTAAATCCACGTCGATTTGTAAAACCACGTCGATTTAGAACTTGAAGGTTTTTATCAGAATTTTTCCAACAAGTAAAACCATGTCGATTTGGAACTTGAATGTTTTTTATTAGAATTTTCCTTATAAGTAAATCCACGTCGATTTGTAAAACCACGTCGATTTAGAACTTGAAGGTTTTTATCAGAATTTTTCCTACCAGTAAAACCACGTTGATTTTGAACTTGAATTTTTTGTCAGAATTTTACCTACAACTAAAACCATGTCGATTTAGAACTTGAAGGTTTTTTTAGAATACTACCTACAACTAAAACCATTTCGATTTGAAACTTAAATTTTTTTTATTAGAATCTTCCTTATAAGTAAATCCACGTCAATTTGTTAAACCATGTCGATTTGGAACTTTAATGTTTTTTTTTAGAATTTTCCTTATAAGTAAATCCCCGTCGATTTGTAAAACCATGTCGATTTGGAACTTGAATTTCTTTTATTAGAATCTTCCTTATAAGTAAATCCCCGTCGATTTGTAAAACCACGTCGATTTGGAACTTGAATTTTTTAGTCAGAATTTTACCTGCAACTAAAACCATGTCGATTTAGAACTTGAAGGTTTTTATCAGAATTTTTCCTACCAGTAAAACCACGTTGATTTGGAACTTGAATTTTTTGTCAGAATTTTACCTACAACTAAAACCATGTCGATTTAGAACTTGAAGGTTTTTTTAGAATACTACCTACAACTAAAACCATGTCGATTTGAAACTTAAATTTTTTTTATTAGAATCTTCCTTATAAGTAAATCCACGTCGATTTGTAATACCACGTCGATTTGGAACTTAAATTTATTTTATTAGAATCTTCCTTATAAGTCAATCCACGACTATTTGTAAAACCACGACGATTTGGAACTTCAATTTTTTAGTCAGAATTTTACCTGCATCTAAAACCATGTCGATTTGGAACTTGAATTTTTTTTTTTTAGAATTTTCCTTATATTAAATCTACGTCGATTTGTAACTTAAAGGTTTTTATCAGAATTTTTCCTACAAGTAAAACCACGTCGATTTGGAACTTAAATTTTTTGTCAGAATTTTACCTACAACTAAAACCATGTCGATTTAGAACTTGAAGGTTTTTTTAGAATACTACCTACAACTAAAACCATGTCGAATTGAAACTTAAATTTTTTTTATTAGAATCTTCCTTATAAGTAAATCCACGTCGATTTGTAATACCACGTCGATTTGGAACTTAAATTTATTTTATTAGAATCTTCCTTATAAGTAAATCCACGTCTATTTGTAAAACCACGACGATTTGGAACTTCAATTTTTTAGTCAGAATTTTTCCAACAAGTAAAACCATGTCGATTTGGAACTTGAATGTTTTTTATTAGAATTTTCCTTATAAGTAAATCCCCGTCGATTTGTAAAACCACGTCGATTTGGAACTTGAATTTTTTGTCAGAATTTTATCTACAACTAAAACCATGTCGGTTTGGAACTTGAAGGTTTTTATCAGAATATTACTTACAACTAAAACCATGTCGATTTGGACCTTGAATTTTTTTTATTAGAATCTTCCTTATAAGTAAATCCACGTCGATTTGTAAAACCATGTCGATTTAGAACTTGAAGGAACTGGATTTGGAACTTTTTTATTAGAATCTTCCTTATAAGTGAATCCACGTCGATTTGTTAAACCATGTTGATTTGGAACTTGAATTTTTTTCATTAGAATTTTCCTTATAAGTAAATCCACGTCGATTTGGAACTTAAATTTATTTTATTAGAATCTTCCTTATAAGTAAATCCACGTCGATTTGTAAAACCACGACGATTTGGAACTTCAATTTTTTAGTCAGAATTTTACCTGCATCTAAAACCATGTCGATTTGAAACTTAAATTTTTTTTATTAGAATCTTCCTTATAAGTGAATCCACGTCGATTTGTTAAACCATGTCGATTTGGAACTTGAATTTTTTTTATTAGAATCTTCCTTATAAGTAAATCCACGTCGATTTGTAAAACCACGTCGATTTGGAACTTGAAGGTTTTTATCAGAATTTTTCCTACAACTAAAACCATGTCGATTTGGAACTTAAATTTTATTTATTAGAATTTTCCTTATAAGTAAATCCCCGTCGATTTGTAAAACCACGTCGATTTGGAACTTGAATTTTTTAGTCAGAATTTTACCTGCAACTAAAACCATGTCGATTTGGAACTTGAATTTTTTTTATTAGAATTTTCCTTATAAGTAAATCCTCGTCGATTTGGAACTTGAAGGTTTTTATCAGAATTTTTCCTACCAGTAAAACCACGTCGATTTGGAACTTGAATTTTTTGTCAGAATTTTATCTACAACTAAAACCATGTCGATTTAGAACTTAAAGGTTTTTATCAGAATATTACCTACAACTAAAACCATGTCGATTTAAAACTTGAATTTTTTTTATTAGAATCTTCCTTATAAGTAAATCCACGTCGATTTGTAAAACCACGTCGATTTGGAACTTGAAGGTTTTTATCAGAATTTTTCCTACAAGTAAAACCACGTCGATTTAGAACTTGAATATTTTTTATTAGAATTTTCCTTATAAGTAAATCCCCGTCAATTTGTAAAACCACGTCGATTTGGAACTTGAATTTTTTGTCAGAATTTTATCTACAACTAAAACCATGTCGGTTTGGAACTTGAAGGTTTTTATCAGAATATTACTTACAACTAAAACCATGTCGATTTGGAACTTAAATTTTATTTATTAGAATTTTCCTTATAAGTAAATCCCCGTCGATTTTTAAAACCACGTCGATTTGGAACTTGAATTTTTTAGTCAGAATTTTACCTGCAACTAAAACCATGTCGATTTCGAACTTGAATTTTTTTTATTAGAATTTTCCTCATAAGTAAATCCACGTCGATTTGGAACTTAAAGGTTTTTATCATATTTTTTCCTACCAGTAAAACCACGTCGATTTGGAACTTAAATTTTTTATTCAGAATTGTACCTACAACTAAAACCACGTTGATTTGGAACTTGATTTTTTTAATAGAATTTTCCTTATAAGTAAATCCACGTCGATTTTGTACTTGAATTTCTTTATTAGAATTTTCCTTATAAGTAAATCCCTGTCGATTTGTAAAACCACGTCGATTTGGAACTTGAATTTTTTGTCAGAATTTTATCTACAACTAAAACCATGTCGGTTTGGAACTTGAATGTTTTTATCAGAATATTACTTACAACTAAAACCATGTCGATTTGGAACTTGAATTTTTTTTATTAGAATCTTCCTTAGAAGTAAATCCACGTCGATTTGTAAAACCATGTCGATTTAGAACTTGAAGGAACTGGATTTGGAACTTTTTTATTAGAATCTTCCTTATAAGTGAATCCACGTCGATTTGTTTAACCACGTTGATTTGGAACTTAAATTTTTTGTCAGAATTTTACCTACAACTAAAACCATGTCGATTTAGAACTTGAAGGTTTTTTTAGAATACTACCTACAACTAAAACCATGTCGATTTGAAACTTAAATTTTTTTTATTAGAATCTTCCTTATAAGTAAATCCACGTCGATTTGGAACTTAAATTTATTTTATTAGAATCTTCCTTATAAGTAAATCCACGTCGATTTGTAAAACCACGACGAATTGGAACTTCAATTTTTTAGTCAGAATTTTACCTGCATCTAAAACCATGTCGATTTGGAACTTGAATTTTTTTTTTTTTAGAATTTTCCTTATATTAAATCTACGTCGATTTGGAACTTAAAGGTTTTTATCTGAATTTTTCCTACAAGTAAAACCACGTCGATTTGGAACTTGAATTTTTTTTATTAGAATCTTCCTTATAAGTGAATCCACGTCGATTTGTTAAACCATGTCGATTTGGAACTTGAATTTTTTTTATTAGAATCTTCCTTATAAGTAAATCCACGTCGATTTGTAAAACCACGTCGATTTGGAACTTGAAGGTTTTTATCAGAATTTTTCCTACAAGTAAAACCACGTCGATTTAGAACTTGAATATTTTTTATTAGAATTTTCCTTATAAGTAAATCCCCGTCGATTTGTAAAACCACGTCGATTTGGAACTTGAATTTTTTGTCAGAATTTTATCTACAACTAAAACCATGTCGGTTTGGAACTTGAAGGTTTTTATCAGAATATTACTTACAACTAAAACCATGTCGATTTGGAACTTGAATTTTTTTTATTAGAATCTTCCTTATAAGTAAATCCACGTCGATTTGTAAAACCACGTCGATTTAGAACTTGAAGGAACTGGATTTGGAACTTTTTTATTAGAATCTTCCTTATAAGTGAATCTACGTCGATTTGTTTAACCATGTCGATTTGAAACTTGAATTTTTTTTATTAGAATCTTCCTTATAAGTAAATCCACGTCGATTTGTAAAACCACGTCGATTTAGAACTTGAAGGAACTGGATTTGGAACTTTTTTATTAGAATCTTCCTTATAAGTAAATCCACGTCAATTTGTTAAACCATGTCGATTTGGAACTTTAATGTTTTTTTTTAGAATTTTCCTTATAAGTAAATCCCCGTCGATTTGTAAAACCATGTCGATTTGGAACTTGAATGTTTTTTATTAGAATTTTCCTTATAAGTAAATCCACGTCGATTTGTAAAACCACGTCGATTTAGAACTTGAAGGTTTTTATCAGAATTTTTCCTACCAGTAAAACCACGTTGATTTTGAACTTGAATTTTTTGTCAGAATTTTACCTACAACTAAAACCATGTCGATTTAGAACTTGAAGGTTTTTTTAGAATACTACCTACAACTAAAACCATTTCGATTTGAAACTTAAATTTTTTTTATTAGAATCTTCCTTATAAGTAAATCCACGTCAATTTGTTAAACCATGTCGATTTGGAACTTTAATGTTTTTTTTTAGAATTTTCCTTATAAGTAAATCCCCGTCGATTTGTAAAACCATGTCGATTTGGAACTTGAATTTCTTTTATTAGAATCTTCCTTATAAGTAAATCCCCGTCGATTTGTAAAACCACGTCGATTTGGAACTTGAATTTTTTAGTCAGAATTTTACCTGCAACTAAAACCATGTCGATTTAGAACTTGAAGGTTTTTATCAGAATTTTTCCTACCAGTAAAACCACGTTGATTTGGAACTTGAATTTTTTGTCAGAATTTTACCTACAACTAAAACCATGTCGATTTAGAACTTGAAGGTTTTTTTAGAATACTACCTACAACTAAAACCATGTCGATTTGAAACTTAAATTTTTTTTATTAGAATCTTCCTTATAAGTAAATCCACGTCGATTTGTAATACCACGTCGATTTGGAACTTAAATTTATTTTATTAGAATCTTCCTTATAAGTCAATCCACGACTATTTGTAAAACCACGACGATTTGGAACTTCAATTTTTTAGTCAGAATTTTACTTGCATCTAAAACCATGTCGATTTGGAACTTGAATTTTTTTTTTTTTAGAATTTTCCTTATATTAAATCTACGTCGATTTGTAACTTAAAGGTTTTTATCAGAATTTTTCCTACAAGTAAAACCACGTCGATTTGGAACTTAAATTTTTTGTCAGAATTTTACCTACAACTAAAACCATGTCGATTTAGAACTTGAAGGTTTTTTTAGAATACTACCTACAACTAAAACCATGTCGAATTGAAACTTAAATTTTTTTTATTAGAATCTTCCTTATAAGTAAATCCACGACGATTTGTAATACCACGTCGATTTGGAACTTAAATTTATTTTATTAGAATCTTCCTTATAAGTAAATCCACGTCTATTTGTAAAACCACGACGATTTGGAACTTCAATTTTTTAGTCAGAATTTTACCTGCATCTAAAACCATGTCGATTTGGAACTTGAATTTTTTTTTTTTAGAATTTTCCTTATATTAAATCTACGTCGATTTGGAACTTAAAGGTTTTTATCAGAATTTTTCCTACAAGTAAAACCACGTCGATTTGGAACTTGAATTTTTTTTATTTGAATCTTCCTTATAAGTGAATCCACGTCGATTTGTTAAACCACGTCGATTTGGAACTTGAATTTTTTTTATTAGAATCTTCCTTATAAGTGAATCCACGTCGATTTGTTAAACCATGTCGATTTGGAACTTGAATTTTATTTATTAGAATTTTTCTTATAAGTAAATCCCCGTCGATTTGTAAAACCACGTCGATTTGGAACTTGAATTTTTTAGTCAGAATTTTACCTGCAACTAAAACCATGTCGATTTAGAACTTGAAGGTTTTTTTAGAATACTACCTACAACTAAAACCATTTCGATTTGAAACTTAAATTTTTTTTATTAGAATCTTCCTTATAAGTAAATCCACGTCAATTTGTTAAACCATGTCGATTTGGAATTTTAATGTTTTTTTTTAGAATTTTCCTTATAAGTAAATCCCCGTCGATTTGTAAAACCATGTCGATTTGGAACTTGAATTTCTTTTATTAGAATCTTCCTTATAAGTAAATCCCCGTCGATTTGTAAAACCACGTCGATTTGGAACTTGAATTTTTTAGTCAGAATTTTACCTGCAACTAAAACCATGTCGATTTAGAACTTGAAGGTTTTTATCAGAATTTTTCCTACCAGTAAAACCACGTTGATTTGGAACTTGAATTTTTTGTCAGAATTTTACCTACAACTAAAACCATGTCGATTTAGAACTTGAAGGTTTTTTTAGAATACTACCTACAACTAAAACCATGTCGATTTGAAACTTAAATTTTTTTTATTAGAATCTTCCTTATAAGTAAATCCACGTCGATTTGTAATACCACGTCGATTTGGAACTTAAATTTATTTTATTAGAATCTTCCTTATAAGTCAATCCACGACTATTTGTAAAACCACGACGATTTGGAACTTCAATTTTTTAGTCAGAATTTTACCTGCATCTAAAACCATGTCGATTTGGAACTTGAATTTTTTTTTTTTTAGAATTTTCCTTATATTAAATCTACGTCGATTTGTAACTTAAAGGTTTTTATCAGAATTTTTCCTACAAGTAAAACCACGTCGATTTGGAACTTAAATTTTTTGTCAGAATTTTACCTACAACTAAAACCATGTCGATTTAGAACTTGAAGGTTTTTTTAGAATACTACCTACAACTAAAACCATGTCGAATTGAAACTTAAATTTTTTTTATTAGAATCTTCCTTATAAGTAAATCCACGACGATTTGTAATACCACGTCGATTTGGAACTTAAATTTATTTTATTAGAATCTTCCTTATAAGTAAATCCACGTCTATTTGTAAAACCACGACGATTTGGAACTTCAATTTTTTAGTCAGAATTTTACCTGCATCTAAAACCATGTCGATTTGGAACTTGAATTTTTTTTTTTTAGAATTTTCCTTATATTAAATCTACGTCGATTTGGAACTTAAAGGTTTTTATCAGAATTTTTCCTACAAGTAAAACCACGTCGATTTGGAACTTGAATTTTTTTTATTTGAATCTTCCTTATAAGTGAATCCACGTCGATTTGTTAAACCACGTCGATTTGGAACTTGAATTTTTTTTATTAGAATCTTCCTTATAAGTGAATCCACGTCGATTTGTTAAACCATGTCGATTTGGAACTTGAATTTTATTTATTAGAATTTTTCTTATAAGTAAATCCCCGTCGATTTGTAAAACCACGTCGATTTGGAACTTGAATTTTTTAGTCAGAATTTTACCTGCAACTAAAACCATGTCGATTTGGAACTTGAATTTTTTTTATTAGAATTTTCCTCATAAGTAAATCCACGTCGATTTGGAACTTGAAGTTTTTTATCAGATTTTTTCCTACCAGTAAAACCATGTCGATTTGGAACTTGAATTTTTTAGTCAGAATTTTACCTACAACTAAAACCATGTCGATTTAGAACTTGAAGGTTTTTATCAGAATATTACCTACAACTTAAAATATGTCGATTTGGAACTTGAATTTTTTTTATTAGAATCTTCCTTATAAGTAAATCCACGTCGATTTGTAAAACCACGTCGATTTGGAACTTGAAGGTTTTTATCAGAATTTTTCCTACAAGTAAAACCACGTCGATTTGGAATTTTAATTTTTTTTATTAGAATCTTCCTTATAAGTGAATCCACGTCGATTCGTTAAACCATGTCGATTTGAAACTTGAAGGTTTTTATCAGAATATTACCTACAACTAAAACCATGTCGATTTGGAAATTGAATTTTTTTTATTAGAATCTTCCTTATAAGTAAATCCACGTCGATTTGTTAAACCATGTCGAATTGGAACTTTAATGTTTTTTATTAGAATTTTCCTTATAAGTAAATCCACGTCGATTTGGAACTTGAAGGTTTTTATCAGAATTTTTCCTACCAGTAAAACCACGTTGATTTGGAACTTGAATTTTTTTTATTAGAATCTTCCTTATAAGTAAATCCACGTCGATTTGTAAAACCACGTCGATTTGGAACTTGAAGGTTTTTATCAGAATTTTTCCTACAAGTAAAACCACGTCGATTTGGAACTTGAATTTTTTTTATTAGAATCTTCCTTGTAAGTGAATCCACGTCGATTCGTTAAACCATGTCGATTTGGAACTTGAAGGTTTTTATCAAAATATTACCTACAACTAAAACCATGTCGATTTGGAAAATGAATTTCTTTTATTAGAATCTTCCTTATAGGTAAATCCACGTCGATTTGTTA
This sequence comes from Ganaspis brasiliensis, assembly GCA_037103525.1. Lineage (NCBI taxonomy): Eukaryota > Metazoa > Arthropoda > Insecta > Hymenoptera > Figitidae > Ganaspis > Ganaspis brasiliensis. The sequence continues at coordinate 310,594 of JAZKLR010000282.1, read as the reverse complement.
AACCATGTCGATTTGGAACTTTAATGTTTTTTATTAAAATTTTCCTTATAAGTAAATCCACGTCTATTTGTAAAACCACGACGATTTGGAACTTCAATTTTTTAGTCAGAATTTTACCTGCATCTAAAACCACGTCGATTTGGAACTTGAATTTTTTTTTTTTAGAATTTTCCTTATATTAAATCTACGTCGATTTGGAACTTAAAGGTTTTTATCAGAATTTTTCCTACAAGTAAAACCACGTCGATTTGGAACTTGAATTTTTTTTATTTGAATCTTCCTTATAAGTGAATCCACGTCGATTTGTTAAACCACGTCGATTTGGAACTTGATTTTTTTTTATTAGAATCTTCCTTATAAGTGAATCCACGTCGATTTGTTAAACCATGTCGATTTGGAACTTGAATTTTATTTATTAGAATTTTTCTTATAAGTAAATCCCCGTCGATTTGTAAAACCACGTCGATTTGGAACTTGAATTTTTTAGTCAGAATTTTACCTGCAACTAAAACCATGTCGATTTTGAACTTGAATTTTTTTTATTAGAATTTTCCTCATAAGTAAATCCACGTCGATTTGGAACTTGAAGTTTTTTATCAGATTTTTTCCTACCAGTAAAACCATGTCGATTTGGAACTTGAATTTTTTAGTCAGAATTTTACCTACAACTAAAACCATGTCGATTTAGAACTTGAAGGTTTTTATCAGAATATTACCTACAACTTAAAATATGTCGATTTGGAACTTGAATTTTTTTTATTAGAATCTTCCTTATAAGTAAATCCACGTCGATTTGTAAAACCACGTCGATTTGGAACTTGAAGGTTTTTATCAGAATTTTTCCTACAAGTAAAACCACGTCGATTTGGAATTTTAATTTTTTTTATTAGAATCTTCCTTATAAGTGAATCCACGTCGATTCGTTAAACCATGTCGATTTGAAACTTGAAGGTTTTTATCAGAATATTACCTACAACTAAAACCATGTCGATTTGGAAATTGAATTTTTTTTATTAGAATCTTCCTTATAAGTAAATCCACGTCGATTTGTTAAACCATGTCGATTTGGAACTTTAATGTTTTTTATTAGAATTTTCCTTATAAGTAAATCCACGTCGATTCGTTAAACCATGTCGATTTGGAACTTGAAGGTTTTTATCAAAATATTACCTACAACTAAAACCACGTTGATTTGGAACTTGAATTTTTTTTATTAGAATCTTCCTTATAAGTAAATCCACGTCGATTTGTAAAACCACGTCGATTTGGAACTTGAAGGTTTTTATCAGAATTTTTCCTACAAGTAAAACCACGTCGATTTGGAACTTGAATTTTTTTTATTAGAATCTTCCTTGTAAGTGAATCCACGACGATTCGTTAAACCATGTCGATTTGGAACTTGAAGGTTTTTATCAAAATATTACCTACAACTAAAACCATGTCGATTTGGAAAATGAATTTCTTTTATTAGAATCTTCCTTATAGGTAAATCCACGTCGATTTGTTAAACCATGTCGATTTGGAACTTTAATGTTTTTTATTAAAATTTTCCTTATAAGTAAATCCACGTCGATTTGTAAAACCACGACGATTTGGAACTTCAATTTTTTAGTCAGAATTTTACCTGCATCTAAAACCATGTCGATTTGGAACTTGAATTTTTTTTTTTTTAGAATTTTCCTTATATTAAATCTACGTCGATTTGGATCTTAAAGGTTTTTATCAGAATTTTTCCTACAAGTAAAACCACGTCGATTTGGAACTTGAATTTTTTTTATTAGAATCTTCCTTATAAGTGAATCCACGTCGATTTGTTAAACCATGTTGATTTGGAACTTAAAGGTTTTTATCAGAATATTACCTACAACTAAAACCATGTTGATTTAGAACTTGAAGGTTTTTATCAGAATATTACCTACAACTAAAACCATGTCGATTTGGAACTTAAATTTTTTTAATTAGAATCTTCCTTATAAGTAAATCCACGTCGATTTGTAAAACCACGATGATTTAAAACTTGAAGGTTTTTATCAGAATTTTTCCTACAACTAAAACCATGTCGATTTGGAACTTGAATTTTTTTTATTAGAATCTTCCTTATAAGTAAATCCACGTCGATTTGTAAAACCACGTCGATTTAGAACTTTAATGTTTTTTTTTAGAATTTTCCTTATAAGTAAATCCCCGTCGATTTGTAAAACCATGTCGATTTGGAAATTGAATTTTTTTTATTAGAATCTTCCTTATAAGTAAATCCACGTCGATTTGTAAAACCACGTCGATTTGGAACTTGAAGGTTTTTATCAGAATTTTTATACAAGTAAAACCACGTCGATTTGGAACTTGAATTTTTTTTATTAGAATCTTCCTTATAAGTGAATCTACGTCGATATGTAAAACCACGTCGATTTGGAACTTGAAGGTTTTTATCAGAATTTTTCCTACAAGTAAAACCACGTCGATTTGGAACTTGAATGTTTTTTATTAGAATTTTCCTTATAAGTAAATCCCCGTCGATTCGTTAAACTATGTCGATTTGGAACTTGAAGGTTTTTATCAGAATATTACCTACAACTAAAACAATGTCGATTTGGAAATTGAATTTTTTTTATTAGAATCTTCCTTATAAGTAAATCCACGTCAATTTGTTAAACCATGTCGATTTGGAACTTTAATGTTTTTTTTTAGAATTTTCCTTATAAGTAAATCCCCGTCGATTTGTAAAACCATGTCGATTTGGAAATTGAATTTTTTTTATTAGAATCTTCCTTATAAGTAAATCCACGTCGATTTGTAAAACCATGTCGATTTAGAACTTGAAGGAACTGGATTTGGAACTTTTTTATTAGAATCTTCCTTATAAGTGAATCCACGTCGATTTGTTAAACCATGTTGATTTGGAACTTGAATTTTTTTCATTAGAATTTTCCTTATAAGTAAATCCACGTCTATTTGGAACTTGAAGTTTTTTATCAGAATTTTACCTACAACTAAAACCATGTCGATTTAGAACTTGAAGGTTTTTTTAGAATACTACCTACAACTAAAACCATGTCGATTTGAAACTTAAATTTCTTTTATTAGAATCTTCCTTATAGGTAAATCCACGTCGATTTGTAATACCACGTCGATTTGGAACTTAAATTTATTTTATTAGAATCTTCCTTATAAGTAAATCCACGTCGATTTGTAAAACCACGAAGATTTGGAACTTCAATTTTTTAGTCAGAATTTTACCTGCATCTAAAACCATGTCGATTTGGAACTTGAATTTTTTTTTTTTTAGAATTTTCCTTATATTAAATCTACGTCGATTTGGAACTTAAAGGTTTTTATCAGAATTTTTCCTACAAGTAAAACCACGTCGATTTGGAACTTGAATTTTTTTTATTAGAATCTTCCTTATAAGTGAATCCACGTCGATTTGTTAAACCATGTCGATTTGGAACTTGAATTTTTTTTATTAGAATCTTCCTTATAAGTAAATCCACGTCGATTTGTAAAACCACGTCGATTTGGAACTTGAAGGTTTTTATCAGAATTTTTCCTACAACTAAAACCATGTCGATTTGGAACTTAAATTTTATTTATTAGAATTTTCCTTATAAGTAAATCCCCGTCGATTTGTAAAACCACGTCGATTTGGAACTTGAATTTTTTAGTCAGAATTTTACCTGCAACTAAAACCATGTCGATTTGGAACTTGAATTTTTTTTATTAGAATTTTCCTCATAAGAAAATCCACGTCGATTTGGAACTTGAAGGTTTTTATCAGAATTTTTCCTACAAGTAAAACCACGTCGATTTGGAACTTGAATTTTTTTTATTAGAATCTTCCTTATAAGTGAATCCACGTCGATTTGTTAAACCATGTCGATTTGGAACTTGAATTTTTTTTTTTTTAGAATTTTCCTTATATTAAATCTACGTCGATTTGGAACTTAAAGGTTTTTATCAGAATTTTTCCTACAAGTAAAACCACGTCGATTTGGAACTTGAATTTTTTTTATTAGAATCTTCCTTATAAGTGAATCCACGTCGATTTGTTAAACCATGTCGATTTGGAACTTGAATTTTTTTTATTAGAATCTTCCTTATAAGTAAATCCACGTCGATTTGTAAAACCACGTCGATTTGGAACTTGAAAGTTTTTATCAGAATTTTTCCTACAACTAAAGCCATGTCGATTTGGAACTTAAATGTTATTTATTAGAATTTTCCTTATAAGTAAATCCCCGTCGATTTGTAAAACCACGTCGATTTGGAACTTGAATTTTTTAGTCAGAATTTTACCTGCAACTAAAACCATGTCGATTTGGAACTTGAATTTTTTTTATTAGAATTTTCCTCATAAGTAAATCCACGTCGATTTGGAACTTGAAGGTTTTTATCAGATTTTTTCCTACCAGTAAAACCATGTCGATTTGGAACTTGAATTTTTTAGTCAAAATTTTACCTACAACTAAAACCACGTCGATTTGGAACTTGAAGGTTTTTATCAGAATTTTTCCTACAACTAAAACCATGTCGATTTGGAACTTAAATTTTATTTATTAGAATTTTCCTTATAAGTAAATCCACGTCGATTTGTAAAACCACGTCGATTTAGAACTTGAAGGAACTGGATTTGGAACTTTTTTATTAGAATCTTCCTTATAAGTGAATCCACGTCGATTTGTTAAACCATGTTGATTTGGAACTTGAATTTTTTTCATTAGAATTTTCCTTATAAGTAAATCCACGTCGATTTGGAACTTGAAGGTTTTTATCAGAATTTTTCCTACCAGTAAAACCACGTTGATTTGGAACTTAAATTTTTTGTCAGAATTTTACCTACAACTAAAACTATGTCGATTTAGAACTTGAAGGTTTTTTTAGAATACTACCTACAACTAAAACCATGTCGATTTGAAACTTAAATTTTTTTTATTAGAATCTTCCTTATAAGTAAATCCACGTCGATTTGTAATACCACGTCGATTTGGAACTTAAATTTATTTTATTAGAATCTTCCTTATAAGTAAATCCACGTCGATTTGTAAAACCACGACGATTTGGAACTTCAATTTTTTAGTCAGAATTTTACCTGCATCTAAAACCATGTCGATTTGGAACTTGAATTTTTTTTTTTTTAGAATTTTCCTTATATTAAATCTACGTCGATTTGAAACTTAAAGGTTTTTATCAGAATTTTTCCTACAAGTAAAACCACGTCGATTTGGAACTTGAATTTTTTTTATTAGAATTTTCCTTATAAGTAAATCCACGTCGATTTGGAACTTGAAGGTTTTATCAGAATTTTTCCTACCAGTAAAACCACGTCGATTTGGAACCTGAATTTTTTGTCAGAATTTTATCAACAACTAAAACCATGTCGATTTAGAACTTAAAGGTTTTTATCAGAATATTACCTACAACTAAAACCATGTGGATTTAAAACTTGAATTTTTTTTATTAGAATCTTCCTTATAAGTAAATCCACGTCGATATGTAAAACCACGTCGATTTAGAACTTGAAGGTTTTTATCAGAATTTTTCCTACAAGTAAAACCACGTCGATTTGGAACTTGAATGTTTTTTATTAGAATTTTCCTTATAAGTGAATCCACTTCGATTTGTTAAACCATGTCGATTTGGAACTTGAATTTTTTTTATTAGAATCTTCCTTATAAGTGAATCCACGTCGATTTGTTAAACCATGTCGATTTGGAACTTTAATGTTTTTTATTAGAATTTTCCTTATAAGTAAATCCCCGTCGATTTGTAAAACCATGTCGATTTGGAACTTGAAGGTTTTTATCAGAATATTACCTATAACTAAATCCATGTCGATTTGGAACTTAAAGGTTTTTATGACAATATTACCTACAACTAAAACCATGTCGCTTTGGAACTTGATTTTTTTTATTAGAATTTTCCTTATAAGTATATCCACGTCGATTTGTTAAACCATATCGATTTGGAACTTGAATGTTTTTTATTAGAATTTTCCTTATAAGTAAATCCACGTCGATTTGGAACTTGAAGGTTTTTATCAGAATTTTTCCTACAAGTAAAACCACGTCGATTTGGAGCTTAATTTTTTTATTCAGAATTGTACCTACAACTAAAACCACGTTGATTTGGAACTTGATTTTTTCAATAGAATTTTCCTTATATGTAAATCCACGTCGATTTGGTACTTGAATTTCTTTATTAGAATTGTACCTACAACTAAAACCACGTCGATTTGAAATTTGAATTTTTTTTATTAGAATCTTCCTTATAAGTAAATCCACGTCGATTTGTAAAACCATGTCGATTTGGAACTTGAAGGTTTTTATCAGAATATTACTTACAACTAAAACCATGTCGATTTGGAACTTGAATTTTTTTTTATTAGAATCTTTCTTATAAGTAAATCCACGTCGATTTGTAAAACCACGTCGATTTAGAACTTGAAGGAACTGGATTTGGAACTTTTTTATTAGAATCTTCCTTATAAGTGAATCCACGTCAATTTGTTAAACCATGTCGATTTGGAACTTAAAATTTTTTTATTAGAATTTTTCTTTTAAGTAAATCCACGTCGATTTGGAACTTGAAGGTTTTTATCAGAATACTACCTACAACTAAAACCATGTCGATTTGAAACTTAAATTTTTTTTATTAGAATCTTCCTTATAAGTGAATCCACGTCGATTTGTTAAACCATGTGGATTTGAAACTTGAATTTTTTTTATTAGAATCTTCCTTATAAGTAAATCCACGTCGATATGTAAAACCACGTCGATTTAGAACTTGAAGGTTTTTATCAAAATTTTTCCTACAAGTAAAACCACGTCGATTTGGAACTTGAATGTTTTTTATTAGAATTTTCCTTATAAGTGTATCCACTTCGATTTGTTAAACCATGTCGATTTGGAACTTGAATTTTTTTTATTAGAATCTTCCTTATAAGTGAATCCACGTCGATTCGTTAAACTATGTCGATTTGGAACTTGAAGGTTTTTATCAGAATATTACCTACAACTAAAACCATGTCGATTTGGAAATTAAATTTTTTTTATTAGAATCTTCCTTATAAGTAAATCCACGTCGATTTGTTAAACCATGTCGATTTGGAACTTTAATGTTTTTTATTAGAATTTTCCTTATAAGTAAATCCCCGTCGATTTGTAAAACCATGTCGATTTGGAACTTGAAGGTTTTTATCAGAATATTACCTATAACTAAATCCATGTCGATTTGGAACTTAAAGGTTTTTATGACAATATTACCTACAACTAAAACCATGTCGCTTTGGAACTTGATTTTTTTTATTAGAATTTTCCTTATAAGTATATCCACGTCGATTTGTTAAACCATGTCGATTTGGAACTTGAATGTTTTTTATTAGAATTTTCCTTATAAGTAAATCCACGTCGATTTGGAACTTGAAGGTTTTTATCAGAATTTTTCCTACAAGTAAAACCACGTCGATTTGGAGCTTAATTTTTTTATTCAGAATTGTACCTACAACTAAAACCACGTTGATTTGGAACTTGATTTTTTCAATAGAATTTTCCTTATATGTAAATCCACGTCGATTTGGTACTTGAATTTCTTTATTAGAATTGTACCTACAACTAAAACCACGTCGATTTGAAACTTGAATTTTTTTTAATAGAATCTTCCTTATAAGTAAATCCACGTCGATTTGTAAAACCATGTCGATTTGGAACTTGAAGGTTTTTATCAGAATATTACTTACAACTAAAACCATGTCGATTTGGAACTTGAATTTTTTTTTATTAGAATCTTTCTTATAAGTAAATCCACGTCGATTTGTAAAACCACGTCGATTTAGAACTTGAAGGAACTGGATTTGGAACTTTTTTATTAGAATCTTCCTTATAAGTGAATCCACGTCAATTTGTTAAACCATGTCGATTTGGAACTTAAAATTTTTTTATTAGAATTTTTCTTTTAAGTAAATCCACGTCGATTTGGAACTTGAAGGTTTTTATCAGAATACTACCTACAACTAAAACCATGTCGATTTGAAACTTAAATTTTTTTTATTAGAATCTTCCTTATAAGTGAATCCACGTCGATTTGTTAAACCATGTCGATTTGGAACTTGAATTTTTTTTATTAGAATTTTCCTTATAAGTAAATCCACGTCGATTTGGAACTTGAAGGTTTTATCAGAATTTTTCCTACCAGTAAAACCACGTCGATTTGGAACCTGAATTTTTTGTCAGAATTTTATCTACAACTAAAACTATGTCGATTTAGAACTTAAAGGTTTTTATCAGAATATTACCTACAACTAAAACCATGTGGATTTGAAACTTGAATTTTTTTTATTAGAATCTTCCTTATAAGTAAATCCACGTCGATATGTAAAACCACGTCGATTTAGAACTTGAAGGTTTTTATCAGAATTTTTCCTACAAGTAAAACCACGTCGATTTGGAACTTGAATGTTTTTTATTAGAATTTTCCTTATAAGTGAATCCACTTCGATTTGTTAAACCATGTCGATTTGGAACTTGAATTTTTTTTATTAGAATCTTCCTTATAAGTGAATCCACGTCGATTCGTTAAACTATGTCGATTTGGAACTTGAAGGTTTTTATCAGAATATTACCTACAACTAAAACCATGTCGATTTGGAAATTAAATTTTTTTTATTAGAATCTTCCTTATAAGTAAATCCACGTCGATTTGTTAAACCATGTCGATTTGGAACTTAAAGGTTTTTATGACAATATTACCTACAACTAAAACCATGTCGCTTTGGAACTTGATTTTTTTTATTAGAATTTTCCTTATAAGTATATCCACGTCGATTTGTTAAACCATGTCGATTTGGAACTTGAATGTTTTTTATTAGAATTTTCCTTATAAGTAAATCCACGTCGATTTGGAACTTGAAGGTTTTTATCAGAATTTTTCCTACAAGTAAAACCACGTCGATTTGGAACTTAATTTTTTTATTCAGAATTGTACCTACAACTAAAACCACGTTGATTTGGAACTTGATTTTTTCAATAGAATTTTCCTTATATGTAAATCCACGTCGATTTGGTACTTGAATTTCTTTATTAGAATTGTACCTACAACTAAAACCACGTCGATTTGAAACTTGAATTTTTTTTATTACAATCTTCCTTATAAGTAAATCCACGTCGATATGTAAAACCACGTCGATTTAGAACTTGAAGGTTTTTATCAGAATTTTTCCTACAAGTAAAACCACGTCGATTTGGAACTTGAATGTTTTTTATTAGAATTTTCCTTATAAGTGAATCCACTTCGATTTGTTAAACCATGTCGATTTGGAACTTGAATTTCTTTTATTAGAATCTTCCTTATAAGTAAATCCACGTCGATTTGTAAAACCACGTCGATTTAGAACTTGAAGGTTTTTATCAGAATTGTTCCTACAAGTAAAACCATGTCGATTTGGAACTTGAATGTTTTTTATTAGAATTTTGCTTATAAGTAAATCCCCGTCGATTTGTAAAACCACGTCGATTTGGAACTTGAAGGTTTTTTATCAGAATTTTTCCTACCAGTAAAACCACGTCGATTTGGAACTTGAATTTCTTTATTAGAATTGTACCTACAACTAAAACCACGTCGATTTGAAACTTGAATTTTTTTTATTAGAATCTTCCTTATAAGTAAATCCACGTCGTTTTGTAAAACCATGTCGATTTGGAACTTGAAGGTTTTTATCAGAATATTACTTACAACTAAAACCATGTCGATTTGGAACTTGAATTTTTTTTATTAGAGTCTTCCTTATAAGTAAATCCACGTCGATTTAGAACTTGGTGGAACTGGATTTGGAACTTTTTTATTAGAATCTTCCTTATAAGTGAATCCACGTCGATTTGTTAAACAATGTCGATTTGGAACTTAAAGGTTTTTATGACAATATTACCTACAACTAAAACCACGTCGATTTGGAACTTGAAGGTTTTTATCAGAATTTTTCCTACCAGTAAAACCACGTTGATTTGGAACTTGAATTTTTTGTCAGAATTTTACCTACAACTAAAACCATGTTGATTTAGAACTTGAAGGTTTTTATCAGAATATTACCTACAACTAAAACCATGTCGATTTGAAACTTAAATTTTTTTTATTAGAATCTTCCTTATAAGTAAATCCACGTCGATCTGTAAAACCACTTCGATTTGGAACTTAAATTTTTAAGTCAGAATTTTACCTGCAACTATAACCATGTCGATTTAGAACTTAAATTTTTTTTATTAGAATTTTCCTTATAAGTGAATCCACGTTGATTTGTTAAACCATGTAGATTTGGAGCTTGAAGGTTTTTTTCAGAATATTACCTACAACTAAAACCATGTCGATTTGGAACTTGAATGTTTTTTATTAAAATTTTCCTTATAAAAAATCCCCGTCGATTTGAAAACAACGTCGATTTGGAACTTGAAGTTTTTAGTGTGAATGTTACCTACAACTAAAACCACGTCGATTTGAAACTTTAATTTTTTTTATTAGAATCTTCCTTATAAGTAAATCCACGTCGATTTGTTAAACCATGTCGATTTGGAACTTGAAGGTTTTTTTCAGAATATTACCTACAACTAAAACCATGTCGATTTGGAACTTGAATGTTTTTTATTAGATTTTTCCTTATAAAAAATCCCCGTCGATTTGAAAACAACGTCGATTTAAAACTTGAATTTTTTAGTGTGAATGTTAACTACAACTAAAACCACGTCGATTTGAAACTTGAATTTTTTTTATTAGAATCTTCCTTATAAGTAAATCCACGTCGATTTACAAAACCACGTCGATTTGAAACTTCAAGGAACTGGATTTGGAACTTTTTTATAAGAATCTTCCTTATAAGTAAATCCACGTCGATTTGTAAAACCACGACGATTTAGAACTTAAAGGAACTGGATTTGGAACTTTTTTATAAGAATCTTTCTTATAAGTGAATCCACGTCGATTTGTTAAACCATGTCGATTTGAAACTTGAATTTTTTTTATTAGAATTTTCCTAATAAGTAAATCCACGTCGATTTGGAACTTGAAGGTTTTTATCAGAATTTTTCCTACCAGTAAAACCACGTTGATTTGGAACTTGATTTTTTTATTAGAATCTTCCTTATAAGTGAATCCACGTCGATTTGGAAGTTGAATTTTTTTTATTAGAATTTTCCTTATAAGTAAATCCACGTCGATTTGGAACCATGAAGGTTTTTATCAGAATTTTTCCTACCAGTAAAACCACGTCGATTTGGAACTTGATTTTTTTAATAGAATGTTCCTTATAAGTAAATCCACGTCGATTTGGTACTTGAATTTCTTTATTAGAATTGTACCTACAACTAAAACCACGTCGATTTGAAACTTGAATTTTTTTTATTAGAATCTTCCTTATAAGTAAATCCACGTCGATTTGTAAAACCATGTCGATTTGGAACTTGAAGGTTTTTATCAGAATATTACTTACAACTAAAACCATGTCGATTTGGAACTTGAATTTTTTTTATCAGATTCTTCCTTATAAGTAAATACACGTCGATTTGTAAAACCACGTCGATTTAGAACTTGGTGGAACTGGATTTGGAACTTTTTTATTAGAATCTTCCTTATAAGTGAATCCACGTCGATTTGTTAAACCATGTCGATTTGGAACTTAAAGGTTTTTTATTAGAATTTTCCTTATAAGTAAATCCACGTCGATTTGGAACTTGAAGGTTTTTATCAGAATTTTTCCTACAAGTAAAACCACGTCGATTTGGAACTTAAATTTTTTTTATTAGAATCTTCCTTATAAGTGAATCCACGTCGATTTGTTAAACCATGTCGATTTGGAGCTTGAATGTTTTTTATTAGAATCTTCCTTATAAGTAAATCCACGTCGATTTGGAACTTAATGGTTTTTATCAGAATTTTTCCTAACAGTAAAACCACGTTGATTTGGAACTTGAATTTTTTGTCAGAATTTTACCTACAACTAAAACCATGTCGATTTAGAACTTGAAGGTTTTTATCAGAATATTACCTACAACTAAAACCATGTCGATTTGGAACTTGAATGTTTTTTATTAGATTTTTCCTTTTAAGAAATCCCCGTCGATTTGAAAACAACGTCGATTTGGAACTTGAATTTTTTAGTGTGAATGTTACCTACAACTAAAACCACGTCGATTTGGAACTTGAATGTTTTTTATTAGAATTTTCCTTATAAGTAAATCCCCGTCGATTTGTAAAACCACGTCGATTTGGAACTTGAAGGTTTTTATCAGAATTTTTCCTACCAGTAAAACCACGTCGATTTGGAACTTGAATTTTTTATTCAGAATTTTACCTACAAATAAAACCACGTTGATTTGGAACTTGATTTTTTTAATAGAATGTTCCTTATAAGTAAAACCACGTCGATTTGGTACTTGAATTTCTTTATTAGAATTGTACCTACAACTAAAACCACGTCGATTTGAAACTTGAATTTTTTTTATTAGAATCTTCCTTATAAGTAAATCCACGTCGATTTGTAAAACCACGTCGATTTGGAACTTGAATTTTTAAGTCAGAATTTTACCTGCAACTAAAACCACGTCGATTTGGAACTTGAATTTTTTTTATTAGAATTTTTCTTATAAGTAAATCCACGTCGATTTGTCAAACCATGTCGATTTGGAACTTGAAGGTTTTTTTCAGAATATTACCTACAACTAAAACCATGTCGATTTGGAACTTGAATGTTTTTTATTAGATTTTTCCTTTTAAAAAATCCTCGTCGATTTGAAAACAACGTCGATTTGGAACTTGAATTTTTTAGTGTGAATGTTACCTACAACTAAAACCACGTCGATTTGGAACTTGAATGTTTTTTATTAGAATTTTCCTTATAAGTAAATCCCCGTCGATTTGTAAAACCACGTCGATTTGGAACTTGAAGGTTTTTATCAGAATTTTTCCTACCAGTAAAACCACGTCGATTTGGAACTTGAATTTTTTATTCAGAATTTTACCTACAAATAAAACCACGTTGATTTGGAACTTGATTTTTTTAATAGAATGTTCCTTATAAGTAAAACCACGTCGATTTGGTACTTGAATTTCTTTATTAGAATTGTACCTACAACTAAAACCACGTCGATTTGAAACTTGAATTTTTTTTATTAGAATCTTCCTTATAAGTAAATCCACGTCGATTTGTAAAACCATGTCGATTTGGAACATGAAGGTTTTTATCAGAATATTACTTACAACTAAAACCATGTCGATTTGGAACTTGAATTTTTTTTATTAGAGTCTTCCTTATAAGTAAATCCACGTCGATTTAGAACTTGGTGGAACTGGATTTGGAACTTTTTTATTAGAATCTTCCTTATAAGTGAATCCACGTCGATTTGTTAAACCATGTCGATTTGGAACTTAAAGGTTTTTATGACAATATTACCTACAACCAAAACCATGTCGCTTTGGAACTTGATTTTTTTTATTAGAATTTTCCTTATAAGTATATCCACGTCGATTTGTTAAACCATGTCGATTTGGAACTTGAATGTTTTTTATTAGAATTTTCCTTATAAGTAAATCCACGTCGATTTGGAACTTAAAGGTTTTTATCAGAATTTTTCCTAACAGTAAAACCACGTTGATTTGGAACTTGAATTTTTTGTCAGAATTTTACCTACAACTAAAACCATGTCGATTTAGAACTTGAAGGTTTTTATCAGAATATTACCTACAACTAAAACCACGTCGATTTGAAACTTGAATTTTTTTTATTAGAATCTTCCTTATAAGTAAATCCACGTCAATTTGTAAAACCATGTCGATTTGGAACTTGAAGGTTTTTATCAGAATATTACTTACAACTAAAACCATGTCGATTTGGAACTTGAATTTTTTTTATTAGAGTCTTCCTTATAAGTAAATCCACGTCGATTTAGAACTTGGTGGAACTGGATTTGGAACTTTTTTATTAGAATCTTCCTTATAAGTGAATCCACGTCGATTTGTTAAACCATGTCGATTTGGAACTTAAAGGTTTTTATGACAATATTACCTACAACTAAAACCACGTCGATTTGGAAGTTGAAGGTTTTTATCAGAATTTTTCCTACCAGTAAAACCACGTTGATTTGGAACTTGAATTTTTTGTCAGAATTTTACCTACAACTAAAACCATGTTGATTTAGAACTTGAAGGTTTTTATCAGAATATTACCTACAACTAAAACCATGTCGATTTGAAACTTAAATTTTTTTTATTAGAATCTTCCTTATAAGTAAATCCACGTCTATCTGTTAAACCACGTCGATTTGGAACTTGAATGTTTTTTATTAGAATTTTCCTAATAAGTAAATCCCCGTCGATTTGTAAAACCACGTCGATTTGGAACTTGAAGGTTTTTATCAGAATTTTTCCTACCAGTAAAACCACGTCGATTTGGAACTTGAATTTTTTATTCAGAATTTTACCTACAAATAAAACCACGTTGATTTGGAACTTGATTTTTTTAATAGAATGTTCCTTATAAGTAAATCCACGTCGATTTGGTACTTGAATTTCTTTATTAGAATTGTACCAACAACTAAAACCACGTCGATTTGAAACTTGAATTTTTTTTATTAGAATCTTCCTTATAAGTAAATCCACGTCGATTTGTAAAACCATGTCGATTTGGAACTTGAAGGTTTTTATCAGAATATTACTTACAACTAAAACCATGTCGATTTGGAACTTGAATTTTTTTTATTAGAGTCTTCCTTATAAGTAAATCCACGTCGATTTAGAACTTGGTGGAACTGGATTTGGAACTTTTTTATTAGAATCTTCCTTATAAGTGAATCCACGTCGATTTGTTAAACCATGTCGATTTGGAACTTGAATGTTTTTTATTAGAATTTTCCTTATAAGTAAATCCACGTCGATTTGGAACTTAAAGGTTTTTATCAGAATTTTTCCTAACAGTAAAACCACGTTGATTTGGAACTTGAATTTTTTGTCAGAATTTTACCTACAACTGAAACCATGTCGATTTAGAACTTGAAGGTTTTTATCAGAATATTACCTACAACTAAAACCATGTCGATTTAAAACTTAAATTTTTTTTATTAGAATCTTCCTTATAAGTAAATCCACGTCGATTTGTAAAACCACGTCGATTTGGAACTTGAATTTTTTAGTCAGAATTGTACCTACAACTAAAACCACGTTGATTTGGAACTTGATTTTTTCAATAGAATTTTCCTTATATGTAAATCCACGTCGATTTGGTACTTGAATTTCTTTATTAGAATTGTACCTACAACTAAAACCACGTCGATTTAAAACTTGAATTTTCTTTATTAGAATCTTCCTTATAAGTAAATCCACGTCGATTTGTAAAACCATGTCGATTTGGAACTTGAAGGTTTTTATCAGAATATTACTTACAACTAAAACCATGTCGATTTGGAACTTGAATTTTTTTTATTAGAATCTTCCTTATAAGTAAATCCACGTCGATTTGTAAAACCACGTCGATTTAGAACTTGAAGGAACTGGATTTGGAACTTTTTTATTAGAATCTTCCTTATAAGTAAATCCACGTCGATTTGGAACTTGAAGGTTTTTATCAGAATACTACCTACAACTAAAACCATGTCGATTTGAAACTTAAATTTTTTTTTTTAGAATCTTCCTTATAAGTAAATCCACGTCGATTTGTAATACCACGTTGATTTGGAACTTAAATTTTTTTTATTAGAATCTTCCTTATAAGTAAATCAACGTCGATTTGTAAAACCACGACGATTTGGAACCTCAATTTTTTAGTCAGAATTTTACCTGCATCTAAAACCATGTCGATTTGGAACTTGAATTTTTTTTTTTTTAGAATTTTCCTTATATTAAATCTACGTCGATTTGGAACTTAAAGGTTTTTATCAGAATTTTTCCTACAAGTAAAACCACGTCGATTTGGAACTTGAATTTTTTTTATTACAATCTTCCTTATAAGTGAATCCACGTCGATTTGTTAAACCATGTCGATTTGGAACTTAAAGGTTTTTATCAGAATATTACCTACAACTAAAACCATGTTGATTTAGAACTTGAAGGTTTTTATCAGAATATTACCTACAACTAAAACCATGTCGATTTGGAAATTAAATTTTTTTTATCAGAATCTTCCTTATAAGTAAATCCACGTCGATTTGTAAAACCACGACGATTTGGAACTTGAAGGTTTTTATCAGAGTTTTTCCTACAACTAAAACCATGTCGATTTGGAACTTGAATATTTTATTCAGAATTTTACCTACAACTAAAGCCACGTTGATTTGGAACTTAATTTTTTTAATAGAATGTTCCTTATAAGTAAATCCACGTCGATTTGGTACTTGAAGGTTTTTATCAGAATATTACTTACAACTAAAACCATGTCGATTTGGAACTTGAATTTCTTTTTATTAGAATCTTTCTTATAAGTAAATCCACGTCGATTTGTAAAACCACGTCGATTTAGAACTTGAAGGAACTGGATTTGAAACTTTTTTATTAGAATCTTCCTTATAAGTGAATCCACGTCGATTTGTTAAACCATGTCGATTTGGAACTTGAATTTTTTTTATTAGAATTTTCCTTATAAGTAAAACCATGTCGATTTGGAACTTGAAGGTTTTTATCAGAATATTACCTATAACTAAATCCATGTCGATTTGGAACTTGAATTTCTTTTATTAGAATCTTCCTTATAAGTAAATCCACGTCGATTTGTAAAACCACGTCGATTTAGAACTTGAAGGTTTTTTATTAGAATTTTCCTTATAAGTAAATCCCCGTCGATTTGTAAAACCATGTCGATTTGGAACTTGAAGGTTTTTATCAGAATATTACCTATAACTAAATCCATGTCGATTTGGAACTTGAATTTCTTTTATTAGAATCTTCCTTATAAGTAAATCCACGTCGATTTGTAAAACCACGTCGATTTAGAACTTGAAGGTTTTTATCAGAATTGTTCCTACAAGTAAAACCATGTCGATTTGGAACTTGAATGTTTTTTATTAGAATTTTCCTTATAAGTAAATCCCCGTCGATTTGTAAAACCACGTCGATTTGGAACTTGAAGGTTTTTATCAGAATTTTTCCTACCAGTAAAACCACGTCGATTTGGAACTTGAATTTCTTTATTAGAATTGTACCTACAACTAAAACCACGTCGATTTGAAACTTGAATTTTTTTTATTAGAATCTTCCTTATAAGTAAATCCACGTCAATTTGTAAAACCATGTCGATTTGGAACTTGAAGGTTTTTATCAGAATATTACTTACAACTAAAACCATGTCGATTTGGAACTTGAATTTTTTTTATTAGAGTCTTCCTTATAAGTAAATCCACGTCGATTTAGAACTTGGTGGAACTGGATTTGGAACTTTTTTATTAGAATCTTCCTTATAAGTGAATCCACGTCGATTTGTTAAACCATGTCGATTTGGAACTTAAAGGTTTTTATGACAATATTACCTACAGCCAAAACCATGTCGCTTTGGAACTTGATTTTTTTTATTAGAATTTTCCTTATAAGTATATCCACGTCGATTTGTAAAACCACGTCGATTTGGAACTTGAATTTTTAAGTCTGAATTTTACCTGCAACTAAAACCACGTCGATTTGGAACTTGAATTTTTTTTATTAGAATTTTTCTTATAAGTAAATCCACGTCGATTTGTTAAACCATGTCGATTTGGAACTTGAAGGTTTTTTTCAGAATATTACCTACAACTAAAACCATGTCGATTTGGAACTTGAATGTTTTTTATTAGATTTTTCCTTTTAAAAAATCCCCGTCGATTTGAAAACAACGTCGATTTGGAACTTGAATTTTTTAGTGTGAATGTTACCTACAACTAAAACCACGTCGATTTGGAACTTGAATGTTTTTTATTAGAATTTTCCTTATAAGTAAATCCCCGTCGATTTGTAAAACCACGTCGATTTGGAACTTGAAGGTTTTTATCAGAATTTTTCCTACAAGTAAAACCACGTCGATTTGGAACTTGAATTTTTTTTATTAGAATCTTCCTTATAAGTTAATCCTCGTCGATTTGTAAAACCATGTCGACTTGGAACTTAAAGGTTTTTATCAGAATATTACCTACAACTAAAACAATGTCGATTTGTAACTTGAATTTTTTTTATTAGAATCTTCCTTATAAGTAAATCCACGTCGATTTGTAAAACCACGACGATTTGGAACTTGAAGGTTTTTATCAGAATTTTTCCTACAACTAAAACCATGTCGATTTGGAACTTGAATTTTTTATTCAGAATTTTACCTACAACTAAAGCCACGTTGATTTAGAACTTAATTTTTTTAATAGAATGCTCCTTATAAGTAAATCCACGTCGATTTGGTACTTGAAGGTTTTTATCAGAATATTACTTACAACAAAAACCATGTCGATTTGGAACTTGAATTTCTTTTTATTAGAATCTTTCTTATAAGTAAATCCACGTCGATTTGTAAAACCACGTCGATTTAGAACTTGAAGGAACTGGATTTGAAACTTTTTTATTAGAATTTTCCTTATAAGTGAATCCACGTCGATTTGTTAAACCATGTCGATTTGGAACTTGAATTTTTTTTATTAGAATTTTCCTTATAAGTAAATCCACGTCGATTTGGAACTTAAAGGTTTTATCAGAATTTTTCCTACCAGTAAAACCACGTCGATTTGGAACCTGAATTATTTGTCAGAATTTTATCTACAACTAAAACCATGTCGATTTAGAACTTAAAGGTTTTTATCAGAATATTACCTACAACTAAAACCATGTGGATTTGAGACTTGAATTTTTTTTATTAGAATCTTCCTTATAAGTAAATCCACGTCGATATGTAAAACCACGTCGATTTGGAACTTGAAGGTTTTTATCAGAATTTTTCCTACAAGTAAAACCACGTCGATTCGGAACTTGAATGTTTTTTATTAGAATTTTCCTTATAAGTGAATCCACGTCGATTTGTTAAACCATGTCGATTTGGAACTTGAAGGTTTTTATCAGAATATTACCTATAACTAAATCCATGTCGATTTTGAACTTGAATTTCTTTTATTAGAATCTTCCTTATAAGTAAATCCACGTCGATTTGTAAATCCACGTCGATTTAGAACTTGAAGGTTTTTTATTAGAATTTTCCTTATAAGTAAATCCCCGTCGATTTGTAAAACCATGTCGATTTGGAACTTGAAGGTTTTTATCAGAATATTACCTATAACTAAATCCATGTCGATTTGGAACTTGAATTTCTTTTATTAGAATCTTCCTTATAAGTAAATCCACGTCGATTTGTAAAACTACGTCGATTTAGAACTTGAAGGTTTTTATCAGAATTGTTCCTACAAGTAAAACCATGTCGATTTGGAACTTGAATGTTTTTTATTAGAATTTTCCTTATAAGTAAATCCCCGTCGATTTGTAAAACCACGTCGATTTAGAACTTGAAGGTTTTTATCAGAATTTTTCCTACCAGTAAAACCACGTCGATTTGGAACTTGAATTTCTTTATTAGAATTGTACCTACAACTAAAACCACGTCGATTTGAAACTTGAATTTTTTTTATTAGAATCTTCCTTATAAGTAAATCCACGTCAATTTGTAAAACCATGTCGATTTGGAACTTGAAGGTTTTTATCAGAATATTACTTACAACTAAAACCATGTCGATTTGGAACTTGAATTTTTTTTATTAGAGTCTTCCTTATAAGTAAATCCACGTCGATTTAGAACTTGGTGGAACTGGATTTGGAACTTTTTTATTAGAATCTTCCTTATAAGTGAATCCACGTCGATTTGTTAAACCATGTCGATTTGGAACTTAAAGGTTTTTATGACAATATTACCTACAACTAAAACCACGTCGATTTGGAACTTGAAGGTTTTTATCAGAATTTTTCCTACCAGTAAAACCACGTTGATTTGGAACTTGAATTTTTTGTCAGAATTTTACCTACAACTAAAACCATGTTGATTTAGAACTTGAAGGTTTTTATCAGAATATTACCTACAACTAAAACCATGTCGATTTGAAACTTAAATTTTTTTTATTAGAATCTTCCTTATAAGTAAATCCACGTCGATCTGTTAAACCATGTAGATTTGGAGCTTGAAGGTTTTTTTCAGAATATTACCTACAACTAAAACCATGTCGATTTGGAACTTGAATGTTTTTTATTAAAATTTTCCTTATAAAAAATCCCCGTCGATTTGAAAACAACGTCGATTTGGAACTTGAAGTTTTTAGTGTGAATGTTACCTACAAATAAAACCACGTCGTTTTGAAACTTTAATTTATTTTATTAGAATCTTCCTTATAAGTAAATCCACGTCGATTTGTTAAACCATGTCGATTTGGAACTTGAAGGTTTTTTTCAGAATATTACCTACAACTAAAACCATGTCGATTTGGAACTTGAATGTTTTTTATTAGATTTTTCCTTATAAAAAATCCTCGTCGATTTGAAAACAACGTCGATTTAAAACTTGAATTTTTTAGTGTAAATGTTACCTACAACTAAAACCATGTCGATTTGGAACTTGAATTTTTTTTATTAGAATCTTCCTTATAAGTAAATCCACGTCGATTTGTAAAACCACGTCGATTTAGAACTTGAAGGAACTGGATTTGGAACTTTTTTATTAGAATCTTCCTTATAAGTGAATCCACGTCGCTTTGTTAAACCACGTCGATTTGGAAGTTGAATTTTTTTTATTAGAATTTTCCTTATAAGTGAATCCACGTCGATTTGGAACCATGAAGGTTTTTATCAGAATTTTTCCTACCAGTAAAACCACGTCGATTTGGAACTTGATTTTTTTAATAGAATGTTCCTTATAAGTAAATCCACGTCGATTTGGTACTTGAATTTCTTTATTAGAATTGTACCTACAACTAAAACCACGTCGATTTGAAACTTGAATTTTTTTTATTAGAATCTTCCTTATAAGTAAATCCACGTCGATTTGTAAAACCATGTCGATTTGGAACTTGAAGGTTTTTATCAGAATATTACTTACAACTAAAACCATGTCGATTTGGAACTTGAATTTTTTTTATTAGATTCTTCCTTATAAGTAAATCCACGTCGATTTGTAAAACCACGTCGATTTAGAACTTGGTGAAACTGGATTTGGAACTTTTTTATTAGAATCTTCCTTATAAGTGAATCCACGTCGATTTGTTAAACCATGTCGATTTGGAACTTAAAGGTTTTTTATTAGAATTTTCCTTATAAGTAAATCCACGTCGATTTGGAACTTGAAGGTTTTTATCAGAATTTTTCCTACAAGTAAAACCACCTCGATTTGGAACTTAAATTTTTTTTATTAGAATCTTCCTTATAAGTGAATCCACGTCGATTTGTTAAACCATGTCGATTTGGAACTTGAATGTTTTTTATTAGAATTTTCCTTATAAGTAAATCCACGTCGATTTGGAACTTGAAGGTTTTTATCAGAATTTTTCCTACAACTAAAACCATGTCGATTTGGAACTTGAATGTTTTTTATTAGATTTTTCCTTATAAAAAATCCCCGTCGATTTGAAAACAACGTCTATTTAAAACTTGATTTTTTTAGTGTGAATGTTAACTACAACTAAAACCACGTCGATTTAAAACTTGAATTTTTTTTATTAGAATCTTCCTTATAAGTAAATCCACGTCGATTTGTAAAACCACGTCGATTTGAAACTTGAAGGAACTGGATTTGGAACTTTTTTATAAGAATCTTCCTTATAAGTAAATCCACGTCGATTTGTAAAACCACAACGATTTAGAACTTAAAGGAACTGGATTTGGAACTTTTTTATAAGAATCTTCCTTATAAGTGAATCCACGTCGATTTGTTAAACCATGTCGATTTGAAACTTGAATTTTTTTTATTAGAATTTTCCTTATAAGTAAATCCACGTCGATTTGGAACTTGAAGGTTTTTATCAGAATTTTTCCTACCAGTAAAACCACGTTGATTTGGAACTTGATTTTTTTGTCAGAATTTTACCTACAACTAAAACCATGTCAATTTGGAACTTGAATTTTTTTTATTAGAATCTTCCTTATAAGTAAATCCACGTCGATTTGTAAAACCACGTCGATTTAGAACTTGAAGGAACTGGATTTGGAACTTTTTTATTAGAATCTTCCTTATAAGTGAATCCACGTCGATTTGTTAAACCACGTCGATTTGGAAGTTGAATTTTTTTAATTAGAATTTTCCTTATAAGTAAATCCACGTCGATTTGGAACCATGAAGGTTTTTATCAGAATTTTTCCTACCAGTAAAACCACGTCGATTTGGAACTTGATTTTTTTAATAGAATGTTCCTTATAAGTAAATCCTCGTCAGTTTTGGAACTTAAAGGTTTTTATCAGAATTATTCCTACCAGTAAAACCACGTTGATTTGGAACTTGAATTTTATGTCAGAATTTTACCTACAACTAAAAACATGTCGATTTAGAACTTGAAGGTTTTTATCAGAATATTACCTACAACTAAAACCATGTCGATTTAAAACTTAAATTTTTTTTATTAGAATCTTCCTTATAAGTAAATCCACGTCGATTTGTAAAACCACGTCGATTTGGAAGTTGAATTTTTTAGTCAGAATTTTACCTGCAACTAAAACCATGTCGATTTGGAACTTGATTTTTTTTTATTAGAATTTTCCTTATAAGTAAATCCACGTCGATTTGGAACTTGAAGGTTTTTATCAGAATTTTTCCTACAAGTAAAACCACGTCGATTTGGAACTTGAATTTTTTTTATTAGAATCTTCCTTATAAGTAAATCCACGTCGATTTGTAAAACCACGTCGATTTGGAACTTGAATTTTTTAGTCAGAATTTTACCTGCAACTAAAACCATGTCGATTTGGAACTTGAATTTTTTTTATTAGAATTTTCCTTATAAGTAAATCCACGTCGATTTGTTAAACCATGTAGATTTGGAACTTGAAGGTTTTTTTCAGAATATTACCTACAACTAAAACCATGTCGATTTGGAACTTGAATGTTTTTTATTAGAATTTTCCTTATAAAAAATCCCCGTCGATTTGAAAACAACGTCGATTTGGAACTTGAAGTTTTTAGTGTGAATGTTACCTACAACTAAAACCACGTCGATTTGAAACTTTAATTTTTTTTATTAGAATCTTCCTTACAAGTGAATCCACGTCGATTCGTTAAACCATGTCGATTTGGAACTTGAAGGTTTTTATCAGAATTTTTCCTACAAGTAAAACCACGTCGATTTGGAACTTGAATTTTTTT
The DNA here is from genome assembly GCA_037103525.1 of Ganaspis brasiliensis. Taxonomy (NCBI): domain Eukaryota; kingdom Metazoa; phylum Arthropoda; class Insecta; order Hymenoptera; family Figitidae; genus Ganaspis; species Ganaspis brasiliensis. The sequence goes on along the minus strand of JAZKLR010000282.1, from coordinate 287,298 downwards.
TATTAGAATCTTCCTTATAAGTGAATCCACGTCGATTCGTTAAACCATGTCGATTTGGAACTTGAAGGTTTTTATCAGAATATTACCTACAACTAAAACCATGTCGATTTGGAAATTGAATTTTTTTTATTAGAATCTTCCTTATAAGTAAATCCACGTCGATTTGTAAACAACGTCGATTTGGAACTTGAAGTTTTTAGTGTGAATGTTACCTAAAACTAAAACCACGTCGATTTGGAACTTGAATGTTTTTTATTAGATTTTTCCTTATAAAAAATCCTCGTCGATTTGAAAACAACGTCGATTTAAAACTTGAAGTTTTTAGTGTGAATGTTACCTACAACTAAAACCACGTCGATTTGAAACTTTAATTTTTTTTATTAGAATCTTCCTTATAAGTGAATCCACGTCGATTCGTTAAACCATGTCGATTTGGAACTTGAAGGTTTTTATCAGCATATTACCTACAACTAAAACCATGTCGATTTGGAAATTGAATTTTTTTTATTAGAATCTTCCTTATAAGTAAATCCACGTCGATTTGTTAAACCATGTCGATTTGGAACTTTAATGTTTTTTATTAAAATTTTCCTTATAAGTAAATCCACGTCGATTTAGAACCATGAAGGTTTTTATCAGAATTTTTCCTACCAGTAAAACCACGTCGATTTGGAACTTAAATTTTTTATTCAGAATTGTACCTACAACTAAAACCACGTTGATTTGGAACTTGATTTTTTTAATAGAATTTTCCTTATAAGTAAATCCACGTCGATTTGGTACTTGAATTTCTTTATTAGAATTGTACCTACAACTAAAACCACGTCGATTTGAAACTTTAATTTTTTTTATTAGAATCTTCCTTATAAGTAAATCCACGTCGATTTGTAAAACCATGTCGATTTGGAACTTGAAGGTTTTTATCAGAATATTACTTACAACTAAAACCATGTCGATTTGGAACTTGAATTTTTTTTATTAGAATCTTCCTTATAAGTAAATCAACGTCGATTTGTAAAACCACGACGATTTGGAACTTCAATTTTTTAGTCAGAATTTTACCTGCATCTAAAACCATGTCGATTTGGAACTTGAAGGTTTTTATCAGAATTTTTCCTACAAGTAAAACCACGTCGATTTGGAACTTGAATTTTTTTTATTAGAATCTTCCTTATAAGTGAATCCACGTCGATTTGTTAAACCATGTCGATTTGGAACTTAAAGGTTTTTATCAGAATATTACCTACAACTTAAACCATGTTAATATAGAACATGAAGGTTTTTATCAGAATATTACCTACAACTAAAACTATGTCGATTTGGAACTTGAATTTTTTTTATTAGAATCTTCCTTATAAGTAAATCCACGTCGATTTGAAAAACCACGACGATTTGGAACTTGAAGGTTTTTATCAGAATTTTTCCTACAACTAAAACCATGTCGATTTGGAACTTGAATTTTATATTCAGAATTTTACCTACAACTGAAGCCACGTTGATTTGGAACTTAATTTTTTTAATAGAATGTCCCTTATAAGTAAATCCACGTCGATTTGGTACTTGAAGGTTTTTATCAGAATATTACTTACAACTAAAACCATGTCGATTTGGAACTTGAATTTCTTTTTATTAGAATCTTTTTTATAAGTAAATCCACGTCGATTTGTAAAACCACGTCGATTTAGAACTTGAAGGAACTGGATTTGGAACTTTTTTATTAGAATCTTCCTTAGAAGTGAATCCACGTCGATTTGTTAAACCATGTCGACTTGGAACTTGAATTTTTTTTATTAGAATTTTCCTTATAAGTAAATCCACGTCGATTTGGAACTTAAAGGTTTTATCAGAATTTTTCCTACCAGTAAAACCACGTCGATTTGGAACCTAAATTTTTTGTCAGAATTTTATCTACAACTAAAACCATGTCGATTTAGAACTTAAAGGTTTTTATCAGAATATTACCTACAACTAAAACCATGTGGATTTGAAACTTGAATTTTTTTAATTAGAATCTTCCTTATAAGTAAATCCACGTCGATATGTAAAACCACGTCGATTTGGAACTTGAAGGTTTTTATCAGAATTTTTCCTACAAGTAAAACCACGTCGATTTGGAACTTAAATGTTTTTTATTAGAATTTTCCTTATAAGTAAATCCACGTCGATTTGTTAAACCATGTCGATTTGGAACTTGAATTTTTTTTATTAGAATCTTCCTTGTAAGTGAATTCACGTCGATTTGAAACTTTAATGTTTTTTATTAGAATTTTCCTTATAAGTAAATCCCCGTCGATTTGTAAAACCATGTCGATTTGGAACTTGAAGGTTTTTATCAGAATATTACCTATAACTAAATCCATGTCGATTTGGAACTTGAATTTCTTTTATTAGAATCTTCCTTATAAGTAAATCCACGTCGATTTGTAAAACCACGTCGATTTAGAACTTGAAGGTTTTTATCAGAATTGTTCCTACAAGTAAAACCATGTCGATTTGAAACTTGAATGTTTTTTATTACAATCTTCCTTATAAGTGAATCCACGTCGATTTGTAAAACCACGTCGATTTTGAACTTGAAGGTTTTTATCAGAATTTTTCCTACCAGTAAAACCACGTCGATTTGGAACTTGAATTTTTTAATCAGAATTTTACCTACAAATAAAACCACGTTGATTTGGAACTTGATTTTTTTAATAGAATGTTCCTTATAAGTAAATCCACGTCGATTTGGTACTTGAATTTCTTTATTAGAATTGTACCTACAACTAAAACCACGTCGATTTAAAACTTGAATTTTTTTTATTAGAATCTTCCTTATAAGTAAATCCACGTCGATTTGTAAAACCATGTCGATTTGGAACTTGAAGGTTTTTATCAGAATATTACTTACAACTAAAACCATGTCGATTTGGAACTTGAATTTTTTTTATTAGAGACTTCCTTATAAGTAAATCCACGTCAATTTGTAAAACCACGTCGATTTAGAACTTGGTGGAACTGGATTTGGAACTTTTTTATTAGAATCTTCCTTATAAGTGAATCCACGTCGATTTGTTAAACCATGTCGATTTGGAACTTAAAGGTTTTTTTGACAATATTACCTACAAGTAAAACCACGTCGATTTGGAACTTGAATTTTTTTTATTAGAATCTTCCTTATAAGTGAATCCACGTCGATTTGTTAAACCATGTCGATTTGGAACTTGAAGGAACTGGATTTGGAACTTTTTTATTAGAATCTTCCTTATAAGTGAATCCACGTCGTTTTGTAAAACCACGTCGATTTGGAACTTGAATTTTTTTTATAAGAATCTTCCTTATAAGTAAATCCACGTCGATTTGTAAAACCACGACGATTTAGAACTTAAAGGAACTGGATTTGGAACTTTTTTATTAGAATCTTCCTTATAAGTAAATCCACGTCGATTTGTAAAACCACGTCGATTTGGAAGTTGAATTTTTTAGTCAGAATTTTACCTGCAACTAAAACCATGTCGATTTGGAACTTGATTTTTTTTTATTAGAATTTTCCTTATAAGTAAATCCACGTCGATTTGGAACTTGAAGGTTTTTATCAGAATTTTTCCTACAAGTAAAACCACGTCGATTTGGAACTTGAATTTTTTTTATTAGAATCTTCCTTATAAGTGAATCCACGTCAATTTGTTAAACCATGTCGATTTCGAACTTGAAGTTTTTTATCAGAATATTACCTACAACTAAAACCATGTCGATTTGAAACTTAAATTTTTTTTATTAGAATCTTCCTTATAAGTAAATCCACGTCGATTTGTAAAACCACGTCGATTTGGAACTTGAATTTTTTAGTCAGAATTTTACCTGCAACTAAAACCATGTCGATTTGGAACTTGAATTTTTTTTATTAGAATTTTCCTTATAAGTAAATCCACGTCGATTTGTTAAACCATGTAGATTTGGAACTTGAAGGTTTTTTTCAGAATATTACCTACAACTAAAACCATGTCGATTTGGAACTTGAATGTTTTTTATTAGAATTTTCCTTATAAAAAATCCCCGTCGATTTGAAAACAACGTCGATTTGGAACTTGAAGTTTTTAGTGTGAATGTTACCTACAACTAAAACCACGTCGATTTGAAACTTTAATTTTTTTTATTAGAATCTTCCTTACAAGTGAATCCACGTCGATTCGTTAAACCATGTCGATTTGGAACTTGAAGGTTTTTATCAGAATTTTTCCTACAAGTAAAACCACGTCGATTTGGAACTTGAATTTTTTTTATTAGAATCTTCCTTATAAGTGAATCCACGTCGATTCGTTAAACCATGTCGATTTGGAACTTGAAGGTTTTTATCAGAATATTACCTACAACTAAAACCATGTCGATTTGGAAATTGAATTTTTTTTATTAGAATCTTCCTTATAAGTAAATCCACGTCGATTTGTAAACAACGTCGATTTGGAACTTGAAGTTTTTAGTGTGAATGTTACCTACAACTAAAACCACGTCGATTTGGAACTTGAATGTTTTTTATTAGATTTTTCCTTATAAAAAATCCTCGTCGATTTGAAAACAACGTCGATTTAAAACTTGAAGTTTTTAGTGTGAATGTTACCTACAACTAAAACCACGTCGATTTGAAACTTTAATTTTTTTTATTAGAATCTTCCTTATAAGTGAATCCACGTCGATTCGTTAAACCATGTCGATTTGGAACTTGAAGGTTTTTATCAGCATATTACCTACAACTAAAACCATGTCGATTTGGAAATTGAATTTTTTTTATTAGAATCTTCCTTATAAGTAAATCCACGTCGATTTGTTAAACCATGTCGATTTGGAACTTTAATGTTTTTTATTAAAATTTTCCTTATAAGTAAATCCACGTCGATTTAGAACCATGAAGGTTTTTATCAGAATTTTTCCTACCAGTAAAACCACGTCGATTTGGAACTTAAATTTTTTATTCAGAATTGTACCTACAACTAAAACCACGTTGATTTGGAACTTGATTTTTTTAATAGAATTTTCCTTACAAGTAAATCCACGTCGATTTGGTACTTGAATTTCTTTATTAGAATTGTACCTACAACTAAAACCACGTCGATTTGAAACTTTAATTTTTTTTATTAGAATCTTCCTTATAAGTAAATCCACGTCGATTTGTAAAACCATGTCGATTTGGAACTTGAAGGTTTTTATCAGAATATTACTTACAACTAAAACCATGTCGATTTGGAACTTGAATTTTTTTTATTAGAATCTTCCTTATAAGTAAATCAACGTCGATTTGTAAAACCACGACGATTTGGAACTTCAATTTTTTAGTCAGAATTTTACCTGCATCTAAAACCATGTCGATTTGGAACTTGAAGGTTTTTATCAGAATTTTTCCTACAAGTAAAACCACGTCGATTTGGAACTTGAATTTTTTTTATTAGAATCTTCCTTATAAGTGAATCCACGTCGATTTGTTAAACCATGTCGATTTGGAACTTAAAGGTTTTTATCAGAATATTACCTACAACTTAAACCATGTTAATATAGAACATGAAGGTTTTTATCAGAATATTACCTACAACTAAAACTATGTCGATTTGGAACTTGAATTTTTTTTATTAGAATCTTCCTTATAAGTAAATCCACGTCGATTTGAAAAACCACGACGATTTGGAACTTGAAGGTTTTTATCAGAATTTTTCCTACAACTAAAACCATGTCGATTTGGAACTTGAATTTTATATTCAGAATTTTACCTACAACTGAAGCCACGTTGATTTGGAACTTAATTTTTTTAATAGAATGTCCCTTATAAGTAAATCCACGTCGATTTGGTACTTGAAGGTTTTTATCAGAATATTACTTACAACTAAAACCATGTCGATTTGGAACTTGAATTTCTTTTTATTAGAATCTTTTTTATAAGTAAATCCACGTCGATTTGTAAAACCACGTCGATTTAGAACTTGAAGGAACTGGATTTGGAACTTTTTTATTAGAATCTTCCTTAGAAGTGAATCCACGTCGATTTGTTAAACCATGTCGACTTGGAACTTGAATTTTTTTTATTAGAATTTTCCTTATAAGTAAATCCACGTCGATTTGGAACTTAAAGGTTTTATCAGAATTTTTCCTACCAGTAAAACCACGTCGATTTGGAACCTAAATTTTTTGTCAGAATTTTATCTACAACTAAAACCATGTCGATTTAGAACTTAAAGGTTTTTATCAGAATATTACCTACAACTAAAACCATGTGGATTTGAAACTTGAATTTTTTTAATTAGAATCTTCCTTATAAGTAAATCCACGTCGATATGTAAAACCACGTCGATTTGGAACTTGAAGGTTTTTATCAGAATTTTTCCTACAAGTAAAACCACGTCGATTTGGAACTTAAATGTTTTTTATTAGAATTTTCCTTATAAGTAAATCCACGTCGATTTGTTAAACCATGTCGATTTGGAACTTGAATTTTTTTTATTAGAATCTTCCTTGTAAGTGAATTCACGTCGATTCGTTAAACTATGTCGATTTGGAACTTGAAGGTTTTTATCAGAATATTACCTACAACTAAAACCATGTCGATTTGGAAATTAAATTTTTTTTATTAGAATCTTCCTTATAAGTAAATCCACGTCGATTTGAAACTTTAATGTTTTTTATTAGAATTTTCCTTATAAGTAAATCCCCGTCGATTTGTAAAACCATGTCGATTTGGAACTTGAAGGTTTTTATCAGAATATTACCTATAACTAAATCCATGTCGATTTGGAACTTGAATTTCTTTTATTAGAATCTTCCTTATAAGTAAATCCACGTCGATTTGTAAAACCACGTCGATTTAGAACTTGAAGGTTTTTATCAGAATTGTTCCTACAAGTAAAACCATGTCGATTTGAAACTTGAATGTTTTTTATTACAATCTTCCTTATAAGTGAATCCACGTCGATTTGTAAAACCACGTCGATTTTGAACTTGAAGGTTTTTATCAGAATTTTTCCTACCAGTAAAACCACGTCGATTTGGAACTTGAATTTTTTAATCAGAATTTTACCTACAAATAAAACCACGTTGATTTGGAACTTGATTTTTTTAATAGAATGTTCCTTATAAGTAAATCCACGTCGATTTGGTACTTGAATTTCTTTATTAGAATTGTACCTACAACTAAAACCACGTCGATTTAAAACTTGAATTTTTTTTATTAGAGACTTCCTTATAAGTAAATCCACGTCAATTTGTAAAACCACGTCGATTTAGAACTTGGTGGAACTGGATTTGGAACTTTTTTATTAGAATCTTCCTTATAAGTGAATCCACGTCGATTTGTTAAACCATGTCGATTTGGAACTTAAAGGTTTTTTTGACAATATTACCTACAAGTAAAACCACGTCGATTTGGAACTTGAATTTTTTTTATTAGAATCTTCCTTATAAGTGAATCCACGTCGATTTGTTAAACCATGTCGATTTGGAACTTGAAGGAACTGGATTTGGAACTTTTTTATTAGAATCTTCCTTATAAGTGAATCCACGTCGTTTTGTAAAACCACGTCGATTTGGAACTTGAATTTTTTTTATAAGAATCTTCCTTATAAGTAAATCCACGTCGATTTGTAAAACCACGACGATTTAGAACTTAAAGGAACTGGATTTGGAACTTTTTTATAAGAATCTTCCTTATAAGTGAATCCCCGTCGATTTGTAAAACCACGTCGATTTGGAACTTGAAGGTTTTTATCAGAATTTTTCCTACCAGTAAAACCACGTCGATTTGGAACTTGAATTTTTTATTCAGAATTTTACCTACAAATAAAACCACGTTAATTTGGAACTTGATTTCTTTAATAGAATGTTCCTTATAAGTAAATCCACGTCGATTTGGTACTTGAATTTCTTTATTAGAATTGTACCTTCAACTAAAATCACGTCGATTTAAAACTTGAATTTTTTTTATTAGAATCTTCCTTATAAGTAGATCCACGTCGATTTGTAAAACCATGTCGATTTGGAACTTGAAGGTTTTTTTGACAATATTACCTACAAGTAAAACCACGTCGATTTGAAACTTGAATTTTTTTTATTAGAATCTTCCTTATAAGTAAATCCACGTCGATTTGTAAAACCACGTCGATTTGAAACTTGAAGGAACTGGATTTGGAACTTTTTTATTAGAATCTTCCTTATAAGTGAATCCACGTCGTTTTGTAAAACCACGTCGATTTGGAACTTGAATTTTTTTTATAAGAATCTTCCTTATAAGTGAATCCACGTCGATTTGTTAAACCATGTCGATTTGAAACTTGAATTTGTTTTATTAGAATTTTCCTTATAAGTAAATCCACGTCGATTTGGAACTTGAAGGTTTTTATCAGAATTTTTCCTACCAGTAAAACCACGTTGATTTGGAACTTGAATTTTTTATTCAGAATTTTACCTACAAATAAAACCATGTCGATTTAGAACTTAAAGGTTTTTATCAGAATATTACCTACAACTAAAACCATGTCGATTTGGAACTTGAATGTTTTTTATTAGATTTTTCCTTATAAAAAATCCCCGTCGATTTGAAAACAACGTCGATTTGGAACCTGAAGTTTTTAGTGTGAATGTTACCTACAACTAAAACCACGTCGATTTGAAACTTTAATTTTTTTTATTAGAATCTTCCTTATAAGTGAATCCAAGTCGATTCGTTAAACTATGTCGATTTGGAACTTGAAGGTTTTTATCAGAATATTACCTACAACTAAAACCATGTCGATTTGGAAATTAAATTTTTTTTATTAGAATCTTCCTTATAAGTAAATCCACGTCGATTTGAAACTTTAATGTTTTTTATTAGAATTTTCCTTATAAGTAAATCCCCGTCGATTTGTAAAACCATGTCGATTTGGAACTTGAAGGTTTTTATCAGAATTTTTCCTACCAGTAAAACCACGTCGATTTGGAACTTGAATTTTTTATTCAGAATTTTACCTACAAATAAAACCACGTTAATTTGGAACTTGATTTCTTTAATAGAATGTTCCTTATAAGTAAATCCACGTCGATTTGGTACTTGAATTTCTTTATTAGAATTGTACCTTCAACTAAAATCACGTCGATTTAAAACTTGAATTTTTTTTATTAGAATCTTCCTTATAAGTAGATCCACGTCGATTTGTAAAACCATGTCGATTTGGAACTTGAAGGTTTTTTTGACAATATTACCTACAAGTAAAACCACGTCGATTTGAAACTTGAATTTTTTTTATTAGAATCTTCCTTATAAGTAAATCCACGTCGATTTGTAAAACCACGTCGATTTGAAACTTGAAGGAACTGGATTTGGAACTTTTTTATTAGAATCTTCCTTATAAGTGAATCCACGTCGTTTTGTAAAACCACGTCGATTTGGAACTTGAATTTTTTTTATAAGAATCTTCCTTATAAGTGAATCCACGTCGATTTGTTAAACCATGTCGATTTGAAACTTGAATTTGTTTTATTAGAATTTTCCTTATAAGTAAATCCACGTCGATTTGGAACTTGAAGGTTTTTATCAGAATTTTTCCTACCAGTAAAACCACGTTGATTTGGAACTTGAATTTTTTATTCAGAATTTTACCTACAAATAAAACCATGTCGATTTAGAACTTAAAGGTTTTTATCAGAATATTACCTACAACTAAAACCATGTCGATTTGGAACTTGAATGTTTTTTATTAGATTTTTCCTTATAAAAAATCCCCGTCGATTTGAAAACAACGTCGATTTGGAACCTGAAGTTTTTAGTGTGAATGTTACCTACAACTAAAACCACGTCGATTTGAAACTTTAATTTTTTTTATTAGAATCTTCCTTATAAGTGAATCCAAGTCGATTCGTTAAACTATGTCGATTTGGAACTTGAAGGTTTTTATCAGAATATTACCTACAACTAAAACCATGTCGATTTGGAAATTAAATTTTTTTTATTAGAATCTTCCTTATAAGTAAATCCACGTCGATTTGAAACTTTAATGTTTTTTATTAGAATTTTCCTTATAAGTAAATCCCCGTCGATTTGTAAAACCATGTCGATTTGGAACTTGAAGGTTTTTATCAGAATTTTTCCTACCAGTAAAACCACGTCGATTTGGAACTTGAATTTTTTATTCAGAATTTTACCTACAAATAAAACCACGTTAATTTGGAACTTGATTTCTTTAATAGAATGTTCCTTATAAGTAAATCCACGTCGATTTGGTACTTGAATTTCTTTATTAGAATTGTACCTTCAACTAAAATCACGTCGATTTAAAACTTGAATTTTTTTTATTAGAATCTTCCTTATAAGTAGATCCACGTCGATTTGTAAAACCATGTCGATTTGGAACTTGAAGGTTTTTTTGACAATATTACCTACAAGTAAAACCACGTCGATTTGAAACTTGAATTTTTTTTATTAGAATCTTCCTTATAAGTAAATCCACGTCGATTTGTAAAACCACGTCGATTTGAAACTTGAAGGAACTGGATTTGGAACTTTTTTATTAGAATCTTCCTTATAAGTGAATCCACGTCGTTTTGTAAAACCACGTCGATTTGGAACTTGAATTTTTTTTATAAGAATCTTCCTTATAAGTGAATCCACGTCGATTTGTTAAACCATGTCGATTTGAAACTTGAATTTGTTTTATTAGAATTTTCCTTATAAGTAAATCCACGTCGATTTGGAACTTGAAGGTTTTTATCAGAATTTTTCCTACCAGTAAAACCACGTTGATTTGGAACTTGAATTTTTTATTCAGAATTTTACCTACAAATAAAACCACGTTGATTTGGAACTTGATTTTTTTAATAGAATGTTCCTTATAAGTAAATCCACGTCGATTTGGTACTTGAATTTCTTTATTAGAATTGTACCTACAACTAAAACCACGTCGATTTAAAACTTGAATTTTTTTTATTAGAATCTTCCTTATAAGTAAATCCACGTCGATTTGTAAAACCATGTCGATTTGGAACTTGAAGGTTTTTATCAGAATATTACTTACAACTAAAACCATGTCGATTTGGAACTTGAATTTTTTTTATTAGAGACTTCCTTATAAGTAAATCCACGTCGATTTGTAAAACCACGTCGATTTAGAACTTGGTGGAACTGGATTTGGAACTTTTTTATTAGAATCTTCCTTATAAGTGAATCCACGTCGATTTGTTAAACGATGTCGATTTGGAACTTAAAGGTTTTTTTGACAATATTACCTACAAGTAAAACCACGTCGATTTGGAACTTGAATTTTTTTTATTAGAATCTTCCTTATAAGTGAATCCACGTCGATTTGTTAAACAATGTCGATTTGGAACTTGAATGTTTTTTATTAAAATCTTCCTTATAAGTAAATCCACGTCGATTTGTAAAACCTCGTCGATTTGGAACTTGGATTTTTTAGTCAGAATTTTACCTGCAACTAAAACCATGTCGATTTGGAACTTGATTTTTTTTTTATTAGAATTTTCCTTATAAGTAAATCCACGTCGATTTGGAACTTGAAGGTTTTTATCAGAATTTTTCCTACCAGTAAAACCACGTCGATTTGGAACTTGAATTTTTTGTCAGAATTTTACCTACAACTAAAACCATGTCGATTTAGAACTTAAAGGTTTTTATCAGAATATTACCTACAACTAAAACCATGTCGATTTGGAACTTGAATGTTTTTTATTAGATTTTTCCTTATAAAAAATCCCCGTCGATTTGAAAACAACGTCGATTTGGAACCTGAAGTTTTTAGTGTGAATGTTACCTACAACTAAAACCACGTCGATTTGAAACTTTAATTTTTTTTATTAGAATCTTCCTTATAAGTGAATCCAAGTCGATTCGTTAAACTATGTCGATTTGGAACTTGAAGGTTTTTATCAGAATATTACCTACAACTAAAACCATGTCGATTTGGAAATTAAATTTTTTTTATTAGAATCTTCCTTATAAGTAAATCCACGTCGATTTGAAACTTTAATGTTTTTTATTAGAATTTTCCTTATAAGTAAATCCCCGTCGATTTGTAAAACCATGTCGATTTGGAACTTGAAGGTTTTTATCAGAATATTACCTATAACTAAATCCATGTCGATTTGGAACTTGAATTTCTTTTATTAGAATCTTCCTTATAAGTAAATCCACGTCGATTTGTAAAACCACGTCGATTTAGAACTTGAAGGTTTTTATCAGAATTGTTCCTACAAGTAAAACCTTGTCGATTGGAACTTGAATGTTTTTTATTAGAATTTTCCTTATAAGTAAATCCCCGTCGATTTGTAAAACCACGTCGATTTGGAACTTGAAGGTTTTTATCAGAATTTTTCCTACCAGTAAAACCACGTCGATTTGGAACTTGAATTTTTTATTCAGAATTTTACCTACAAATAAAACCACGTTAATTTGGAACTTGATTTCTTTAATAGAATGTTCCTTATAAGTAAATCCACGTCGATTTGGTACTTGAATTTCTTTATTAGAATTGTACCTTCAACTAAAATCACGTCGATTTAAAACTTGAATTTTTTTTATTAGAATCTTCCTTATAAGTAGATCCACGTCGATTTGTAAAACCATGTCGATTTGGAACTTGAAGGTTTTTTTGACAATATTACCTACAAGTAAAACCACGTCGATTTGGAACTTGAATTTTTTTTATTAGAATCTTCCTTATAAGTGAATCCACGTCGATTTGTTAAACCATGTCGATTTGGAACTTAAAGGTTTTTTTGACAATATTACCTACAAGTAAAACCACGTCGATTTGGAAGTTGAATTTTTTTGATTAGAATCTTCCTTATAAGTGAATCCACGTAATTTTGTTAAACCATGTCGATTTGGAACTTGAATGTTTTTTATTAGAATCTTCCTTATAAGTAAATCCACGTCGATTTGTAAAACCTCGTCGATTTGCAACTTGAATTTTTTAGTCAGAATTTTACCTGCAACTAAAACCATGTCGATTTGGAACTTGATTTTTTTTTATTAGAATTTTCCTTATAAGTAAATCCACGTCGATTTGGAACTTGAAGGTTTTTATCAGAATTTTTCCTACCAGTAAAACCACGTCGATTTGGAACTTGAATTTTTTGTCAGAATTTTACCTACAACTAAAACCATGTCGATTTAGAACTTAAAGGTTTTTATCAGAATATTACCTACAACTAAAACCATGTCGATTTGGAACTTGAATGTTTTTTATTAGATTTTTCCTTATAAAAAATCCCCGTCGATTTGAAAACAACGTCGATTTGGAACCTGAAGTTTTTAGTGTGAATGTTACCTACAACTAAAACCACGTCGATTTGAAACTTTAATTTTTTTTATTAGAATCTTCCTTATAAGTGAATCCAAGTCGATTCGTTAAACTATGTCGATTTGGAACTTGAAGGTTTTTATCAGAATATTACCTACAACTAAAACCATGTCGATTTGGAAATTAAATTTTTTTTATTAGAATCTTCCTTATAAGTAAATCCACGTCGATTTGAAACTTTAATGTTTTTTATTAGAATTTTCCTTATAAGTAAATCCCCGTCGATTTGTAAAACCATGTCGATTTGGAACTTGAAGGTTTTTATCAGAATATTACCTATAACTAAATCCATGTCGATTTGGAACTAGAATTTCTTTTATTAGAATCTTCCTTATAAGTAAATCCACGTCGATTTGTAAAACCACGTCGATTTAGAACTTGAAGGTTTTTATCAGAATTGTTCCTACAAGTAAAACCTTGTCGATTGGAACTTGAATGTTTTTTATTAGAATTTTCCTTATAAGTAAATCCACGTCGATTTGTAAAACCACGACGATTTAGAACTTGAAGGAACTGGATTTGGAACTTTTTTATTAGAATCTTCCTTATAAGTGAATCCACGTCTATTTGTTAAACTATGTCGATTTGGAACTTAAATTTTTTTTATTAGAATCTTCCTTATAAGTAAATCCACGTCGATTTGTAAAACCATGTCGATTTGGAACTTGAAGGTTTTTATCAGAATATTACTTACAACTAAAACCATGTCGATTTGGAACTTGAATTTTTTTTATTAGAATCTTCCTTATAAGTAAATCCACGTCGATTTGTAAAACCACGTCGATTTAGAACTTAAAGGAACTGGATTTGGAACTTTTTTATTAGAATCTTCCTTATAAGTGAATCCACGTCGATTTGTTAAACCATGTCGATTTGGAACTTAAATTTTTTTTATTAGAATTTTCCTTATAAGTAAATCCACGTCGATTTGGAACTTGAAGGTTTTTATCAGAATTTTTCCTACCAGTAAAACCACGTTGATTTAGAACTTGATTTTTTTGTCAGAATTTTACCTACAACTAAAACCATGTCGATTTAGAACTTGAAGGTTTTTATCAGAATTTTTCCTACAAGTAAAACCACATCGAATTGGAACTTGAATTTTTTTTATTAGAATCTTCCTTATAAGTGAATCCACGTCGATTTGTTAAACCATGTCGATTTGGAACTTAAAGGTTTTTATCAGAATATTTCCTACAACTAAAACCATGTTGATTTAGAACATGAAGGTTTTTATCAGAATATTACCTACAACTAAAACCATGTCGATTTGGAACTTGAATTTTTTTTATTAGAATCTTCCTTATAAGTAAATCCACGTCGATTTGTAAAACCACGACGATTTGGAACTTGAAGGTTTTTATCAGAATTTTTCCTACAACTAAAACCATGTCAAATTGGAACTTGAATTTTTTATTCAGAATTTTACCTACAACTAAAGCCACGTTGATTTGGAACTTAATTTTTTTAATAGAATGTTCCTTATAAGTAAATCCACGTCGATTTGGTACTTGAAGGTTTTTATCAGAATATTACTTACAACTAAAACCATGTCGATTTGGAACTTGAATGTTTTTTATTAGAATCTTCCTTATAAGTAAATCCACGTCGATTTGTAAAACCTCGTCGATTTGCAACTTGAATTTTTTAGTCAGAATTTTACCTGCAACTAAAACCATGTCGATTTGGAACTTGATTTTTTTTTATTAGAATTTTCCTTATAAGTAAATCCACGTCGATTTGGAACTTGAAGGTTTTTATCAGATTTTTTCCTACCAGTAAAACCACGTCGATTTGGAACTTGAATTTTTTGTCAGAATTTTACCTACAACTAAAACCATGTCGATTTAGAACTTAAAGGTTTTTATCAGAATATTACCTACAACTAAAACCATGTCGATTTGGAACTTGAATTTTTTTTATTAGAATCTTCCTTATAAGTGAATCCACGTTGATTTGTTAAACCATGTAGATTTGGAACTTGAAGGTTTTTTTCAGAATATTACCTACAACTAAAACCATGTCGATTTGGAACTTGAATGTTTTTTATTAGATTTTTCCTTATAAAAAATCCCCGTCGATTTGAAAACAACGTCGATTTGGAACCTGAAGTTTTTAGTGTGAATGTTACCTACAACTAAAACCACGTCGATTTGAAACTTTAATTTTTTTTATTAGAATCTTCCTTATAAGTAAATCCACGTCGATTTGTAAAACCACGTCGATTTGAAACTTGAAGGAACTGGATTTGGAACTTTTTTATTAGAATCTTCCTTATAAGTGAATCCACGTCGTTTTGTAAAACCACGTCGATTTGGAACTTGAATTTTTTTTATAAGAATCTTCCTTATAAGTAAATCCACGTCGATTTGTAAAACCACGACGATTTAGAACTTAAAGGAACTGGATTTGGAACTTTTTTATAAGAATCTTCCTTATAAGTGAATCCACGTCGATTTGTTAAACCATGTCGATTTAAAACTTGAATTTTTTTTATTAGAATTTTCCTTATAAGTAAATCCACGTCGATTTGGAACTTGAAGGTTTTTATCAGAATTTTTCCTACAAGTAAAACCACGTCGATTTGGAACTTGAATTTTTTTTATAAGAATCTTCCTTATAAGTAAATCCACGTCGATTTGTAAAACCACGACGATTTAGAACTTGAAGGAACTGGATTTGGAACTTTTTTATTAGAATCTTCCTTATAAGTGAATCCACGTCTATTTGTTAAACTATGTCGATTTGGAACTTAAATTTTTTTTATTAGAATCTTCCTTATAAGTAAATCCACGTCGATTTGTAAAACCATGTCGATTTGGAACTTGAAGGTTTTTATCAGAATATTACTTACAACTAAAACCATGTCGATTTGGAACTTGAATTTTTTTTATTAGAATCTTCCTTATAAGTAAATCCACGTCGATTTGTAAAACCACGTCGATTTAGAACTTAAAGGAACTGGATTTGGAACTTTTTTATTAGAATCTTCCTTATAAGTGAATCCACGTCGATTTGTTAAACCATGTCGATTTGGAACTAGAAGGTTTTTTATTAGAATTTTCCTTATAAGTAAATCCACGTCGATTTGGAACTTGAAGGTTTTTATCAGAATTTTTCCTACCAGTAAAACCACGTTGATTTAGAACTTGATTTTTTTGTCAGAATTTTACCTACAACTAAAACCATGTCGATTTAGAACTTGAAGGTTTTTATCAGAATTTTTCCTACAAGTAAAACCACATCGAATTGGAACTTGAATTTTTTTTATTAGAATCTTCCTTATAAGTGAATCCACGTCGATTTGGAACTTGAAGGTTTTTATCAGAATTGTTCCTACAAGTAAAACCATGTCGATTTGGAACTTGAATGTTTTTTATTAGAATTTTCCTTATAAGTAAATCCCCGTCGATTTGGAACTTGAAGGTTTTTATCAGAATTTTTCCTACCAGTAAAACCACGTCGATTTGGTACTTGAATTTCTTTATTAGAATTGTACCTACAACTAAAACCACGTCGATTTAAAACTTGAATTTTTTTTATTAGAATCTTCCTTATAAGTAAATCCACGTCGATTTGTAAAACCATGTCGATTTGGAACTTGAAGGTTTTTATCAGAATATTACTTACAACTAAAACCATGTCGATTTGGAACTTGAATTTTTTTTATTAGAGTCTTCCTTATAAATAAATCCACGTCGATTTGTAAAACCACGTCGATTTAGAACTTGGTGGAACTGGATTTGGAACTTTTTTATTAGAATCTTCCTTATAAGTGAATCTACGTCGATTTGTTAAACCATGTCGATTTGGAACTTAAAGGTTTTTATGACAATATTACCTACAACTAAAACCATGTCGCTTTGGAACTTGATTTTTTTTATTAGAATTTTCCTTATAAGTATATCCACGTCGATTTGTTAAACCATGTCGATTTGGAACTTGAATGTTTTTTATTAGAATTTTCCTTATAAGTAAATCCACGTCGATTTGGAACTTGAATTTTTTTTATTAGAATCTTCCTTATAAGTGAATCCACGTCGATTTGTTAAACCATGTCGATTTGGAACTTGAATGTTTTTTTTTAGAATTTTCCTTATAAGTAAATCCACGTCGATTTGGAACTTGAAGGTTTTTATCAGAATTTTTCCTACCAGTAAAACCACGTTGATTTGGAACTTGAATTTTTTGTCAGAATTTTACGTACAACTAAAACCATGTTGATTTAGAACTTGAAGGTTTTTATCAGAATATTACCTACCACTAAAACCATGTCGATTTAAAACTTAAATTTTTTTTATTAGAATCTTCCTTATAAGTAAATCCACGTCGATTTGTAAAACCTCGTCGATTTAAAACTTGAAGGTTTTATCAGAATTTTTCCTACCAGTAAAACCACGTCGATTTGAAACCTAAATTTTTTGTCAGAATTTTATCTACAACTAAAACCATGTCGATTTAGAACTTAAAGGTTTTTATCAGAATATTACCTACAACTAAAACCATGTGGATTTGAAACTTGAATTTTTTTTATTAGAATCTTCCTTATAAGTAAATCCACGTCGATATGTAAAACCACGTCGATTTGGAACTTGAAGGTTTTTATCAGAATTTTTCCTACAAGTAAAACCACGTCCATTTAGAACTTGAATGTTTTTTATTAGAATTTTCCTTATAAGTGAATCCACGTCGATTTGTTAAACCATGTCGATTTGGAACTTTAATGTTTTTTATTAGAATTTTCCTTATAAGTAAATCCCCGTCGATTTGTAAAACCATGTCGATTTGGAACTTGAAGGTTTTTATCAGAATATTACCTATAACTAAATCCATGTCGATTTGGAACTTGAATTTCTTTTATTAGAATCTTCCTTATAAGTAAATCCACGTCGATTTGTAAAACCACGTCGATTTAGAACTTGAAGATTTTTATCAGAATTGTTCCTACAAGTAAAACCATGTCGATTTGGAACTTGAATGTTTTTTATTAGAATTTTCCTTATAAGTAAATCCCCGTCGATTTGTAAAACCACGTCGATTTGGAATTTGAAGGTTTTTATCAGAATTTTTCCTACCAGTAATACCACGTCGATTTGGAACTTGAATTTTTTATTCAGAATTTTACCTACAAATAAAACCACGTTGATTTGGAACTTGATTTTTTTAATAGAATGTTCCTTATAAGTGAATCCACGTCGATTTGTTAAACCATGTCGATTTGGAACTTAAAGGTTTTTATGACAATATTACCTACAACTAAAACCATGTCGCTTTGGAACTTGATTTTTTTTATTAGAATTTTCCTTATAAGTATATCCACGTCGATTTGTTAAACCATGTCGATTTGGAACTTGAATGTTTTTTATTAGAATTTTCCTTATAAGTAAATCCACGTCGATTTGGAACTTAAAGGTTTTTATCAGAATTTATCCTACAAGTAAAACCACGTCGATTTGGAACTTAAATTTTTTTTATTAGAATCTTCCTTATAAGTGAATCCACGTCGATTTGTTAAACCATGTCGATTTCGAACTTAAAGTTTTTTATCAGAATATTACCTACAACTAAAACCATGTCGATTTGAAACTTAAATTTTTTTTATTAGAATTTTCCTTATAAGTGAATCCACGTTGATTTGTTAAACCATGTAGATTTGGAACTTGAAGGTTTTTTATTAGAATTTTCCTTATAAAAAATCCTTGTCGATTTGAAAACAACGTCGATTTGGAACTTGAAGTTTTTAGTGTGAATGTTACCTACAACTAAAACCACGTCGATTTGAAACTTTAATTTTTTTTATTACAATCTTCCTTATAAGTAAATCCACGTCGATTTGTTAAACTATGTCGATTTGGAACTTGAAGGTTTTTTTCAGAATATTACCTACAACTAAAACCATGTCGATTTGGAACTTAAATGTTTTTTATTAGAATTTTCCTTATAAAAAATCCCCGTCGATTTGAAAACAACGTCGATTTGGAACTTGAAGTTTTTAGTGTGAATGTTACCTACAACTAAAACCACGTCGATTTGAAACTTTAATTTTTTTTATTAGAATCTTCCTTACAAGTGAATCCACGTCGATTCGTTAAACCATGTCGATTTGGAACTTGAAGGTTTTTATCAGAATTTTTCCTACAAGTAAAACCACGTCGATTTGGAACTTGAATTTTTTTTATTAGAATCTTCCTTATAAGTGAATCCACGTCGATTTGTTAAACCATGTCGATTTGGAACTTGAATGTTTTTTTTTAGAATTTTCCTTATAAGTAAATCCACGTCGATTTGGAACTTGAAGGTTTTTATCAGAATTTTTCCTACCAGTAAAACCACGTTGATTTGGAACTTGAATTTTTTGTCAGAATTTTACGTACAACTAAAACCATGTTGATTTACAACTTGAAGGTTTTTATCAGAATATTACCTACCACTAAAACCATGTCGATTTAAAACTTAAATTTTTTTTATTAGAATCTTCCTTATAAGTAAATCCACGTCGATTTGTAAAACCTCGTCGATTTAAAACTTGAAGGTTTTATCAGAATTTTTCCTACCAGTAAAACCACGTCGATTTGAAACCTAAATTTTTTGTCAGAATTTTATCTACAACTAAAACCATGTCGATTTAGAACTTAAAGGTTTTTATCAGAATATTACCTACAACTAAAACCATGTGGATTTGAAACTTGAATTTTTTTTATTAGAATCTTCCTTATAAGTAAATCCACGTCGATATGTAAAACCACGTCGATTTGGAACTTGAAGGTTTTTATCAGAATTTTTCCTACAAGTAAAACCACGTCCATTTAGAACTTGAATGTTTTTTATTAGAATTTTCCTTATAAGTGAATCCACGTCGATTTGTTAAACCATGTCGATTTGGAACTTGAATTTTTTTTATTAGAATCTTCCTTATAAGTGAATCCACGTCGATTCGTTAAACTATGTCGATTTGGAACTTGAAGGTTTTTATCAGAATATTACCTACAACTAAAACCATGTCGATTTGGAAATTAAATTTTTTTTATCAGAATCTTCCTTATAAGTAAATCCACGTCGATTTGTTAAACCATGTCGATTTGGAACTTTAATGTTTTTTATTAGAATTTTCCTTATAAGTAAATCCCCGTCGATTTGTAAAACCATGTCGATTTGGAACTTGAAGGTTTTTATCAGAATATTACCTATAACTAAATCCATGTCGATTTGGAACTTGAATTTCTTTTATTAGAATCTTCCTTATAAGTAAATCCACGTCGATTTGTAAAACCACGTCGATTTAGAACTTGAAGATTTTTATCAGAATTGTTCCTACAAGTAAAACCATGTCGATTTGGAACTTGAATGTTTTTTATTAGAATTTTCCTTATAAGTAAATCCCCGTCGATTTGTAAAACCACGTCGATTTGGAATTTGAAGGTTTTTATCAGAATTTTTCCTACCAGTAATACCACGTCGATTTGGAACTTGAATTTTTTATTCAGAATTTTACCTACAAATAAAACCACGTTGATTTGGAACTTGATTTTTTTAATAGAATGTTCCTTATAAGTGAATCCACGTCGATTTGTTAAACCATGTCGATTTGGAACTTAAAGGTTTTTATGACAATATTACCTACAACTAAAACCATGTCGCTTTGGAACTTGATTTTTTTTATTAGAATTTTCCTTATAAGTATATCCACGTCGATTTGTTAAACCATGTCGATTTGGAACTTGAATGTTTTTTATTAGAATTTTCCTTATAAGTAAATCCACGTCGATTTGGAACTTAAAGGTTTTTATCAGAATTTATCCTACAAGTAAAACCACGTCGATTTGGAACTTAAATTTTTTTTATTAGAATCTTCCTTATAAGTGAATCCACGTCGATTTGGAACCATAAAGGTTTTTGTCAGAATTTTTCCTACCAGTAAAACCACGTTGATTTGGAACTTGAATTTTTTGTCAGAATTTTACCTACAACTAAAACCATGTCGATTTAGAACTTGAAGGTTTTTATCAGAATATTACCTACAACTAAAACCATGTCGATTTGAAACTTAAATTTTTTTTATTAGAATCTTCCTTATAAGTAAATCCACGTCGATTTGTAAAACCACGTCGATTTGAAACTTGAATTTTTTTTATTAGAATGTTTCTTATAAGTAAATCCACGTCGATTTGGAACCATGAAGGTTTTTATCAGAATTTTTCCTACCAGTAAAACCACGTCGATTTGGAACTTGAATTTTTTATTTAGAATTTTACCTACAACTAAAGCCACGTTGATTTGGAAATTGATTTTTTTAATAGAATGTTCCTTATAAGTAAATCCACGTCGATTTGAAAACAACGTCGATTTGGAACTTGAAGTTTTTAGTGTGAATGTTACCTACAACTAAAACCACGTCGATTTGAAACTTTAATTTTTTTTATTAGAATCTTCCTTATAAGTAAATCCACGTCTATTTGTTAAACCATGTCGATTTGGAACTTGAAGGTTTTTTTCAGAATATTACCTACAACTAAAACAATGTCGATTTGGAACTTGAATGTTTTTTATTAGATTTTTCCTTATAAAAAATCCCCGTCGATTTGAAAACAACGTCGATTTAAAACTTGAATTTTTTAGTGTGAATGTTAACTACAACTAAAACCACGTCGATTTGAAACTTGAATTTTTTTTATTAGAATTTTCCTTATAAGTAAATCCACGTCGATTTGGAACCATGAAGGTTTTTATCAGAATTTTTCCTACCAGTAAAACCACGTCAATTTGGAACTTGAATTTTTTATTTAGAATTTTACCTACAACTAAAGCCACGTTGATTTGGAACTTGATTTTTTTAATAGAATGTTCCTTATAAGTAAATCCACGTCGATTTGGTACTTGAAGGTTTTTATCAGAATATTACTTACAACTAAAACCATGTCGATTTGGAACTTGAATTTTTTTTATTAGAATCTTCCTTATAAGTAAATCCACGTAGATTTGTAAAACCACGTCGATTTAGAACTTGAAGGAACTGGATTTGGAACTTTTTTATTAAAATCTTCCTTATAAGTGAATCCACGTCGATTTGTTAAACCATGTCAATTTGAAACTTGAATTTTTTTTATTAGAATTTTCCTTATAAGTAAATCCTCGTCGATTTGGAACTTGAAGGTTTTTATCAGAATTTTTCCTACCAGTAAAACCACGTTGATTTGGAACTTGAATTTTTTGTCTGAATTTTACCTACAACTAAAACCATGTCGATTTAGAACTTCAAGGTTTTTATCAGAATATTACCTACAACTAAAACCATGTCGATTTGAAACTTAAATTTTTTTTATTAGAATCTTCCTTATAAGTAAATCCACGTCGATTTGTAAAACCACGTCGATTTGGAACTTGAATTTTTTTTATTATAATCTTCCTTATAAGTAAATCCACGTCGATTTGTTAAACCATGTCGATTTCGAATTCGAAGTTTTTTATCAGAATATTACCTACAACTAAAACCACGTCGATTTGAAACTTTAATTTTTTTTATTAGAATCTTCCTTATAAGTAAATCCACGTCGATTTGTTAAACCATGTCGATTTGGAACTTGAAGGTTTTTTTCAGAATATTACCTACAACTAAAACCATGTCGATTTGGAACTTGAAGGTTTTTATCAGAATATTACCTACAACTAAAACCATGTCGATTTGAAACTTAAAATTTTTTTATTAGAATCTTCCTTATAAGTAAATCCACGTCGATTTGTAAAACCACGTCGATTTGGAACTTGAATTTTTTTTATTATAATCTTCCTTATAAGTAAATCCACGTCGATTTGTTAAACCATGTCGATTTCGAATTCGAAGTTTTTTATCAGAATATTACCTACAACTAAAACCACGTCGATTTGGAACTTGAATTTTTTTTATTATAATCTTCCTTATAAGTAAATCCACGTCGATTTGTTAAACCATGTCGATTTCGAACTTGAAGTTTTTTATCAGAATATTACCTACAACTAAAACCATGTAGATTTGAAACTTAAATTTTTTTTATTAGAATCTTCCTTATAAGTAAATCCACGTCGATTTGTAAAACCACGGCGATTTGGAACTTGAATTTTTTAGTCAGAATTTTACCTGCAACTAAAACCATGTCGATTTGGAACTTGAATTTTTCTTATTAGAATTTTCCTTATAAGTAAATCCACGTCGATTTGGAACTTAAAGGTTTTTATCAGAATTTTTCCTACAAGTAAAACCACGTCAATTTGGAACTTGAATTTTTTTTATTATAATCTTCCTTATAAGTGAATCCACGTCGATTTGTTAAACCATGTCGATTTCGAACTTGAAGTTTTTTATCAGAATATTACCTACAACTAAAACCATGTAGATTTGAAACTTAAATTTTTTTTATTAGAATCTTCCTTATAAGTAAATCCACGTCGATTTGTAAAACCACGGCGATTTGGAACTTGAATTTTTTAGTCAGAATTTTACCTGCAACTAAAACCATGTCGATTTGGAACTTGAATTTTTCTTATTAGAATTTTCCTTATAAGTAAATCCACGTCGATTTGGAACTTAAAGGTTTTTATCAGATTTTTTCCTACCAGTAAAACCACGTCGATTTGGAACTTGAATTTTTTATCAGAATATTACCTACAACTAAAACCATGTCGATTTGAAACTTGAATTTTTTTATTAGAATCTTCCTTATAAGTAAATCCCCGTCGATTTGTAAAACCACGTCGATTTGGAACTTGAATTTTTTAGTGTGAATGTTACCTACAACTAAAACCACGTCGATTTGAAACTTGAATTTTTTTTATGAGAATCTTCCTTATAAGTAAATCCACGTCGATTTGTAAAACCACGACGATTTAGAACTTGAAGGAACTGGATTTGGAACTTTTTTATTAGAATCTTCCTTATAAGTGAATCCACGTCGATTTGTTAAACCATGTCGATTTGGAACTTGAATTTTTTATTCAGAATTTTACCTACAACTAAAGCCACGTTGATTTAGAACTTGATTTTTTTAATAGAATGTTCCTTATAAGTAAATCCTCGTCGATTTGGTACTTGAAGGTTTTTATCAGAATTTTTCCTACCAGTAAAACCATGTCGATTTGAAACTTGAATTTTTTTTATTAGAATCTTCCTTATAAGTAAATCCACGTCGATTTGTAAAACCAAGTCGATTTAGAACTTAAATTTTTTGTCAGAATTTTACCTACAACTAAAACCATGTCGATTAAGAACTTGAAGGTTTTTATCAGATTATTACCTACAAATAAAACCATGTCGATTTGAAACTTGAATTTTTTTTATTAGAATTTTCCTTATAAATGAATCCACGTCGATTTGGAACCATGAAGGTTTTTATCAGAATTTTTCCTACCAGTAAAACCACGTCGATTTGGAACTTGAATTTTTGATTCAGAATTTTACCTACAACTAAAGCCACGTTAATTTGGAACTTGATTTTTTTAATAGAATGTTCCTTATAAGTAAATCCTCGTCGATTTGGTACTTGAAGGTTTTTATCAGAATATTACTTACAACTAAAGCCATGTCGATTTAAAACTTGAATTTTTTTTATTAGAATCTTCCTTATAAGTAAATCCACGTCGATTTGTAAACCCACGTCGATTTGGAACTTGAAGGTTTTTATCAGAATTTTTCCTACAAGTAAAACCACGTCGATTTGGGACTTGAATTTTTTTTATTAGAATTTTTTTTTATAAGTGAATCCACGTCGATTTGTTAAACCATGTCGATTTGGAACTTGAATGTTTTTTATTAGAATTTTCCTTATAAGTAAATCCCCGTCGTTTTGTAAAACCACGTCGATTTGGAACTTGAATTTTTTTTATTAGAATGTTCCTTATAAGTAAATCCCCGTCGATTTGTAAAACCACGACGATTTGGAACTTGAATTTCTTTATTCAAATTGTACCCACAACTAAAACCACGTCGATTTGGAACTTGAATTTTTTTTATTAGAATCTTCCTTATAAGTAAATCCACGTCGATTTGTAAAACCACATCGATTTGGAACTTGAAGGTTTTTATCAGAATATTACCTACAACTAAAACCATGTCAATTTGGAACTTGAAGGTTTTTATCAGAATTTTTCCTACAAGTAAAACCATGTCGATTTGGAACTTGAATGTTTTTTATTAGAATTTTCCTTATAAGTAAATCCCCGTGGATTTGTAAAACCACGTCGATTTGGAACTTGAATTTTTTAGTCAGAATTTTACCTACAACTAAAACCATGTCGATTTAGAACTTGAATTTTTTTTATTAGAATTTTTCTTATAAGTAAATCCACGTCGATTTGGAACCATGAAGGTTTTTATCAGAATTTTTCCTACCAGTAAAACCACGTCGATCTGGAACTTGTTTTTTTTATTAGAATGTTCCTTATAAGTAAATTCACGTCTATTTGTAAAACCACGTCGATTTGGAACTTGAAGGTTTTCATCAGAATTTTTCCTACAAGTAAAACCACGTCGATTTGGAACTTGAATTTTTTTTATTAGAATCTTTCTTATAAGTGAATCCACGTCGATTTGGAACTTGAAGGTTTTTATCAGAATTTTTCCTACAAGTAAAACCACGTCGATTTGGAACTTGAATTTTTTTTATTACAATCTTCCTTATAAGTGAATCCACGTCGATTTGTAAAACCACGTCGATTTTGAACTTGAAGGTTTTTATCAGAATTTTTCCTACAAGTAAAACCACGTCGATTTGAAACTTGAATTTTTTTTATTAGAATCTTCCTTATAAGTTAATCCTCGTCGATTTGTAAAACCATGTCGACTTGGAACTTAAAGGTTTTTATCAGAATATTACCTACAACTAAAACAATGTCGATTTGTAACTTGAATTTTTTTTATTAGAATCTTCCTTATAAGTAAATCCACGTCGATTTGTAAAACCATGTCGACTTGAAACTTGAAGGTTTTTATCAGAATATTACCTACAACTAAAACCACGTCGATTTGGAACTTGAATTTTTTAGTCAGAATTTTACCTACAACTAAAACCATGTCCATTTAGAACTTGAATTTTTTAACAGAATTTTCCCTACAAGTAAAACCACGTCGATTTGGAACTTGATTTTTTTAATAGAATGTTCATTATAAGTAAATCCACGTCGATTTGTAAAACCACTTCGATTTGGAACTTGAATTTTTTTTTATTAGAATCTTCCTTATAAGTAAATCCACGTCGATTTGTAAAACCACATCGATTTGGAACTTGAAGGTTTTTATCAGAATATTACCTACAACTAAAACCATGTCGATTTGGAACTTGAAGGTTTTTATCAGAATTTTTCCTACAAGTAAAACCATGTCGATTTGGAACTTGAATGTTTTTTATTAGAATTTTCCTTATAAGTAAATCCCCGTGGATTTGTAAAACCACGTCGATTTGGAACTTGAATTTTTTAGTCAGAATTTTACCTACAACTAAAACCATGTCGATTTAGAACTTGAATTTTTTTTATTAGAATTTTTCTTATAAGTAAATCCACGTCGATTTGGAACCATGAAGGTTTTTATCAGAATTTTTCCTACCAGTAAAACCACGTCGATCTGGAACTTGTTTTTTTTATTAGAATGTTCCTTATAAGTAAATTCACGTCTATTTGTAAAGCCACGTCGATTTGGAACTTGAAGGTTTTCATCAGAATTTTTCCTACAAGTAAAACCACGTCGATTTGGAACTTGAATGTTTTTTATTAGAATTTTCCTTATAAGTAAATCCCCGTCGTTTTGTAAAACCACGTCGATTTGGAACTTCAATTTTTTTTATTAGAATGTTCCTTATAAGTAAATCCCCGTCGATTTGTAAAACCACGACGATTTGGAACTTGAATTTCTTTATTCAAATTGTACCTACAACTAAAACCACGTCGATTTGAAACTTGAATTTTTTTTATTAGAATGTTCCTTAAAAGTTAATCCTCGTCGACTTGTAAAACCATGTCCACTTGGAACTTAAAGGTTTTTATCAGAATATTACCTACAACTAAAACCATGTCGATTTGTAACTTGAATTTTTTTTATTAGAATCTTCCTTATAAGTAAATCCACGTCGATTTTTAAAACCACATCGATTTAGAACTTGAAGGTTTTTATCAGAATTTTTCCTACAAGTAAAACCATGTCGATTTGGAACATGAATGTTTTTTATTAGAATTTTCCTTATAAGTAAATCCCCGTCGATTTGTAAAACCACGTCGATTTGGAACTTGAATTTTTCTTATTAGAATCTTCCTTATAAGTAAATCCACGTCGATTTGTAAAACCACATCAATTTGGAACTTGAAGGTTTTTATCAGAATTTTTCCTACCAGTAAAACCACGTCGATTTGGAACTTGAATTTTTTAGTCAAAATTTTACCTACAACTAAAACCATGTCGATTTAGAACTTGAAGGTTTTTATCAGAATATTACCTACAACTAAAACCATGTCGATTTGAAAATTGAATTTTTTTTATTAGAATCTTCCTTATAAGTAAATCCACGTCGATTTGTAAAACCACGTCGATTTGGAACTTAAAGGTTTTTATCAGAATTTTTCCTACAAGTAAAACCACGTCGATTTGGGACTTGAATTTTTTTTATTAGAATTTTTTTTTAAAGGTGAATCCACGTCGATTTGTTAAACCATGTCGATTTGGAACTTGAATGTTTTTTATTAGAATTTTCCTTATAAGTAAATCCCCGTCGTTTTGTAAAACCACGTCGATTTGGAACTTGAATTTTTTTTATTAGAATGTTCCTTATAAGTAAATCCCCGTCGATTTGTAAAACCACGACGATTTGGAACTTGAATTTCTTTATTCAAATTGTACCTACAACTAAAACCACGTCGATTTGGAACTTGAATTTTTTTTATTAGAATGTTCCTTATAAGTTAATCCTCGTCGACTTGTAAAACAATGTCGACTTGGAACTTAAAGGTTTTTATCAGAATATTACCTACAACTAAAACCATGTCGATTTGTAACTTGAATTTTTTTTATTAGAATCTTCCTTATAAGTAAATCCACGTCGATTTTTAAAACCACGTCGATTTAGAACTTGAAGGTTTTTATCAGAATTTTTCCTACAAGTAAAACCATGTCGATTTGGAACATGAATGTTTTTTATTAGAATTTTCCTTATAAGTAAATCCCCGTCGATTTGTAAAACCACGTCGATATGGAACTTGAATTTTTTTTATTAGAATCTTCCTCATAAGTAAATCCACGTCGATTTGTAAAACCACATCGATTTGGAACTTGAAGGTTTTTATCAGAATATTACCTACAACTAAAACCATGTCGATTTGTAACTTGAATTTTTTTTATTAGAATCTTCCTTATAAGTAAATCCACGTCGATTTTTAAAACCCCGTCGATTTAGAACTCGAAGGTTTTTATCAGAATTTTTCCTACAAGTAAAACCATGTCGATTTGGAACATGAATGTTTTTTATTAGAATTTTCCTTATAAGTAAATCCCCGTCGATTTGTAAAACCACGTCGATATGGAACTTGAATTTTTTTTATTAGAATCTTCCTCATAAGTAAATCCACGTCGATTTGTAAAACCACATCGATTTGGAACTTGAAGGTTTTTATCAGAATATTACCTACAACTAAAACCATGTCAATTTGGAACTTGAAGGTTTTTATCAGAATTTTTCCTACAAGTAAAACCATGTCGATTTGGAACTTGAATGTTTTTTATTAGAATTTTCCTTAAAATAAATCCCCGTGGATTTGTAAAACCACGTCGATTTGGAACTTGAATTTTTTAGTCAGAATTTTACCTACAACTAAAACCATGTCGATTTAGAACTTGAATTTTTTTTATTAGAATTTTTCTTATAAGTAAATCCACGTCGATTTGGAACCATGAAGGTTTTTATCAGAATTTTTCCTACCAGTAAAACCACGTCGATCTGGAACTTGTTTTTTTTATTAGAATGTTCCTTATAAGTAAATTCACGTCTATTTGTAAAACCACGTCGATTTGGAACTTGAAGGTTTTCATCAGAATTTTTCCTACAAGTAAAACCACGTCGATTTGGGACTTGAATTTTTTTTATTAGAATTTTTTTTTAAAGGTGAATCCACGTCGATTTGTTAAACCATGTCGATTTGGAACTTGAATGTTTTTTATTAGAATTTTCCTTATAAGTAAATCCCCGTCGTTTTGTAAAACCACGTCGATTTGGAACTTGAATGTTTTTTATTAGAATTTTCCTTATAAGTAAATCCCCGTGGATTTGTAAAACCACGTCGATTTGGAACTTGAATTTTTTAGTCAGAATTTTACCTACAACTAAAACCATGTCGATTTAGAACTTGAATTTTTTTTATTAGAATTTTTCTTATAAGTAAATCCACGTCGATTTGGAACCATGAAGGTTTTTATCAGAATTTTTCCCACCAGTAAAACCACGTCGATCTGGAACTTGTTTTTTTTTATTAGAATGTTCCTTATAAGTAAATTCACGTCTATTTGTAAAACCACGTCGATTTGGAACTTGAAGGTTTTCATCAGAATTTTTCCTACAAGTAAAACCACGTCGATTTGGAACTTGAATTTTTTTTATTAGAATCTTTCTTATAAGTGAATCCACGTCGATTTGGAACTTGAAGGTTTTTATCAGAATTTTTCCTACAAGTAAAACCACGTCGATTTGGAACTTGAATTTTTTTTATTACAATCTTCCTTATAAGTGAATCCACGTCGATTTGTAAAACCACGTCGATTTTGAACTTGAAGGTTTTTATCAGAATTTTTCCTACAAGTAAAACCACGTCGATTTGGAACTTGAATTTTTTTTATTAGAATCTTCCTTATAAGTTAATCCTCGTCGATTTGTAAAACCATGTCGACTTGGAACTTAAAGGTTTTTATCAGAATATTACCTACAACTAAAACAATGTCGATTTGTAACTTGAATTTTTTTTATTAGAATCTTCCTTATAAGTAAATCCACGTCGATTTGTAAAACCATGTCGACTTGAAACTTGAAGGTTTTTATCAGAATATTACCTACAACTAAAACCACGTCGATTTGGAACTTGAATTTTTTAGTCAGAATTTGACCTACAAGTAAAACCATGTCCATTTAGAACTTGAATTTTTTAACAGAATTTTCCCTACAAGTAAAACCACGTCGATTTGGAACTTGATTTTTTTAATAGAATGTTCCTTATAAGTAAATCCACGTCGATTTGTAAAACCACTTCGATTTGGAACTTGAATTTTTTTTTATTAGAATCTTCCTTATAAGTAAATCCACGTCGATTTGTAAAACCACATCGATTTGGAACTTGAAGGTTTTTATCAGAATATTACCTACAACTAAAACCATGTCGATTTGGAACTTGAAGGTTTTTATCAGAATTTTTCCTACAAGTAAAACCATGTCGATTTGGAACTTGAATGTTTTTTATTAGAATTTTCCTTATAAGTAAATCCCCGTGGATTTGTAAAACCACGTCGATTTGGAACTTGAATTTTTTAGTCAGAATTTTACCTACAACTAAAACCATGTCGATTTAGAACTTGAATTTTTTTTATTAGAATTTTTCTTATAAGTAAATCCACGTCGATTTGGAACCATGAAGGTTTTTATCAGAATTTTTCCTACCAGTAAAACCACGTCGATCTGGAACTTGTTTTTTTTATTAGAATGTTCCTTATAAGTAAATTCACGTCTATTTGTAAAACCACGTCGATTTGGAACTTGAAGGTTTTCATCAGAATTTTTCCTACAAGTAAAACCACGTCGATTTGGAACTTGAATTTTTTTTATTAGAATCTTTCTTATAAGTGAATCCACGTCGATTTGGAACTTGAAGGTTTTTATCAGAATTTTTCCTACAAGTAAAACCACGTCGATTTGGAACTTGAATTTTTTTTATTACAATCTTCCTTATAAGTGAATCCACGTCGATTTGTAAAACCACGTCGATTTTGAACTTGAAGGTTTTTATCAGAATTTTTCCTACAAGTAAAACCACGTCGATTTGGAACTTGAATTTTTTTTATTAGAATCTTCCTTATAAGTTAATCCTCGTCGATTTGTAAAACCATGTCGACTTGGAACTTAAAGGTTTTTATCAGAATATTACCTACAACTAAAACAATGTCGATTTGTAACTTAAATTTTTTTTATTAGAATCTTCCTTATAAGTAAATCCACGTCGATTTGTAAAACCATGTCGACTTGAAACTTGAAGGTTTTTATCAGAATATTACCTACAACTAAAACCACGTCGATTTGGAACTTGAATTTTTTAGTCAGAATTTTACCTACAACTAAAACCATGTCCATTTAGAACTTGAATTTTTTAACAGAATTTTCCCTACAAGTAAAACCACGTCGATTTGGAACTTGATTTTTTTAATAGAATGTTCCTTATAAGTAAATCCACGTCGATTTGTAAAACCACTTCGATTTGGAACTTGAATTTTTTTTTATTAGAATCTTCCTTATAAGTAAATCCACGTCGACTTGTAAAACCATGTCGACTTGGAACTTAAAGGTTTTTATCAGAATATTACCTACAACTAAAACCATGTCGATTTGTAAGTTGAATTTTTTTTATTAGAATTTTCCTTATAAGTAAATCCACGTCGATTTTTAAAACCACGTCGATTTAGAACTTGAAGGTTTTTATTAGAATTTTTCTTATAAGTAAATCCACGTCGATTTGGAACCATGAAGGTTTTTATCAGAATTTTTCCTACCAGTAAAACCACGTCGATCTGGAACTTGTTTTTTTTATTAAAATGTTCCTTATAAGTAAATTCACGTCTATTTGTAAAACCACGTCGATTTGGAACTTGAAGGTTTTCATCAGAATTTTTCCTACAAGTAAAACCACGTCGATTTGGAACTTGAATTTTTTTTATTACAATGTTTCTTATAAGTAAATCCACGTCGATTTGTAAAACCACTTCGATTTGGAACTTGAATTTTTTTTTATTAGAATCTTCCTTATAAGTAAATCCACGTCGATTTGTAAAACCACATCGATTTGGAACTTGAAGGTTTTTATCAGAATATTACCTACAACTAAAACCATGTCGATTTGGAACTTGAAGGTTTTTATCAGAATTTTTCCTACAAGTAAAACCACGTCGATTTGGAACTTGAATTTTTTTTATTACAATCTTCCTTATAAGTGAATCCACGTCGATTTGTAAAACCACGTCGATTTTGAACTTGAAGGTTTTTATCAGAATTTTTCCTACAAGTAAAACCATGACGATTTGGAACTTGAATTTTTTTTATTAGAATTTTCCTTATAAGTAAATCCACGTCGATTTGGAACTTGAAGGTTTTTATCACAATTTTTCCTACTAGTAAAACCACGTCGATTTGGAACTTGAATTTTTTAGTCAAAATTTTACCTACAACTAAAACCATGTCGATTTAGAACTTGAAGGTTTTTATTAGAATATTACCTACAACTAAAACCATGTCGATTTGAAAATTGAAATTTTTTATTAGAATCTTCCTTATAAGTAAATCCACGTCGATTTGTAAAACCACGTCGATTTGGAACTTAAAGGTTTTTATCAGAATTTTTCCTACAAGTAAAACCACGTCGATTTGGGACTTGAATTTTTTTTATTAGAATTTTTTTTTATAAGTGAATCCACGTCGATTTGTTAAACCATGTCGATTTGGAACTTGAATGTTTTTTATTAGAATTTTCCTTATAAGTAAATCCCCGTCGTTTTGTAAAACCACGTCGATTTGGAACTTGAATTTTTTTTATTAGAATGTTCCTTATAAGTAAATCCCCGTCGATTTGTAAAACCACGACGATTTGGAACTTGAATTTCTTTATTCAAATTGTACCTACAACTAAAACCACGTCGATTTGGAACTTGAATTTTTTTTATTAGAATGTTCCTTAAAAGTTAATCCTCGTCGACTTGTAAAACCATGTCGACTTGGAACTTAAAGGTTTTTATCAGAATATTACCTACAACTAAAACCATGTCGATTTGTAAGTTGAATTTTTTTTATTAGAATCTTCCTTATAAGTAAATCCACGTCGATTTTTAAAACCACGTCGATTTAGAACTTGAAGGTTTTTATTAGAATTTTTCCTACAAGTAAAACCATGTCGATTTGGAACATGAATGTTTTTTATTAGAATTTTCCTTATAAGTAAATCCCCGTCGATTTGTAAAACCACGTCGATTTGGAACTTGAATTTTTCTTATTAGAATCTTCCTTATAAGTAAATCCACGTCGATTTGTAAAACCACATCAATTTGGAACTTGAAGGTTTTTATCAGAATTTTTCCTACCAGTAAAACCACGTCGATTTGGAACTTGAATTTTTTAGTCAAAATTTTACCTACAACTAAAACCATGTCGATTTAGAACTTGAAGGTTTTTATCAGAATATTACCTACAACTAAAACCATGTCGATTTGAAAATTGAATTTTTTTTATTAGAATCTTCCTTATAAGTAAATCCACGTCGATTTGTAAAACCACGTCGATTTGGAACTTAAAGGTTTTTATCAGAATTTTTCCTACAAGTAAAACCACGTCGATTTGGGACTTGAATTTTTTTTATTAGATTTTTTTTTTAAAGGTGAATCCACGTCGATTTGTTAAACCATGTCGATTTGGAACTTGAATGTTTTTTATTAGAATTTTCCTTATAAGTAAATCCCCGTCGTTTTGTAAAACCACGTCGATTTGGAACTTGAATTTTTTTTATTAGAATGTTCCTTATAAGTAAATTCCCGTCGATTTGTAAAACCACGACGATTTGGAACTTGAATTTTT
The DNA here is from genome assembly GCA_037103525.1 of Ganaspis brasiliensis. Taxonomy (NCBI): domain Eukaryota; kingdom Metazoa; phylum Arthropoda; class Insecta; order Hymenoptera; family Figitidae; genus Ganaspis; species Ganaspis brasiliensis. Next base: position 253,166 of record JAZKLR010000282.1, on the reverse strand, counting down.
TTTATTAGAATCTTCCTTATAAGTAAATCCACGTCGATTTTTAAAACCCCGTCGATTTAGAACTCGAAGGTTTTTATCAGAATTTTTCCTACAAGTAAAACCATGTCGATTTGGAACATGAATGTTTTTTATTAGAATTTTCCTTATAAGTAAATCCCCGTCGATTTGTAAAACCACGTCGATATGGAACTTGAATTTTTTTTATTAGAATCTTCCTCATAAGTAAATCCACGTCGATTTGTAAAACCACATCGATTTGGAACTTGAAGGTTTTTATCAGAATATTACCTACAACTAAAACCATGTCGATTTGGAACTTGAATTTTTTTTATTAGAATTTTTCTTATAAGTAAAACCACGTCGATTTGGAACTTGAATTTTTTTTATTAGAATCTTCCTTATAAGTTAATCCTCGTCGATTTGTAAAACCATGTCGACTTGGAACTTAAAGGTTTTTATCAGAATATTACCTACAACTAAAACAATGTCGATTTGTAACTTAAATTTTTTTTATTAGAATCTTCCTTATAAGTAAATCCACGTCGATTTGTAAAACCATGTCGACTTGAAACTTGAAGGTTTTTATCAGAATATTACCTACAACTAAAACCACGTCGATTTGGAACTTGAATTTTTTAGTCAGAATTTTACCTACAACTAAAACCATGTCCATTTAGAACTTGAATTTTTTAACAGAATTTTCCCTACAAGTAAAACCACGTCGATTTGGAACTTGATTTTTTTAATAGAATGTTCCTTATAAGTAAATCCACGTCGATTTGTAAAACCACTTCGATTTGGAACTTGAATTTTTTTTTATTAGAATCTTCCTTATAAGTAAATCCACGTCGATTTGTAAAACCACGTCGATTTGGAACTTGAATTTTTTAGTCAGAATTTTACCTACAACTAAAACCATGTCGATTTAGAACTTGAATTTTTTTTATTAGAATTTTTCTTATAAGTAAATCCACGTCGATTTGGAACCATGAAGGTTTTTATCAGAATTTTTCCTACCAGTAAAACCACGTCGATCTGGAACTTGTTTTTTTTATTAAAATGTTCCTTATAAGTAAATTCACGTCTATTTGTAAAACCACGTCGATTTGGAACTTGAAGGTTTTCATCAGAATTTTTCCTACAAGTAAAACCACGTCGATTTGGAACTTGAATTTTTTTTATTACAATGTTTCTTATAAGTAAATCCACGTCGATTTGTAAAACCACTTCGATTTGGAACTTGAATTTTTTTTTATTAGAATCTTCCTTATAAGTAAATCCACGTCGATTTGTAAAACCACATCGATTTGGAACTTGAAGGTTTTTATCAGAATATTACCTACAACTAAAACCATGTCGATTTGGAACTTGAAGGTTTTTATCAGAATTTTTCCTACAAGTAAAACCACGTCGATTTGGAACTTGAATTTTTTTTATTACAATCTTCCTTATAAGTGAATCCACGTCGATTTGTAAAACCACGTCGATTTTGAACTTGAAGGTTTTTATCAGAATTTTTCCTACAAGTAAAACCATGACGATTTGGAACTTGAATTTTTTTTATTAGAATTTTCCTTATAAGTAAATCCACGTCGATTTGGAACTTGAAGGTTTTTATCACAATTTTTCCTACTAGTAAAACCACGTCGATTTGGAACTTGAATTTTTTAGTCAAAATTTTACCTACAACTAAAACCATGTCGATTTAGAACTTGAAGGTTTTTATTAGAATATTACCTACAACTAAAACCATGTCGATTTGAAAATTGAATTTTTTTATTAGAATCTTCCTTATAAGTAAATCCACGTCGATTTGTAAAACCACGTCGATTTGGAACTTAAAGGTTTTTATCAGAATTTTTCCTACAAGTAAAACCACGTCGATTTGGGACTTGAATTTTTTTTATTAGAATTTTTTTTTATAAGTGAATCCACGTCGATTTGTTAAACCATGTCGATTTGGAACTTGAATGTTTTTTATTAGAATTTTCCTTATAAGTAAATCCCCGTCGTTTTGTAAAACCACGTCGATTTGGAACTTGAATTTTTTTTATTAGAATGTTCCTTATAAGTAAATCCCCGTCGATTTGTAAAACCACGACGATTTGGAACTTGAATTTCTTTATTCAAATTGTACCTACAACTAAAACCACGTCGATTTGGAACTTGAATTTTTTTTATTAGAATGTTCCTTAAAAGTTAATCCTCGTCGACTTGTAAAACCATGTCGACTTGGAACTTAAAGGTTTTTATCAGAATATTACCTACAACTAAAACCATGTCGATTTGTAAGTTGAATTTTTTTTATTAGAATCTTCCTTATAAGTAAATCCACGTCGATTTTTAAAACCACGTCGATTTAGAACTTGAAGGTTTTTATTAGAATTTTTCCTACAAGTAAAACCATGTCGATTTGGAACATGAATGTTTTTTATTAGAATTTTCCTTATAAGTAAATCCCCGTCGATTTGTAAAACCACGTCGATTTGGAACTTGAATTTTTCTTATTAGAATCTTCCTTATAAGTAAATCCACGTCGATTTGTAAAACCACATCAATTTGGAACTTGAAGGTTTTTATCAGAATTTTTCCTACCAGTAAAACCACGTCGATTTGGAACTTGAATTTTTTAGTCAAAATTTTACCTACAACTAAAACCATGTCGATTTAGAACTTGAAGGTTTTTATCAGAATATTACCTACAACTAAAACCATGTCGATTTGAAAATTGAATTTTTTTTATTAGAATCTTCCTTATAAGTAAATCCACGTCGATTTGTAAAACCACGTCGATTTGGAACTTAAAGGTTTTTATCAGAATTTTTCCTACAAGTAAAACCACGTCGATTTGGGACTTGAATTTTTTTTATTAGATTTTTTTTTTAAAGGTGAATCCACGTCGATTTGTTAAACCATGTCGATTTGGAACTTGAATGTTTTTTATTAGAATTTTCCTTATAAGTAAATCCCCGTCGTTTTGTAAAACCACGTCGATTTGGAACTTGAATTTTTTTTATTAGAATGTTCCTTATAAGTAAATTCCCGTCGATTTGTAAAACCACGACGATTTGGAACTTGAATTTTTTTTATTAGAATCTTCCTTATAAGTAAATCCACGTCGATTTTTAAAACCCCGTCGATTTAGAACTCGAAGGTTTTTATCAGAATTTTTCCTACAAGTAAAACCATGTCGATTTGGAACATGAATGTTTTTTATTAGAATTTTCCTTATAAGTAAATCCCCGTCGATTTGTAAAACCACGTCGATATGGAACTTGAATTTTTTTTATTAGAATCTTCCTCATAAGTAAATCCACGTCGATTTGTAAAACCACATCGATTTGGAACTTGAAGGTTTTTATCAGAATATTACCTACAACTAAAACCATGTCGATTTGGAACTTGAATTTTTTTTATTAGAATTTTTCTTATAAGTAAAACCACGTCGATTTGGAAACTGATTTTTTATTAGAATATTCCTTATAAGTAAGTCCACGTCGATTTGTAAAACCACGTCGATTTGGTACTTGCATTTTTTTATTAGAATTTTCCTTATATGTAAATTCACGTCGATTTGGAACTTGAAGGTTTTTATCAGAACTTTTCCTACCAGTAAAACCACGTCGATTTGGAACTTGATTTTTTTATTAGAATTTTCCTTATACGTAAATCCCCGTCGATTTGTAAAACCGCGTCGATTTGGAACTTGAATTTTTTTTATTAGAATTTTCCTTATAAGTAAATCCACATCGATTTGGAACCATGATGGTTTTTATCAGAATTTTTCCTACCAGTAAAACCACGCCGATTTGGAACTTGATTTTTTTATTAGAATGTTCCTAATAAGTAAATCCACGTCGATTTGTAAAACCATGTCGATTTGGAACTTGAATGTTTTAATCAGAATTTTACCTACAAGGAAAACCACGTCGATTTGGAACTTGATTTTTTTATTAGAATGTTTCTTATAAGTAAATCCACGTCGATTTGGAACTTGAATTTTTTGTATTAGAATTTTCCTTATAAGTAAATCCACATCGATTTCTAAAACCACGTCGATTTGGAACCTGAAGGTTTTTATTAGAATTTTTCCTACCAGTAAAACCACGCCGATTTGGAACTTGATTTTTTTATTAGAATGTTCCTAATAAGTAAATCCACGTCGATTTGTAAAACCATGTCGATTTGGAACTTGAATGTTTTAATCAGAATTTTACCTACAAGGAAAACCACGTCGATTTGGAACTTGATTTTTTTATTAGAATTTTCCTTATAAGTAAATCCACATCGATTTGGAACCATGATGGTTTTTATCAGAATTTTTCCTACCAGTAAAACCACGCCGATTTGGAACTTGATTTTTTTATTAGAATGTTCCTAATAAGTAAATCCACGTCGATTTGTAAAACCATGTCGATTTGGAACTTGAATGTTTTAATCAGAATTTTACCTACAAGGAAAACCACGTCGATTTGGAACTTGATTTTTTTATTAGAATGTTTCTTATAAGTAAATCCACGTCGATTTGGAACTTGAATGTTTTTTATTAGAATTTTCCTTATAAGTAAATCCACATCGATTTGTAAAACCACGTCGATTTGGAACTTGAAGGTTTTTATTAGAATTTTTCCTACCAGTATAACCACGTCGATTTGGAACTTGATTTTTTTATTAGAATGTTCCTTATAAGTAAATCCACGTCGATTTGTAAAACCATGTCGATTTGGAACTTGAATGTTTTAATCAGAATTTTACCTACATGCAAAACCACGTCGATTTGGAACTTGAATTTTGTAACAGAATTTTCCCTAAAAGTAAAACCACGTCGATTTGGAACTTGAATTTTTTGTATTAGAATTTTCCTTATAAGTAAATCCACATCGATTTGTAAAACCACGTCGATTTGAAACTTGAATTTTTTATTCAGAATTTTACCTACAAGTAAAACCACGTCGATTTGGAATTTTTATTTGATTACAAAATTTATTTTATTTACTTTAAACTTTTTTTACATTCAAGAAGAGGTTCTAAACTATAAAAAAAATTTATTCCTTATTTATTAACGATTATTTTACTGTCATGGCCGCCTGAAACTACTCCTATTTGTGATTGGCGGACACGATATCTTTAGTTCAGGTAGACTAAAAAAGAAAAATCAATTAATTTCTTAAAAAGTAAGTTTGTCGCTATCGTGTGAATTTGAAAATTTTAGCTACAGAATAAAAGAAAATCTATATATACTTTATAGTCTTAAATGAATTGGATTTCTATATTTGTCTGTAATTTTTTTTAATTAAATTAGGGATTAAAAGGTCGTCCAGATAATATTACATGGTTATTTCGAGGTAAAATTGAGTTAATATTACAGTAATACTACTAATATGTAGGGAAATATGAAGATGACGTTCTGAAATGTATTCTAAGAGATAAATACCCGAGAGTTTTAAGGCGTCTACCGTTTTGGCCAATCGGTTCAGTGACAAAGGTTTTATAACTGGGCAGCCCAAATTTTTTGTACATTACATTTAGTTGTAATAATACCACAATGGCACTGTAATATTTCTGTAATATTTGTAATATTACTGTAATATTACCTCAACATTAACTCAACAGCAAATGTCCTTGCTGCCCTTCCCTCTCGTCGGGCCTGGTAATATTACTACGATATTCTAGTAATATTACTTGCTACTTGGGAATACTTGTGCATCACGTCAATATTTTAAGAAAAAAAAGAGTAGAAATCTTAAAAATTATGTTTATTACCTTTTTTGATAAATATATAGCTCATGAACTTTTCTGATATTTTATTTACAATATTTTGTAGATAGGGACTTTTTTGTTGTTAATCGCTGTTCAATTTTTAAAAAGTCACCAAAAGACTGTTCTTTGTCATTCTGCGTGTTATTTTTTAAAACAAATACTGAAAAATGGCTTTCTTATGTAAAATGTTTTTAAGGGCGTATTTTACCTGAAAAAAATTATTAAATTTAAATTTGCTCAAAAGTTACAACTTTTATGAACAATAAATATGAGAAGTTATAATTTCTTCGAGGAGAACAAATAGATTAGATTGGCCCAAAAAAAAATCTATTTTCGGCATGTTCATGAGCTCGAATCGCGTTTTCCATATCATTTTCGTAAATCCAAGGTGAAATTACATATGTGTACCAAATTGAAAGTCTCTAGCTCATATAGTTTAGAAGTTAGAGGGGGTGCGAAAACGGACACACATAGTGATTTTAATGGGGTTCCGTTTTACGGTACGGAACTCTAAAAAATATAAAAAGTAAAAAAATATAATGAAATTTGGTTACAATTTACTAAAAAATTACAAGGAAAACATCATAAAACATTAAGAAAATTGAATAAAAAAGAAGAAAATGAAAAAATGTTTGTTTCCTTAATCTAACAAATTGTAAAAATATTAAAAAAGAACAAAAAATAATTAAATTTGGATAGAATCTACTAAAAATTAGAAAAAAAACATCAGGAAACGTTAAGAAAATTAAATTTAGAAGAAAACAAGATCCAGCGCGCAATCCAGTCGGAAAATGAATCGGCTATCGAATTTGTTATTAGAATTAGCGCTTTGTATAACAAATTACAACAAAAGGTTTCGGAAAAAAATCAGTTAGATAAAATTTATTCGGGTTTGCATTCGGAATTAATTCTACAATTTGATCGAGATAGCTTTGCTTCTTACGACCAATTAATAGATAAAATCAGTAAATATCAGGAAAAACTGGAATTAATGCAGTTAACCGATAAACTGCGCGTGCAAGATTCTAAGAAACCTCGCATCCCAAGAGGCAAAAACCAAATGAACGCAATTGATTCACAACCTCTTGACGCAGAACCGGAAACTTCAAATGCCCTTAAACCCGAAATAAATGCGGCCAAACCCCCGCAAAATAAGAAAATTGACAATAATAAAAATAACAGTAACAATAAGCAACCTGTAACGAATTTAAACAAAATAGAACAATACAAGCGCCAATTTGAAGCTTTTGGAAAAAAGCTTTACGGAAATAATTTTAAAGACGGAAAATCGACGACTGAAAAGGTGGAAGACAGCACAAAACGCGCTTCTCCCACCACTACCCCGCGCCAACGTTCTACTTCAGTTTCTTCGTCTTCCTCTTGCTCCGGGTCGTCGACTAGAAGGGGGGAGAGACGTAGACCTCCCACACGGGAAAATCGTGGATTTGACAACCGTCAACCCACAAATAACAGTAGAAACAACGGTTATCAGGGCGGAAATCGGTTTAATAATAACCGTGGTAGAAACAATAGGAATGGATGGAACGAATACAATCGCAATTTTAATTATAATTACGGTTATAATCAGCAGTATCCCCCACTCCCTCCGAATTGTCCGCCAAACTGCCAGTGCAGTATGCACGCGCCACCGCCGCCGCCTCACTTGCAGCCGCATGCGCCGCAACTGCCACCCACGCATCATTGGCAATACAATCACAATCGTGACTCGTTTTACCAAAACCAAAACACGAATAATTCGATTTATCCAAAAAACGAGAAAGATGCCAGGCGAGACTAAATCTCCCTGGCGAAAACTTACACGGAAACGATTTTAATATCGACAAATTATACGGCAATAATTTTAAAAATCAAAATTCAAACGGCATTAATGTAAATCGTAAAAACGAATACGGTCCAAATAAAACAAATAATTTTAATAATCTCGAATCAGATCTAAGTGCCGTACCGACTCACAGTCGAACCTCACAGGACTCACCGCGCCTCCCTTCTAACACACCCACGCTTAACCAAGCGTGCCGTGGTGGGGACAGCGCTTCTGACCCTGAGACCGACGACTATGACATCGAGTACAGCGCTTCAGAAATTGAATACTCAGACACCGACGAGGAGTCCCCCTCCACCGAACATGTATATTCGATTGGAACGGGCACGTCCCCCGTCTTGTCGCTGCACACAGTAAGTCAAACTCCCTGCCTATTAGCAGCAGTCTACAAGTCTGAGCGCAGAGTATTCAAGGGCCTTGCCCCGCCCCTCCCTTCTCAAAAGCGTTGTACTATAACGACGCGCATTAGAATCGGAAATACGGAACACATAGGTCTCATTGACACAGGTAGCGATCGCACTTTTGTGTCAGGCGAATTATATGATTCGATTAAAAATTATTCAAACGGCAAACCGGTGTACGATGCTATAACCCGCGCCGGCGTACAACTCGCTCAGCGTGATCATGTAGCCGCACCGCGTTATTCGGCAAAATTTACAATTCAAATTAATGATTGTTACGGTGAACATTGGTTCGCAGTTTTAGACGGACTTACAACGCCGATTATTTTAGGCATGGATTTAATAGAGTCATGGCAAATTGTCATTGACACTGTCCAACGCTTTTGGACCATTAAAGATTCGGCTGTAATAAATCAACTGAATTCTGTGCAAATTCAGCGCACTTCAGTAAACTCAATGCAATTGAGTGAGCTTACACCGGAACAACACCAGTGCCTAAATAAATTTTTAGATGTAAAATTATCCAAAGGACTTAAATCGGGAACAGGTGTTACAAACCTTGCTATGCATACAATTGAATTAACCGACCCGACGCCTATTAAACAAAAGCCGTATCGCCGTAGTCCTGCCGTAAACGAAATAGTTAATAAAGAAATTGATAAATTATTAGAAAAAGGATTTATAATACCGAGTAACAGTTCGTGGTCTAGTCCAATCGTATTAACGATGCGCAAAAATGGCAAACACAGATTTTGCATTGATTATCGTAAACTTAATAAAGTTACGAAAAAATCTGCATATCCTTTGCCACGCATGGACGCCATATTGGACGCGCTCACTGAAGCCGTAGTCATTAGTACCATTGACTTAAGCGAAGCGTTTCACCAGATCCCAGTTGATCCTAAGTGTCGCGCTTACACCGCTTTCGTCGCTTCCGGTCGAGGACTATTTGAATGGACACGCATGCCATTCGGCCTCACGAACGCCCCATCAACGTTCCAAGAATTTACGGACAGATTAAAAGCCGAATTTGTGAAATACGTAAGAGAAAATAAATTACCGGAAAAATATACCAATCAAGTCCACGCATAACTCGACGACTGGATAGTTACATCCCAGACGTTCGAGGAACATTTAATTTTATTAAGCATTTTATTCGAGATACTGCAAAGCGCTGGACTGACTATCAATAGAGAAAAGTCATTTTTTGCTAAAGAATCAGTCGAATTCTTAGGTCTTTTATTAGACAAAGATGGGCTTAAACCAAACCCGGCACGCGTCGAACCAATTCTAAATTATCCGCGCCCGGGAAATCGTAAAGAGTTACGCCGTTTCAACGGATCCGTAAACTGGTACCACCGACATTTACGCAATATTGCGAAAATTCAAGGGCCGCTAAATAAATAAGCTAGCCCAAAAGTGCCATGGATATGGTCCGATGAATGTGAGAAAGCGTTCTTACAATTCAAGGAAGCGCTCAGTGAAGCGCTGACACTTGTCACTCCGCGCGTCGATTTACCGTTCATACTGTATACCGACGCTAGCGACACTGGACTTGGCGCTATATTAGTGCAAAAGGATCAGGATCGAGAGTACCTTATAACGTGCCTAAGCAGAACTTTTAGGGGTGCAGAATTAAACTACACCACAACCGAAAAGGAATGCTTGGCCGTGGTATTTGCCGTGCGAAAGCTGCGCTATTACCTGGAAGGTACGAACTTTAGAGTCATCACTGACCACTCTAGTTTAAGATAGCTGTGCACACTCAGCGATCCTATCGGTCGACTTGCAAGGTGGGCAATGGAGTTATCGGCTTATGATGCAATTATAGAGCACCGTAAAGGTTCCACTAACGAAACGCCGGACACCTTGTCTCGTTTGTACGAGAATGATCCCGAAAGCTCTTCCACCTCGCAGTTAAATTCGGCAAGGCAAGACTCTTGGCACGACAAAAAAGTTAAAGAAACGTCAAGTAATCCGGACGAAAATTCAAGGTTTAAATTAGATCAGGAAAAAGCGCTCTATTTTTATAAACCTGATCATATTAAAGAAATAGTAGGCGATAACAACGCCTGGAAAAAGGTCTTGAAAGAAGACGAGATTTTATCGAAAATTAAAGAGTATCACGACACCCCACTACTCGCTCACCAGGGTATTAGAAAAACGTACCTAGCGATTTCTAAGCATTATTACTGGCCTGGTATGCGAGAAGACGTAAAGCGCTACATTAACCAATGTGAGATTTATCTCAGGTGCAAACCTGATTACACGCCACCTCGAGGGTTGATGTACCCCCGTAAAGTCACCGAGCCATGGGACACAGTGTCCTTGGACATCATCGGCCCTTTTCCGCGCTCTAAATCGGGCAAATGCTACGTTTTGGTTTGTGAGGATACGTACACTCGCTATACAGAGTGCTTCGCTCTTGCAAAAGCGGACGGACCTAAAATTGTAAAATCGCTCAATACCTTAGTTCATAGGTGGGGATGTCCAAATAAATTTATCACTGACAACGGGACCGAATTTGTGAACAGAACAATGTCTAGTTTTTTACGGAAAATCGGTTCAATTCGAATCACGACCCCAGTCTATCACCCTCAATTAAACCCGGTTGAGCGTGTGCATCTTAACCTCAAAACAATGATCGTCAGTCTTCTAGGCGACGATCAGCGCGAGTGGGATAAGTTACTGGAGGAAATACAATTCGCCTACAACACTACGGTCCACTCATCGTTAGGAGTCACACCTGCCTTTTTAAATCTCTCAGGTGAGCCTAGGCGTTCCGGTGAACAAATTCCCGACGTAAACGTGACAGACTTGACCCCCGACGAAATGACTGCTGATTGGATCGAACGCATGAAGCGCATGGACGCGCTGCGTTTGAAAGTAGAAAGTTTTATAGCGAAGGCTGGAAAGAAACAAAGCAAGTGTTACAACAAATACCGGTCGAACGATAATAATTATTTAGAACCAGGGGATCTCGTTTATTATCCAAATAAGACGCTTTCTAGCGCAGCTCGTGGTTACAGCGCCAAGCTGGCACCTCGGTATAAAGGGCCAGCGAAAGTGCTAAAAAGGTTTTTCCCCATGGTGGTTATCATCGGCGACAATGATGGTAAAGTAATTGGAAAATATTATGTCAACGATTTAAAAATTGCTCGAAGAAGCTCTAGGTTGCGATAGGTTCCGCATGTGTTTTTCTCTGTTACAGATTATACAATGGACTACTCCAGCGCTTCATCAGCCAGTTCATCGGTCAACATGGAGGCAACTATTATGCGCCTCAGTCCTGCACCTGATGGACGACTTCATTTAATTCACTAGCCGTATCAGGCAAAGTTTGTGTCCTGATATTGATTCTGAGGAGCAAGTACGAAGCGTTGCTTGGGCCGCCCGTTGCCTTCTCCCTGTAGCTAAAGAAGGGTAGGGCCAAGATAGCTGCTGCGCGACTAGAAATTGACGAACTTAAAAAAGGTCAAATCTGTGCAAGCAGCAGATTTTTTACCCAGAAGTTAGTTCTTGTTTCTTCTTAAAATGACAAAAGAAGGATGTGCTTGATGATGAGCTCAAGGCTGACAACGAGGAACTAAAGCAGATCCAGCACCAGTCCATGCGCTTATAGTGTGCTTCAGGTTCCGTCATCAAGGAAGCGGATAACATAATGAAGATTTTCCACAAGACCGAGATACAGATGTGAGTTTTGTTGCGCATTAAGGAGTTTTTCACAAAATCATCGGATCAAATGCTGCCGCCAACTGCTTTCCTTGCCGGATCCATCATGTGCCAAGTGTTGTAAACGGCTGATAGCCGACGGACTCAACAAACGAGCTGCAAAAGCTCAAGAATTGGAGATTCAGGAATTTTTTGCTTCCTTTACACCCAAAATGACTGTTCACGACGCTTCTGAAGTCAGCTCCAAATCAGAATCAGCTTCGGCCTCTCAAATCAAAGACTGACCATCTAGTGACGTTCCTAAAGCACCCCAGGACCTTGAAAGCCTCCACGCTCCCCTCGGACAACGAAGACGACGATGAGGACTTCGAGACCAGCTCCAACTCGAACTTTTAACGCCCAAGAACTGGCCCGTAGAAAATAAAAAGACAATTTGATAAGTCGCGCTACTTGCGCCGTGAACTTTCTTTATTTATTATTATTTGTTACTACTAAATTATATTCGCACAATTGCGTTACCAAACTAACTTAGTTGTATTTTTGATAAGCCAAAAAAAAAATTATGTATTTCTACTATTGTTTAATTTAGATGTATTAACGCTATGGCACAAACAATCTCGTTGCTCATTATCACTTCTCTTAAATTAATATTACTAAGCTACAATTCCCCTGTACATTTTCTTGCGTTAAAACTAAAAATATTATCAAGGAATATTTAGATTAAGCAAGAAAGAGAGAGAGAAAATTGGAAGCAAAATTAGAGAGATTCTTTTATTAATCAATTGCATTTTTAGTTTTTCATTTTATTTCAGAGCAAGCATGGTGAATTTAAAATAACCTCGAGAGGATTACACAGACTTGGGCCAGCACCAAGAAGTATCAGCAGTTTAGAAGGGGAGAATGTGGCGTCCCTTAACGCCTTTATTTAATAATTTATTTAAAAGTAAATAAACACGCTGATCCTTCTTGCTGCCAGTCGTGCGAACTCTAATGTTCAAATTATATTTTATATTTTCCGCTTTAATTAAAAGCACGTAAGCTGCTGCAATCTTCGGTCAACGGCCGAATTAAGTAATCGGACGACCTCGGCCTAGATACGAAAGGGCCCGAAGGTCGTGTCATAGATCACGGTCGATGTGTGTTATATAACAACTAAATTGTTAATTGTGTGTGGACTGTGGGTGATAACCTTCCCTGTTGGAAAATCATAGCGTCAGCTGTTTTTCGATCCGCATCGCCGAGTCAAGGATTATTGTTTCGACCTGTCTGCGAGTAAATTGGTAAGTCTGTGATTTCCTCGACTCTGTTTTGTGCTTCGCCATGTCTATTTCTTTTTCTTCTGGTTAATTTTGGTACTCCGCCTGGGAATCTCGCTCGTCTGAATAATTTTTTTTGTGCCGGCCTCTTCGAGCCGAATCCATGAGTTAGCCGCTCTTTTAATTAAATTATTTTAATCTCGAATTAAAATTTAAGTCTCGATAGGTTCGCCACAAAATCAATCCTAGAAGATTTAATCGGACAAAATGTATTTTTAAATTTTTTTGGCACAACCTGACTGCTTTTTCTTTAATCGTTTATGTATTCAAACCAAATTTTAAACATGAAAAACGACTATTTTATGACATGAGTTTTCAAAGACGAAAAATATTTCTAAATTTTTGTCGCTCTACTTGACATTTTTCTTTTTATTAGTTTGTGAATTCGAATCAAATTACAAAAAACCGGGCGTTTAAATCAATCCTACAAGATTTAATCGGACAAAATGTATACTTTTCAACCATGAAAAACGATTATTTTAAAAGATAAGTTTAAGTTCTTTGTTCATTTTTTTATAATACCAAATAAATTATTTAAAAAAAATGCATTTTCATAAAATAAAAATATCTTTTTTATTTTCCTTTTTTTAAAAAAGTATTTTTTTTCAACAAAACATAATTTAATATGGTAATATTAAATTAAATAATATTGTTCTTTGACGTTTAATACAATTTGAATTTAAATTAAAGATATTTTGATTCAGGACATTTTTTAAAGACTCGTTTTAAGTTTTTGCTTCTGCTAAACAATATAAAATAAAATGATAAATGTGGATTTATAAAGTAAAATATTTTGAATTTTAAAACAAATTTTAAAAAAAATAAATTAAAATAATACTACACAAAAATTAGAATATTCTTTTATAGTTAATTTTATTTAAAATTACTAATTTTTATACTTCTTACAATTTTGTAAAAATTTAAAGTTAAACCAATTTTTATGTTAAAAGATAAGTTTAGTTTTTTTCTTTCCTTTTTTTTTATAAATCCGAATAATTCCATTAAAAAATAAAATCTTTTTTCAAAAATTAAAATTTAATATTCTAAATGGTTGTTTAATGTTTTAAATTGATTTTATATGATATTTAATATGATTTGGACTAAAAAAAAGACTAATGACTAATTTATCATTTTTTTTACAATCATTAAGAATTTAATTTTTATTTCTTGAAATTATTTGTTATCATTGATTTTAAACTAAGCAGGTTATTTTTTAATTAAAATGAAAAAGACGTTATAATTTAAACAGTTTAGTTACCCTGTATTGTCAAATTATTCTTTGGGTACTCGAATTAATGCTTCATGATTTTAAATTCAAATACTATTCCTGCCTGACGCGCGACAGATGCTCGCGTAGCAGTATAGTTTGCACAAGTGGCAGCAGGTGGCGTCCATCAGAACTTCTCGCGAATGAATATGAGTTGCGCCAGGTTTCTTATATAAGACCAGCTTCTCGCAGTGTCCAATATTAAGGTTACACGTGTCTACCTTTTTGAAATCTCCTTCTCTAATTTTGACTGGAGAATTATTAAATAGCTCTTTATTGAATTGAGCTATAAATCAAATTTCAAAATGTTTTTTTTTTAGTTCACAATTGGTCTAATCTTGGGATGATCACGGGTTTGCCAGTCATTGGCAGCCAGCAATGGTTCATTATTGTTGGCCAAGAGAAAAATCGGATTCTAAATAATTTGTCTATATACATGCTTATAATTAATATTTTATTTATTTATTGGTTTTCTATTGACATGACAAATATTGGTGCAATAATTGGCTTCCAATATTCGACCAATGTTCACAGCCAATGGATTGCCAAGAGTTTTAGAATCCGATTTTTTTCTTGGAAGCCAATAATGGGCCAATCATGACTAACCAATCATTGGCATGAGCGTGATCATCCCAAAGTTTGACCAGTAGTGATCCAATATTATTTGCCAATAGTAAACCAAGAATAAAACTGTTGGCTACCAACATTGTCCCATTATTGCGACAATCGTAACGTAAATTAGAAGAAAATGAAAAATGCTTGTTTCCCTAAACAACTATAAAAAAAGAAATTTGGATGGAACCACCTAATGAATTAGAAAAAAAAACATTAAGGATATTAAATAAATAAGAAGAAACTGAAGAAAAGTTTTTTTCCTTAATTTAAGAAACTGTAAAATAATGTAAAAAGTAAAATAAATAATAAAAAATTTGGTTAGAATCTACTAAAAAATTAGAGTTAATAAAAATAATATAAAAAATGTATATATATAGATAAATAAATAGTCCACAAAAGTAATTTAATAATGGTTTAAAATAAAAGATGTAAAAACAAATTTAATAAATTTACAAAAAAATGAGATTATTTATTTTTAAGAATATGGAAATAACTATAAAAATTAACGATATGAAATGTTTAGATATTATTGTTACGTCAAGTAACATATTTTATAATTTTTTCAAAATGAAATTGTATTATTATAAAAATCAATGTTTAAATAAGTAACGTTTTGGCTATCGACCGAAGTAACCCTCTTGTTTAAAGACAAAATCAATCGGAACGTTAATAGGGGAGATATGATGCTCAAGAAACATGCATATTACCCTAAATTAAATGTGCTCAGTGGTTCCTGACACCCACTGGGAGTTAGGAAAACTTGATCGATTACTTTTCTAAATAAAAGCTCCAGGGACCAGCAGAACAAGTCAGTCTAAATTCAACACCGGATCCTGTAAATATCGTCAATCTCTACAAGTAACCTGCCAAGTCTAATTCAAACCCCGAAACTCTGATTGTCAAAATCTTCGTATCAGTTGTCAACTCTTCGTACAAGTATAATTCAAAACCAGAAACTCTGTTCATCAACCATCTCAATTGACTAGTTGTCAATTTTCTACGAATCTTATTTCAACGAATTGTATTCTTCAAAATCTACGCATCTTTCAATCAAATTTGAATACAAGACAATTTCCTGCCAACGTTCGCCCACTACTCAGCTGGTTGGTTGCTAGTTTCTTGCCAGTGTTTGGCCAACATGACAGCGACGTTTAAGCTGATTGGTTCTCAGGACCTCGCCAGGACTCACCCAACATCTTGCCGATCTCTCAGCTGGCTGGTCGCCAATATCCTGCCAGGATTCAGCCAGCATTCAATTAGTCTCTCAGCTGACTGATTGCCAGATTCCACCCAAGGTTCGACCATCATTACTCAACTCTTGTTCCTGAGCTTGGTCTAAAATCTTCACATTAAATTTAAAAGGTTAGTTCCAAATATTTTTAATCCCTTGTCGCTTTCCCAAACCCTTATCTTATTTACTTTGTAAAAAGATGAAACCTGTTTCAGATTGTCCATACTCTGTTACCAGTTCTCGCCGCTCTCTCAACACCTCAGCTTGTAGGTTTCTTACGTCGATTAGCCTTTGTGTAAACAATAAATTTAGATATTTGTACAACTGGCTCTCGATTCATTTACTCGTACACCTAACCCTCACTGTTCAACCACCGATAGATTTAAAAAATAATTTTTGTATGTTATGTTATTTATGACGTAACATTATAACCGTATTAACAATTAATTCTTGTTATTATAATTATTATAACAAAATAGTGTAAAATAATATTAAATGATTTACATAAAGAGAAAAGAACTAAAGAAAATCCCTAGAAAAATCAAAAATAAAGAATCGAATAAAAAAAAATATCAAAATCAAACAAAGAAAATGTCTTAAAATTTTGTGAAAATATGAAATCATAAAATAAAATTTAAACAGTTTTAAAAAAGTGAAATCTCTTGTAAATATTGTAAGAAAAAAAAGATTATTGAGAATATTGAAAATATTTATTATGCATTTAAATGTGAATTAAATGACATTTCTGTAAAAAAATTAATATTCCAAACTTACCGGGGAGGAAGAAGATCTGCGCCCTGTGTACAAGTCGCTGCCCTCCTATTTCATCAAGTAAATTTTATCCTTAATAAATTTCTCTTCATTTTTCGGTTAAAAATTTTTTAATATTCAAAGTAGTTGTTGAATAGAAAAATTTGTCTTGCACAAACCTGACGTTCGCATATTTGGCCGTCATTTTTGTCAAAGAAGGAAAGTTATTTGTCAATCAAATGTTAACTTGAGTTTAGTTGACAAAAATGGCAGCCAAACATGCGTACTTCATGTTTGAAAAAGACAAAATTCTCCATACGACAACTACTGTGGATATTAAAGATTTTTTACCCGAAAAGTAAAGAGGACTTTGTCATGGATAAAATTTACTTGGTGAAATCGGAGCACAGTCATCACTACAGAGGGCGCAGATCGTCTTCCTCGCCGGTAAGTTATGAGTATTTAATCTTTTACAGGCTTTGTGAAAACTTGAAACTGTTTAATTTTTACCTTTTAATTTCTTATTTTTACAAAATTTTAAGATTTTTTCTCCGTTTACTTTTGATATTTTTTTTATTTGTTTTATTTTAGGATTTTTTTAGTTCTTTTCTCTTTATGCAAATTATTTCATATTATTTTACACCATTTTGTTATAATAACTATAATAACATGAATTAATTGTTAATATTGTTATAATATCTAAACATTTTATTTCGTTAATTTTCATAATTATTTCCTTATTTTTAAAAATAAATACTCTCATTTTTTTGTAAATTTATTCAATTTATTCTCACATCTTGTCTATTTTTTGCGAGATGTTTTGCAAACTTATTCTTTCTTAAAATTCTTACAGTCCTGTCGATAGGAAATACCTAAAAAATGACTGGCTAAATGACTAAATGAATTCAGTCATTTTTGAGGTACGATTTGAATGATTCCGTGCTTAGAAAATGTCCAACGAAAAAGGGATCAAAAAGTTTAATTTATGGCTATTTGTGACCGTAAATACTAAACCCTGAAGAATTTTATTATGCTTTTACCCTCTCATAAAATGAAAGGTTCTTTTACAGTCCTTTTTTTAATTCTAAATTATTTTTATTATTTATTGCAAAATTATACTCGTTTTTCAATAATTTATTATTTATATGTTTATATGAATGAGATATATTCTTTTGAAACAAAATTCAAAAATGATATCAGATTTTTAATATCTTCTACTGTTTACGAGTTACGGTACAATTATTTTAATTGTAAGGCATTTACCAAAAATTTTACACCTCAACTGTTTACTCAACTCTTGTTCCTGAGCTTGGTCTAAGAATCTTCACATTAAATTTAAAATGTTAGTTCCAAATATGTTTAATCCCTTGTCGCTTTCCCAAACCTTTATCTTATTTCCTTTGTAAAAAGATAAAACCTGTTTCAGATTGTCCATACTCTGCCACCAGTTCTCGCCGCTCTCTCAACACCTCAGCTTTTAGGTTTCTAACGTCGATTAGCCTTTGTGTAAACAATAAATTTAAATATTTGTACAACTGGCTCTCGATTCATTTACTCGTACACCTAACCCTCACTGTTCAACCATCGATAGATTTAAAAATAATTTTTGTATGTTATGTTATTTATGACGTAACATACGTTAATTTGGTGCATCGTCCTGTGTGTACAGTAGAGGTTAAATGTTTGAGAGCTTTTTTTCTCTTTTCACATTTTTTCAAGGTTTTTAGGGAGCGAGAGAATTTTGGTAAACTTTTATTAGTGTTATTATTCTTATATATGTATTATGTAAAACATTTTGATAATTTAATATGATATGTCGCAACAAAATGAACAAAATGAAAAAGTAACAAGAAATAAAACTAAAAATAACGAAGAATTGGCTAACGAGGTTGAAAAAAATAATAAAATTAATCTTGATTCTAAAAGTGGACTTCTGATAAATCCTGATAACTCTATTATCACTCAAAATACCGGGGATTCTTTTGAATTAGACTCAACCATCAAAAATTTTAATTTGAGTGATAGTCTTACTAGTTCCACGATCCTTGAAAAAACCTTAACAAATAATCCATTAGAAAATACTCCTTATCCTGAATTATTTGATAAAACATTAATTGAGAAGCAATTAGAAATTGAGAAATTTGAAGAAACCTTAGAACGTAAAAATATCCTTGATCAAGAATTCGAATCGTCCCTAAATAAATCTCGTGAGTTATTAAATAAGTTTTTAACTAGTCCTTCCTTAAAAACAATTAAGACGGAAAATCAAATTAAAAAAGAAACAAAAATGGCTAATGAAAATAATCCAGCTGGTAGTTCACAGAATCAGGGTATAAGAGATCCTAATGTACAAGTAGCATATTACCCCCACAATCAGACGATAGCATTACGCGATGCAATTGAAGTAGTTCCATTATTTGACGGAAAAACAATGTCTCTAGAAAATTCTATTGATGGCTGCACAGAAGCAAGGCAAATGTTTTCTTTGGCGGCAGAAGGAAATTTAGTAAAAATGATACGATGTAAACTTATTGGCGAAGCTAGAAAAAGTGTTTTTGGTACAACATTCAATAATGTAGATGAACTTATAAATGCTTTAAAAAGATCGTATTTAGTATCAAAATCGGTTTACCAACTACAGGGTGAGCTAGGAAATACCTTTATGTGGCAAGAAGAAAATGTTTTATCTTACGCGACTAGACTTAAAGAAATATCAGAAAAAATTTTAGACGTCATAAAATGGCAAATAATCAAGTAATCGATGAAAATTTTAGTACAGGGTTAAAAAGAGATTTAATAGATTGTTTTATAAGAGGATTAAGGCCGGAAATAGAAATTCGTGTACAACGAGCAATACATAAGGAGAAACGATAACTTCGGCAATAGAAGTAAAAAAAAGATTAAAAGCGAGTCAAGAGTTAAGGAGAAATAAAATTTTAAATTCATAGTTGGAAACACCACAAAGAAGTAGTAATATTCATCCACGAAACAATAAAGTAAATACTTTACAAAAAAATATAGTAAATTGTCAAATTTGTGGCGGAAAAGGTCACATTGCTCCAGTCTGTAATAAATTAAATATAAAAAATCAAACAGTTGCAAATCAACAATTTTTACCAAATAAACAACGTAATTTTTCAAATTGTCAAAGTCAACGGTTTAATACAAATCAATTTAGAACTTTTCAAAATTCAAATTTTAATCAAAATTATCAAAATCAAAATTTCAATCTAAATTTCCAGAATCCTAATTTTAATCAAAATTTTTCTAACCAAAATTTTCAAAATCCAAATTTTTCTAGACAAAATACAAGTTTTCCTAAACAAAATTTTAAAAATTCAAATTTTTCAAGAAATCAAAATATTCAATATCCAAATCAACAAAGATTCCAAAATAGACAATATTTTCAAAATCAACCAAATTTTCAGAATCAACAAAAATTTCAAAACCAACAATATTTTTAAAATCAACAGAATTTTTAAAATAGTTATAACAGACCAATAAATTCCAATAATCAAAATCAGAAAGGTAACAGTTTTTCTCTTAATACAAATCCTAATTTACAAAGTCAACAAGTGCAAAATTCTCAAGTTAAAATGATGTGTGATTATTGCAAAGAAGAAGGTCATCTTATAAATGATTGTGCTTTAAGAACTCGTAATAATGCTCGAAAATTACAACAACCACAATCGGGAAACTCGAGCAACCTTTCCTCAGTAGGTGCGACAGAGGAGGTTTTGAACGAGGAAATGCACCTTTAAACGCTAAAAATGAAAATAATATAAAAAACGAAAATCAACATGAAAATAGTAAACAAATTAATGCTACTATGTCAAGTAGTATCACTTATATTTCAATAAGTGCAGCTGGCTTAAAAAACACCGTAACCATGATGATCGATACTGGAGCAGGTCCGAACCTTCTGAAAGAAGGGGTAGTTAGACCTGATGTTTACATTAACACGGAGGAATAGTTGAGACTCACTGGTATCAACGAACATCCTGTTTTCACCCTCAAACAAATAAAGTTAAATATACTCGGTCACCCCACGATTTTTAATCTAATCCCTAATGATGTTCCAATTAGTCATGAAGGAATTTTAGGCACACAGTTTTTTAACAACAACAATGTAAAAATAAATTATGCGGAAAAATGAATTGAAATCGATGATAATTTTTATCCATTTTCTACACAAGACTACATAACAGTACCAGCAAGAACTATTGCAACAATTTTTGTTAACATTAAAAATAAAGATAAAAAAGTTGGTTATATTCCAAAATTACTTATTGGCGAAGGACTTTTTATTGGAAATGCTTTAGTGACAAATATAAATGGTCGCGCTTATTTAAAAATTGCTAATACTTGTGTGGAAGCAATGAATATTCCTATATTAACAGTGGAATAACTTAACTTTATAGAAAATAAAGAGGAAAATGTAGCAACAATTAAAAACAATTATAAATATTCAAATTTAATACAGTCTACTATTAATACTCAGTTCAGATCATCAGAAAATTTTTTTAATGGATTTATTAATAACAATAATGAAAAATTAAATAAACTTTGTCAGGTATTTAATATTACAGGTATTAATCGAATAGAAACAGTAAAGAAATTTTTAAGGTTAGATCATTTAAATGAACAAGAATTAACTCATGTAATAAATATAATAACAAAAAATATTGATCGCTTTCAAATCCCAGGAGAAACTTTAGAAGCTACTAATCTTTTAGAACACACTATCCCCACTACCGACGACCAACCAATTTTTACGCGTCAGTACCGTTTTCCACCAATTCATAAAGAAGAAATTAAAAGACAAGTTAATTAACTTTTAGATCAAGGAATAATTAAGCCTTCACAATCCACATATAACACACCAGTTTGGATAGTACCTAAGAAATCAGATTCTCAGGGAAATAAACGTTGGAGAATGGTCTTAGACTTTCGCAAATTAAATGAAAAAACAATTAAAGATAATCATCCTTTGCCTAATATAATTGATTTATTAGACCAGCTTGGAAACGCAAAATATTTTTCAGTTTTTGACCTGGCATCAGGTTTTCATCAGATTAAAATGAATAAAGAACATTCACACAAAACAGCTTTTTCTACGCCGGACGGTCATTATGAATTTGACCGCATGCCTTTTGGTTTAAAAAATGCGCCAGCATGTTTTCAACGTCTTATGAATGCTTGTCTTACCGGATTAATTAATACAGATTTATTTGTTTATTTAGATGATATTGTAATACATGCAGATACATTAGAGGAACATGAACAAAAATTTAATGCATTAATGGAAAGATTACGTTTAGCTAACCTCAAATTGCAACCAGATAAGTGCGAATTTTTACGACCCGAAGTTAATTATTTAGGTTATATTATTGATAAACATGGCGTTAGACCTGATCCAAAAAAACTAGTAGCCGTAAAACAATTTCCAATTCCCAAAAATCAGAAAAATATTAAACAATTTCTCGGTTTAGCTGGTTATTACAGAAGATTCATCAAAAATTTTTCGAAAATAGCTACACCACTTTCAAATCTTTTAAAAAAAGACGTACCTTTTTCCTGGTCAGACGAACAACATGATGCTTTCGAATACCTCAAATCAAAATTATGTGAGGAACCTCTTTTAATTAGATCCGATTTTTCGAAGCCATTTGTTGTTACGACTGATGCTTCAGGATTTGCAATAGGTGGTATATTGTCACAAGGCCCTGTAGGAAAAGATCAACCAATTTCTTACGCATCTTGAGTTTTAAATGAAAATGAAAGAAAATACGATACCTACGAAAAGGAAGCTCTGGCAATAATTTACTGCGTTACACAATTTAGACCATACCTATACGGAAGAAAATTCACATTAGTTACCGACCATAAACCATTAGTATGGTTCCAAAATTCCAAGGACCCATGTTCAAGAGTAACCAGATGGCGTTTAAAGCTCGCGGAATATGAATCCGATGTAGTTTATAAAGCAGGAAAAACCAACGTGAACGCAGACGCATTATCAAGGAACCCTGTAACATTTATACGAAAAGAAGATGACTATGAAACTGAAGAAGAAACATCTGATAATGAAGACCCTATTGACTTGTATTGTGATGAAGAAATTAATCAGTCTTATGATGAATCTGATACCGATGATGAAATTGAAGACAGTAATATAAAGATAAATTCTGCGAACCCTTCAACTTAAAAAATTCTAACAATCAATAATGGAAATTTCATAAATAATTTATTTCATCAATTTCACATTAAGAATAATAAACTTCAATGCTTCTTACAAATTTTTACACTTTTTTCAACTTTATTTTCTCCGTCCGAAGAAAAAAAAGAAATAAATGAAGAAAAATGCTACATAACAACTCGTAATAAGTCTTATAATAAAAATAACTTTAAAAATAAAGAAACTTATGAACAACCAGAAAATCAAGATCATCCTTTAAGAATTAGCAAAAGCAAGCGTGGTAGACCTAAGAAATATTTAGAAGAAAAACAAGATTTGACTATTAAGGAACCAAGAAAACGAGGAAGACCAAGGAAAACTCTTAAGGAACCTGAAAGAAACGAAAACGCATCAGTGACAAGAAAACGTGGTAGACCTAAGAAACCTAAATGTAATGAAATTGAAGAGAAAATGAATGAAACTAATAATTATTATTCGGATACCGACTCAGATGATAAATCCGAAGATACTAATGTATCCGACCTTGAAAATTATTCTGATCCTGAAAATCCTTTTAATCCTGAAATTAATCCAGATCCTGAATATTATGATGAAAAGAAATTCAGAAATCCTAAAAGGAATCATAGAAGCGATTCAAATCCTGAATATTTAGATGTTAAAAAATCTAGAAATCGTCGTAAGAAAAAATGTAGAGATGAATTTAATGAAAATGAAATGTCAAATTATGAAGAAATAAGTAGAAATAATTCAAGCAATGATTCGTCAGAAGAAGAAATTATAAACGAAGAAATTAATGGAGAACATAACGAAGAAAATAATGAAGAGATTAATGAAGAAAATATTGAAGATAATGAAGAAATAGAAGATATTAATCTTGAAGGTTTACCGTCTCAATCATGTTCAAAAGAAATCGAAAATAAATCCAAAAATATTGTGGTACGTCGGGATCAATTAACGATGAGAAAAGATAATTATGCGTATTTTGTAACTTGTAATCGAGTACCACGTGATAATGGATCTAAAGGTTTAGATAAAAATAATAAATTACCAAAATTTAAAAATTTACTAAAAGGCCAAGCGAAAGAAATAAAAAAGGGTCAACAATATCATATTGCTTTACCAATTGAAGAAGAAAAAGAGAATCTTGAACAAACTTTAAATAATATTAAATTAACAATTTCTTCAATGTATGAAATCGCGGAAAAACTTAATCTTAAATCAATTTCTATTGCAAAAACTTTAAGAGTAAATCATATATCATGGAATGAAATCGTATCTGTACTAAACTCTATTTTCTCTAAATCAAAAATAAAAATTATTATTTGTAATGGAATCGTTCAATATCCTACAAAAGAACAACGTGTCAAATCAATCGAAGAAGCACACTCGTCAGCTATAGGCGGTCATAAAGGAGTAACAAAGACTTATAACAGAATTAGACAAAAATTTTATTGGAGTAACATGAAGATTGATATACAGAAATATATTCAACTATGCCTCAAATGTCAACTTAAAAAACTCGTTCGCGTAAAAACAAAAAATCCTATGGTGATAACGGATACTCCAGGTGTTGCTTTCGAAAAAATGTCAATGGATATTGTAGGTCCTTTACCTAAAACAAGTTTAGACAATGAATACATTCTGACTATTCAAGATAATTTTACAAAATTTTCTCTTGCTATTGCTTTACCAAATCAACAAGCTAGCACTATTGCAGATGCTTTTACTAAAAAATTTATAAGTATTTTTGGGTCTCCAAAAGGAGTATTAACAGATCAAGGAAGAAATTTTTTGAGTAATTTAATCAAAAGTCTAGCAAAACGTTTTAGAATCAGACAATTCAAAACTACAGCATTTCACCCGCAATTGAACGGATCAATAGAGAGATCACACCATGTATTAGGCGAATATTTAAAACAATTCATTGAAAAGAACTCAGAATGGGATGATTGGCTAGAATTAGCCATGTTTTCATATAATACCAGCATGCATGAAGGTACCAAATGTACACCTCATGAATTAGTTTTCGGAAAATTAGCCCGTCAACCGTCCAGCGATCCTCTTTTGCAACATGAAAAATTAGAAACATATGATGACTATTTAAAGGATCTTGTAACGAAATTACATGAAATAAGAAGTATAGCAAGATTAAACTTAATTTCAGCAAAAGAATTTTAAAGTAGGAGATAATGTATTTTTACTAAGTGGTCCGAAACCACACAAATTTGGAAATCAGTATACAGGCCCGCATCAAGTACTAGAAAATTTTCAAAACGGAAATGTCAAAATTTCAATTAAAAATAAACTAAAAGTTGTTCACATCAATAGATTAAAATTATCATACATTAAATAAATAAATGTTAAAAGTAATTTTTATAAAAATTAGTATTATAAAGAGTAATTCAGACCTTATAAAATAAAAAATATTAAATATTAAAATTATATATATATGTATTTAAAATATTAGTAGTTGTATATACACCATATACATGCTAACCCCTTTTCCAGAAAATGCAATTCAAATTCGGTGGATTTCTTATCACCCTTTTCTTCATTGCCGAAACAACCTATGCCATTGTGGGATATGATTGTGGAACGCACCAGTCAAATATAACTACAATATCACTTTTGGAGGTAGGCGATTGCGATATTTTAAAAACACAGGTACAATCAAATGAAATTTACATTCAATTATTACAGTTGAGCGAATTTACTAGCACCCATATTATTCAATGTAAAGTTGAGATAGAACGTACAGTTACGTACTGCGGCATGCACTCACATAATTCTAAAGTTCTTAATGGTCATAAAAAATATTTAGAATTTATATGGAGGTTCATTAAAAAATAATGTTGCCTGCTCAGGGACATCTTATTCAGATGTATATAGTAGTTGGGACAACGTTTTCGTAGAAGCTACTTACACAATAACATTACAAGAATACTATGCAAGAATAAATCTTAATACAGACAAAATATATCTTAATTCAGGAAGAGTGTGTACTTTAACAAGTGGCAACTGTTTTGATATTGAAGGTGGACATACATTTTGGGACCAATTACCCGCAGACGTTTGTAACTCAAGAAAATACGAAGTTTTATATGAGGGAACCGCAAATAAAACTTATAGTATTAATAATAACACCCAAGATTCCGAAACTCTATATTCATTGACCACTGACGATATAACATTCATTTTGGCTGAAAAATCAAAAAAATTAGTTTGTGCATATACATTAATCCTTACAGAACACCCGAAGTTGTTAATATTGGAAACAAAACCAGGCCAGTCATTTTTACAGAAAAATTCGAATGTACGCGTCGAAAATATGGATATGTTTACCTATATAAATTCTGAATTTATCTACGTGGAACGTCACGTACGAAGAGAAATGAAAGAACTTTATCTTGACATAATAACCCAAAAATGTGTTTTAGAACAAAAAGTATTTAGAAATTCCCTTGCTTTAGCTACACAAATGCCAGACGAGTTTGCGTACCATTTAATGAAAGACCTAGGATTTACTTCAATAATAGCTGGAGAAGTGGTACATATTATTCAATGTATACTAGTTGAAGTAACATATCGAAGAACAGAGGAGTGTTATAATCAGCTACCAGTATTAAAAGAAAATCAATCTTATTTTTTAATGCCTCGTACGCATATTTTAGTACGAAAATCCACCCAAGTAACCTGTAATTCTTTCCTTTCATCAATGTATTATTTCAGTGGAGCTTGGTACAAAATGTCCCCATATGCAGTTCAATCCCTTCCACCATCCAAATTAAAACCTGAAACCAAGCAAACTTGGGAGTATACAAATCCTGCCTCCCTCGCGACTAGTGGAATATATTCTCAAACCGACCTTGATAAATTAAGAGATCACATAATGTTTCCTGCAGAAAAGCCGATAATTTTAAATAGTTTAGCTCGCGGTATTATGGGAGAATCAATGACAAACCAAGGATTTTCATTATCAAATGTTCTGGATAAAAGTACCTTAGATAGAATAGCCGAATCCGCTTGGGGAAGATTCTGGAAAATATTTTCTAATTTTGGAAATTTCAGCGCGGGTTTAATAGGCTTTGTAATAGTAATTAGAGGATTTAAATTAATTGCTGATACAATAATTCACGGATATACCTTGCACAGGGTATTCAACTGGTCCATCAAACTTTTAGAAGCAGCCTGGGATTCTGTAACCAACCTACTTTTGCAAATAGCAGCAACGCCCTCTGAAGAAACTCGAACAGCAAATAGGAATCAAAAAGACACAAAAAAACAGCGTCAGCTCCAGACGAAGCAACAGCAACTTCAACCGAAAGATCTATTGAAGAAAACCAATTAACCTTGTCAGCAGAACAATCAAAAAATCCAGGTAAAATCAATATTCAAATAAACCCATCAATATATCCATATCTACAATTAAAAGAAATTGATAGACGAAATAACGAAGTCCATATCGTATAATAATAATAAGCATTGTGTAATCTTCAATTCAACATAAAAATGTAAGAAAATTTTCAACACCTTCTTAAAAGTGTTTTGTAAACTTTTCAATTATGAAAAACCGACTACCAAAATCGACATATTGAACGAACCTTCAGGAAAAAGGTTTTTCGTAACAACCATATCAACCTCAAAATGCACAGTAAAATATTCAGACGAAAACTCAGAAATATCAAATAATCGAGCAACCGAACTTGCGTTACAAATATTATTCGGAGATGTCAGCTTTAATCCAGAAGAAAAATGCGTTCTTAAACAACTTTTGGAAAAATTAGAATCTTTTTGTGAAAATAACGATCTGCCACAACCCATTTATGAAAAACTTTCTTTTGATACAGGAAACAAAGTAAGAATCAGTTGCACACTAGGCAATTTGAAGTATTATGCTTTAGCAAGAAGATATTATTTAGCAAAAGTATATACTTTAATTAAATTATTGCACGTTTTAAGGAAAATTAATAATCCATTGGTGTCTCAATTACTGCTTTTGATACCAATTAAGCCTTGCACACATCCACATAAAACTAACAAATCAAAAAAGACAAAGAAACAAATCTTTATAGCTAAGCCTTAAAAATAAAAAAAATATTAATATAAAAACATAATGTAATCAAAATGTTTAAAATTCTTTTTTAGGAAGCGATTGACCATGGATTTCAACAAAATTTTAATTTGTTTCTTCATTATATTCACACAGGGACCAAAACAATTTAAAGCAGAAGAGTACGATAAATATTTAATTAATAAACCTTTTCTTGAAACACTAGGAATTTACTTTGAAAAAATAGCTTCAATTCATTATAAATCAGATGAAAATTTTGTAATTTCATATTTTGATTTGAACAGTACTCTAAGTGTTCAAAACAAATTATCTACAGTATTTGGTAAGGTTTTTCCCCTTTGCGTAAATGCTAATCTCAATTTTGATTGCAAATTTAATGAAATTAATGAATTGAATATAAAGTGTAATACTTCTATACAAACACTGCAAGCTTTTCTTCTCAATATTCCAGGAAAACCCATTTGTTCTTTCACGTCTGAGAGTAACAGAAATGTAATAGATTTAATAGAAACAAATTTTCCAAAAATAAAGGCATCAAAACGCAAAATTCTTATAAAAGATATCAATAACATTTATGTCTATGAGGATACTATATCAAGAACTTTATTTAAAATTAATGAACTTTATAATGAAATTCTTGAAATTTATTCATGGGAAAATACTATTAGAAATATCACACTTCTTGAAAACAATTCTTTTAAACAATTACTAAAAATAGAGAAAGCTTTTGAAGAATATATATATGCTTTAGAATCCGTAATATCCCGTTTAACAAGAAATTTTTCTTTGAATTTTGAATACTTTAATAAATTGGCAATTGAATTTAGTTATGAAAATCAAATGAATAACCCTTTTAAAGACATACATTTTCAAGACATAGTTTTATTATCAAAAATAAACCACTTACAAATTGAAAACTTTATTTTCTCTGTAATAAATTTCCCAAAAATTTCTGAGGATGTTTACACTTTATATAAAACACATCCTACTCCACTATTTTCAAATTTTGAAACAAATTACACTGTTTCTATCTACATAAAACCTCTAATGTCTTATATTGCTCTATCATACGATAACAATTCTTATTTTCAAACAGAAGAATCAGTTCTAGATAATTGTCAGCAAACAATTTTAAAATCTTATATATGCATAAATTTGCCACCAAGGAAAAATATAATGTTAGATGTTACCTGCGAAGTAATGCTATTAACAAACTTAAAACCATCAAAATGTAATTTTTACATAAATTTCAATAATTTTCAAGTTCTGACACCATTAAAAAAGCATCCTGGATGGTTATATGCTTTACCAACTATTGAAAAATAACTATCATATGTCCAGAAACTTTGTCAAAAACAATTGAAATAACCGGAACAGGGATTCTTCAAGTAAAACCAGAATGCCAAATAAAATATAGAAATTTTCTTGTATCTAATAAAAAATTTCTTACCAAAATAGACCCCTTTATTTTTACACCGGAAGTTAAAATAACATTAAAAGAAATATCACCCTTATTAACAAATAAACTACAAATCAAAAAGCAAATACTTAATTTAATTTTCACAGATTTTCAACACCAGCAAGATTTGCAATTATCTATATTAGAATATCTTATAAGATCAAAAACTTTAAACTCTAAAAACACTCTGTCAAAAGAAGATTATTTTACGAACTATTTCGAAATAACATCTTGCTCTATAATTATATCAATTCTAGTTATCTATTTAATTTTAGCTATCACCATCCCTCGTATATATAAAAATAAAAATTTAATCAAACTTTTGCCAATCCAACCAACATATGTTGCGAATACTTACCGACTTAATCCCCCTCCAACCTTAAAGCGTGTTGCTCGAAATCCTAACCTTCCGATTCTGTTTGAGGAAGTTGTTTAAAAAAAAAGAGATGGACTTTTTTTTATTTTAACTTTAATATGTACTTGCTCATTTAAGGTTAAATAAATGAAAATTTTTTTTTATATAGAGTAAATAAATTCAATTATTATTGAAATATTATTTTTCTTTTTCAGTAACAAGTTAAATTAATTAATTAGGAATTTAAATCAACAAAAATTTTTGTTTAAAGATGAGTCTAGAATAAAATATTACTGAATAACTTATATGAAATATCTGAAACTAAACAACTAAATTTTCTTTCCCTTTAATTCTATTTTTATTATTATAAAATATAAAAAAATACAATTTCCTAATAATTATCACAGTAAACATGAATTTCATATAAAACCTAATTAAACATTTTACATACACTAATACAGCCTATTTATACATCATAAACCTAAATCTTCTAGAATTGGTAAGCTATCATCCGGCCTCATAATATAATTACACTGAAAAGAAAGTTATTTTGTTATTTTATAACAAATTTAATAAATTTATATCATTTTTCTTTATTTTTATATAATAGTTACCTCTTCAATATAATTATAAACAAAACGAAATTGTCTCCCTTCAAAAACGTAGGGTTGACTAAACGGATGAGACCCCTTCAAATGCTCTCTAGCCAGTCTTTTAAAAATGGGGATACTTAAAATAGTTGAACTAATAATATCTTCAGAACTACAACTACAGAAATAGGTTCATTTACCCCTAAGATATTCCATTGGAAAAGTGCCTCGCGTTTTAACATTATCAAAGTCTGATAACTAGATACTGCCCAATAGTGAGGTAATTTAACGTCAATATCGCCAAAAATTGTAAAAGAGATGTCCCTTAACAAAATAGGTAAATTCGTATCTACCCATAATACATACAGTCCATCATGCTAAAAAGAAGAAGAAAACAAAAAGAAAAAATAAACAATCAAAATAAAAATAAAATTTTTTCTTCTCTCTCTCTCATTTTTGTAAGTAAAGGGTATTTTTAAAATTTAGACTAAAATTCAACTTGAACTAAGCAGTGATGGCCCATAATTACATTAAATAAATTATAAAAATAATATTTTTTTTTTAAGCAAAACGAAACTTACCACAGTTAGTGTATTATTAATAATCCGACATAATTTGCCTCCAACCCCCATAATCTTCCTCTGAAAATATTCGGGGAGTTGTCGATTTATCTCATACCACAATTCACTCTTTCTTGCATTCGAATATTCCTGCCAATGACCCGGCACTAATATTAATTTAGAACCAAACAACCATGTAATAAAAAAATTCGCCACAACTTTCTCCCAAGGATTTTCCATATCATTTTCAAAGACATTCAATAATGAGTCGTCAAAATCAAGATTTTCCATTTTTTTTACACTTATATATATGGGGGATTATTTCTCAAGTGTCACAGGTACGAAAAGCAAGTTTATTCTATCGGGCTGAAACTTGGATAAAATGTTGTCCTATTGAATAGTAATGAATAAAAAAAAAATCTTGACTATAGAAGAAATATTAAGATTGGGGGAGGGGATGAAATTTTTTATTTTTTTAAAAACTGTTTACTTTGATAAAATTTTTGTTCTTATAATTTAAATTAAAAAAATTCTTGTAATACCAGTTTCGATAGATTTTTTCACGCTCTTTCGATTGGTCATATTATTTTTTACGAGAAAAAAATTTTTGATCCCTAAAAATGGAAAATAAAAATAAAAATGACTTTTTCTTCAAAAAGGACAATTTTTAATTATTTTTAAATTTTTTTAAATGAAAGCCCTACTTTTTTCCTATAAAAAATCTTTGGAGTAAAATGTTGGATGAGATCTCCTAATCATCGAAAATAAATGTTGAATAGAACCTGACGCCTGTGACGCTCGCTGCCACTAGCACACACTGTGGCCAAAAGCACTACTTTTGATAAAAATCAGCCGACAACTCAAAAATGAACCGATTTTAATTTTTTTTTTTAAATACTCAAGAATGTTTGTACTATAAAAAATAAATAATAAATAATAAATGTTAATAACTTTTAAAAAGTAAAAAATTGATTTTTGAGAAAGTGATTTCCAGATACTTTGATGCAAGAAACTATATAAACTTATATATTTTACACACAAATTTTGTCTAAAATATTTTTAAATGGTTCCAGTTATAACACAACAATTTTTAATTTGTTTGAACAACCTTAGTTAACAAATAAATAACTTCCAAACTTTTCCTACCTTAGACTTCGTTCTTTTTGTAAAACTAATTAATTACTATTGGCCTAGGGTTCCAATACAGTTGGGGATAATTTCTAACAATTTTTAAATTGTTTAAACAATCTTAGTTAACAAATAAATTACTTTTAAAGTTTTCTTTATTTAGATCTTGTTTTTTTTTTAAATTAATTAATTACTATTGGTCTTATATTCTCATACAGTTCAGGTTGTTTATTAACAACCTTTAAATTGTTTAAACAATCTAAGTTAACAAATAAATTACTTTGAAAGTTTTCCTTACTTAGATTTCGTTTGTTTTGCAAATTTAACTGATAACTTTTGGCCTTGATATATCATAAAGTTTAAGATGTTTAGTAATAATTAATAATTAACTAAGGTATTGTTTAAACAATAGAATAATTGTTAGAAAACATCTCAAACTGTATTATAAATCTAGGCCAATACTTAATAATTAAATTTGCAAAAGAATCCAAATCTAAGGAAGGAAAACTTTTAAAGTAATTTATTTGTTAACTAAGATATTGTTTAAACAATACAATAATTATTAGTATACATCGTAAACTCTATTTTATAAATCTAGGCCAATAGTTATCAGTTAAATTTAAAAAAAACGAAATCTAAGTGAGGACAACTTTCCAAGTAATTTATTTGTGAACTAAGATATTGTTTAAACAATATAATAATTATTAGTATACATCGTAAACTCTATTTTATAAATCTAGGCCAAAACCTATCAGTTAAATTTGCAAAACAAACGAAATCTAAGTAAAGAAAACTTTCAAAGTAATTTATTTGTTAACTAAGATTGTTTAAGCAATTTAAAGGTTGTTAATAAACAACCTGATCTGTATTAGAATATTAGACCAATAGTAACGAATTAATTTTAAAAAAAAACAAGATCTAAATAAAGAAAACTTTAAAAGTAATTTATTTGTTAACTAAGATTGTTTAAACAATTTAAAAATTGTTAGAAATTATCCCCAACTGTATTAGAACCCTAGGCCAATAGTAATTAATTAGTTTTACAAAAGAAACGAAGTCTAAGGTAGGAAAAGTTTGGAAGTTATTTATTTGTTAACTAAGGTTGTTTAAACAAATTAAAAATTGTTGTGTTATAACTGGAACCATTTAAAAATATTTTAGACAAAATTTGTGTGTAAAATATATATGTTTATATAGTTTCTTGCATCAAAGTATCTGGAAATCACTTTCTCAAAAATCAATTTTTTACTTTTTAAAAGTTATTAACATTTATTTTAGTTTATAAAAGAAATCTTGATTTTGTAGCAGTTAAGCGTTATAGTACAAACATTCTTGAGTATTTTAAAAAAAAATTAAAATCGGTTCATTTTTGAGTTGTCGGCTGATTTTTATCAAAAATAGTGCTTTTGGCCAAAGTGTGTGCTAGTGGCAGCGAGCGTCACAGGCGTTAGGTTCTATTCAACATTTATTTTCGATGATTAGGAGATCTCATCCAACATTTTACTCCAAAGATTTTTTATAGGAAAAAAGTAGGGCTTTCATTTAAAAAAATTTAAAAAAAATTAAAAATTGTCCTTTTTGAAGAAAAAGTCATTTTTATTTTTATTTTCCATTTTTAGGGATCAAAAAATTTTTTCTCGTAAAAAACAATATGACCAATCGAAAGAGCGTGAAAAAATCTATCGAAACTGGTATTATAAGAATTTTTTTAATTTAAATTATAAGAACTTTTCGGACCTGTGACACTTGAGAAATAATCCCCCATTTTCTAAAGTCATTTTAACAGCGACAGAGATGAAATCTATTTGTCATTTAGGGAAATATTTGTGGAATTCGAAAATTAAATTAATTAGAAATTAAATTAAATTAAAAATTAAATGAAAAGTAGAAAATTTTACATACTTTGGAGATTATATATTCTTTCTTTTATAATTTTTCAATTTTTACACTATAAATTTCACATTGATTGAATTTCCTTTTCATAACTGTAAAATTTTGTATAATTTAAAAAAGAATTTTGATTCAATGTGGAATTTTATATTTTCATGAAATGTATAAAATGGCAAATGTTGAATATTATTTTAAATGTAAAATTATTTGTTTACATTTACAAAGAGATAAATTCATGTTTTATGTTTGACAGTACGAAATTTGGAGCAAAAGTGAAATTCTTTATGGAATCAACATTTTTTGTGAATTGGGTAACATTTTAAATGTTAACAAAGAATATTAAATTTATGTGAAATTAAAGTTAAATTTTAAAGTTAAAATTTGTATTAACTTAATTTGTAGTAACTTAACTTATTTTTAATTAATTATAATAAACAACTGTTAAAAATTGACTGATAGATCGATCGAAGAAAATTTAGAAAAAATACAACTAAATTTAAATTTTTACATTTTGATCCTAATTTAAGATAGAAATTTCAATTTGGAAAATTTAGGAAGCTTATTTTAAAGTGTCAAGCTTCTATCTAACTTTTGGATCAAGATGTAATAGTTGTAATTAAGTTGTATTTTTTTATTTTTCTCCTGTCTATAACAAATACTTCAAAAGATAGTTTCAGTGTTTTTAAAATATTCTAATAAATTTTTAGTTTAGGTGAGATGTAAGATTGGTTTGTGATAAAGTTTAAAGCTTATTATACCTCCTCGCGGTGCATTTTGGAAATAAATTCTATGAAAATTAAGTAACCTAAAGTTTTTTTAAAAGAATTTGGTTAAAAACCAATCTATAAAGAGTATTATTAAATTAAAATAAAGGTAAATCTACCCTATGGGAAATGACAATCGGCTAGAGCTTGGCCCAAGCTTAGCCAATATTAGACCAATATTAGCCCAAGCTTGGGCCGATCTTAAGCATCGGCAAATTTCCCATAGGGTATTAACTAACTGTTTGATATAAGTCCAATATATTAGCATTTATTTTTATATAAAAATATACCATAGATAAAAATTAATTCAAATAATTAACTATATTAGTATATCTATTTTAATTAGAGAATCTAAATTTCAATGAATATAATTATTTATGTATTTTAATACAATATTATATATGAATATTTATTTTAAAACTTAAAAGTAAAAATTAAATTAAAACTTAAATTAAAGAAGATTAAAGTTAAAAGTAGGGGGGTTGGCGCGCGAAGCGCGCAGGGGAGCGCAGCCCCCCTAGTATATATGGGCGATTCTTACGTAACTGCCCTACTTGGCGGCGTTAAAAAAATACACCTAAATTAAAAATATATTCTGAAGTGTATTAATGAATTTTAAAGATAGGGGAGATTCGCTAGTTGTGAGACGGGTTTTATTTTTGACCTATAAATTGGAAATAGGCAAACGAAATCGTAAATAAAATACACAGTTCAAAAAGTAACTTAAATGCGGAACTTTTATTCATAGAAAGTGTAGTGTTCAGATGAACTTGAAAAATTTTATGATCAATTTTCCGAGCACATCTTTTTAGTCAAAAAAAAAAAAAGGTGTTCAATTGTGAGACACTTATAAAAAAATGCTAAAATTTAAAAAATTTGGCATGAAACATTATGTTTAATATAAATAACTAAATATATTGATAATACATGTTATTATATACTAAATAAAAATATTTATTCTTTAAAATATGACTATCAGTTTTCTTCATCGAAATCGCTGTCGCAATGTAAGCAAATGAAATAACTTGTGCGCATGTTCCCACACTTTAAATAATTGTTGTGTTATCAAATGTACGTAACGAACTAAACTGAACAGAGCTCTTTATGCTGCATAACGAAAAATATAGGCTATTCTAGATGGGCGGCGCCACCTTCTCACAACTGGTGACTTGCTGTGTCTCACAACCGGAAATTGGCGCTATTTTGAAAAAGGAAAAAAAAAATATTTCCAACTGTAGATTGAAACAATGCAATATTGCATTACAAAATAAAAGGAAAATACTAAATAAAAATGCATAACATTTAGCTTTTCCAATTAATTAACTTGAAAAAAAAGTACTTTGCACATATTGAAAAAAAGTTTTTTAGTCGATTTTCACACACAGTCTTGGCATCTTACACAAAAAATACATATATCCGCTTCGGTGTACACGCAAAAGTTGGCTCGTATAAAAAGAAATGTTTTTATGTATACCAATCAGCCTTTTTATATTTCGTGTTAAAAAAAATGGACTGTCTCACAACTGGAGCCGTCTCACAACTGGCGATTCTCCCCTATATATGTGAGTAACTGAAAACCAAAATACATAAATATATATATAATAACTTCTATTATATTGCACTATAATTGCTGAAATTTCAGCTCCGTGGCGTGTCTCTTTTGCAAAATGTTAAATTTAATTTAATAATTTTCGGTGAAAATATTATTATTATAACTCAGCCTTTTTCAAGCATAAAGTGTCTATATTTATGATCAATTTAGGTTTATATTAAACTTCATAATACCTTTTTCATACTTAGAATCTGTAAAAATATTTTGTCCCTCAATTTTTCCAATTCTTGAACGCAATCTGTAGACTTATAATTAAGGTGTCATGTGTTTAATTATTACGCCTTATAATAAGTTCAATCTCAATTTTGATCCATTAGCACTAAATCACATGTAAAAAAAGTTTTAAAAGAGAAAAATTTTTACTTAAAAAAAAATTATTTTTGTGAAAATCGCATTTGTACAAAAAAAGCGTTCAGTTCCATATCATTACTATTATATTACTGTAACAACTATTTGATAGTATTGTTACCATTTTCTTTAAGTTTTCATGTGAAACAAGCAATCTGCAGAAGGAAAAGATTTATTTTGCAATTTTGTAGAAGTGAGGTTAGAATAAATGTCAAATTTCAGCTCCATGTAGGGATTGCAATCCCGCACAGTTTTCAATCCCGCGGGATCATTTGCGGGATCCCGCAGTGTTTTTGTAATTTTTCCCGCGTTCATGGTTTTTCTGCGTGTAAGTCCTTAATTTAATAAATAAATTCTGTTAATTAGATAATTCTAATATGATGGGAACTTCAAAATTAAAACTATTTTTATTAAAATAAGTTAATAATAAAAAGACTATTGTACTATACAATTAGACTCACTTTTGTAATCAAGAAAGAAAATATGTGTGTTTATGTTTAAGTAATAGGTATTTATTAAGATTGGAAATTATAATTATAATCTGTAATTTTTTAGAGAAAGATGTAATATTTTTGGATTCTATATAATTGTAGTGAAAGATGTTATTTATTTTTTGAAAAAATCCACATTTATTTATTTATATTGTAAGCCTTTTGCCCATCCACGTTGGGCCTCTTCAGACAATTAATTACGAAACTGTAAAATAATTATACGAGACATAAGACATCGGTATTTTAAATAACAAAAATAAAAAAAAAGTCGTGTGTTAAAATAATTAAATATAACTTTGTCGTTTCTTTGGAAAATATTACAGAATGTTGACTTACCAATGCGGATTTTCCAACTTCACATTTTTTAAATTAAAATATAAATATAAGCACGAATAAAAAAGAAAAGGGAATTTTTTTCTCCCAAAAGTGGCTCGAAAAATTAACCACATCATTTAAAATATTGTAACAAAAGTGGAAAATATTAAAATGTCCACGTGAATAGGCACGAGTCACAGATAACGGTCAATTAAAGATATTTAAAGAGGAGCGTACACCCTCTAGATTAGATATATAATTTAGAAAGTCAACAGTCAATATTAGTATAAATACCCGAAGCTGATATGGATGAGATTTACTATGCCGATGTGAAATAATTCAGAACTGAAAATTTTAATTAAAAACAGAAATTTTAATCAAAAATAAAAAAACAAAAAATAATTTCAAGATGTAATGATAATCAGACTGTGATAAATGCGATTAAGCGCTGTTAAATCAGTTTTTTTATTAATAGAATTTTTATTTTTTAGAATATGAAAAACTTCTCTAAATTTCCTTCTGTAGTAATTAGTTTCATTACACACAATCCTTGTACTGTGGAAATGGAAAGAATGGTCCAAAGCATGAGAGTGTTCAACCAACTTCTATTATCCTTTATACAATCTCTCCCATGTTGTTTTATTCTTTCTTTAATATACTGAGAGGTCTCACCAATATATACAGCGCCACATTCACATGGTATACTGTATACAACGCGATTCCTGTATTTGAACTCTACGCTATATTTATTCTTGGAAAAAACACCAAAGGGTTTTTTTTATAATTAAATACTAAATTAATATTGAAGTCCTTAAACAAATTGATGAGAAAATCTTTAAGTTCAGTATCGAAGGGTAAAACTATTAATCTGCTAGTGTCAAAAGGCTCTTTTTGAGTTGTAATATCAGAAAATATATGTTGAAATCTGTAGTTAATATATTCTGTTAAAAATGAAGGTGGGTAGTTGTTTTTTAAAAGTGTGTCGAAAATAAAGACCAAGTTCTCGTCATAAAATCTCTCGTTAGAAGGTTTAATACCCCTATCAACTAATCAAAAGATGATAGATATTTTGTCTTTCATAGATGTGTTAGAGTTAAAATCGATAGCCCATAGGTGTACCAAAACATTGTTTATAATAATCACCATCAAAAGCGCAGTATGCATTATCAATACAGAATTCAAGAATATCTAAAAAAACATCAATGGGTAAATTAGTATGTTTACGAATCTCACTCCATCTCAGCTTCACGCACTTAATGACTAATGCCTTTGGGATGTTGGTAAACAATGACTTCACGCCCAATGAGACCATTCTGAAACCTGGTGGAACATTTATTTTTTTAATTTTCTCGACAAAATCAAAACTATTTTTTACATGTGCTTCAGTTTTACCTAACACCTTCTGAATCGGAATACTAATAAATTTTGATAGATTGTACGTGGGTGATCCACAAAAAGAAGTAACAGGTCTCATAGGGCAGTTGTCTTTGTGTATTTTAGGCAGTCCGTAAAATTTAGGTGCCACTGAGTTATACGAGTGTAACTTTTTCGACATAGGGCAATTTATATAGTTTTTAAGTAGTAAATTGGTCACCTTTTTATTTAAAACTCTCTGAATTGACTGTGTGGGATCTGATTTTAATTTTTTGTAAACTTTGTCATCATTTAATAAGGTATAACACTTCTCAAGATAGTTTTTTCTGTCAAGAATGACAGTTACATTCCCCTTATCTGCCTTACATATTACAATATTCTTATTTTCTTTTAAAAAAAGTCGAGTTTTTTTACCCAACCTGCTTCTTAAGGAACTACAAATGTATCATGCTGCTGAAAACGCTATTTCTGCTTCTACACTGCTTGGCGTTATAGATTTTAAATAGTCGTAAACAATAGACAAATGTTTGCCCTTTATTCATTAGGTGATGTAAAAAAAGATGAGTTAACAAGACACACTCATATTTAAGTTTAAGCCAATCATGCTTAAACTCGAGGTATTTATAATAAGGTATTTATATATTTTTTTCACCAAAAAAATTTTATTTTTTTATATTCATATCACCAATCGAAAAACCATGGAAAACTCTATCGAAACTGATAGTAGGAATTTTTTTTTAATTTATTGTTAAATATAAAAAAATTACTAAAATTTGCGTTGTACCATAAAACCCAGAAAGATTACCCCCCTCCCACTCGGATAATATTGGACAAAAAAAAGTCACCAAAGATTACCACTATACACCACTATACATTACGCACTATAAATGCTTCGAATTTAAGCATGATTGGCTAACAATTTTTTTTACTTTGATCACTTCATATGGAATCTCTCATATAAAAAACAAATGTCAGTTTTACGGATCCCGCATAATTTTGCGAATCCCGCAAAATATTATGCGGGATCCGCAAGCCATCAAAAGGTGCGGGATCCCGCTTTGCGGGATTGCAATCCCTAGTTTGTACAATATATTTGCAATAAAAGGATGCGGTTCAGCTCCATATAGCAGACAATTTTCAAAAATTTGCTATTATCTTCGTATAAATATAGTTGTAGTAAAATCGTTTCAAATATACTTATATTACTTAATAAAGTCCAAAAAGTCGGATATGTTTTGCTCCTACCTCACAGAAAGTTTCCGAATTGAAAAAATACCTCTACATTTTGAAATTAATGAATATTTAGGGGTGGGTTAACCCTTTAAATTTCTAGGTTATTAAATCAAAATTGTTATATGTTATCAAATCATAAATTTTTACCAAATTTTTAGTGTATCTTTTTTTTTGACACTTTATTATTGTTTATTTATAACTATTATTCTAATAAGTGTAGCTAGTTGTAGTTTTCTTTACCTTGTTTTTTATGTTTTAAACAATAAGATATTTAAAAAAGTTATACACAATTGCTATTTGCAATTGTTTAAACGAGTTATTATTATTAACTTTTAATTCTTTACAAATACACCTAGAAATGTACATTTTTTTCCTAATTTTACAAGTTTTTGAGCTCTGGTTAAAAATAAGAAATACTATCCATGAATTATTATTTAAAAAAATTATTGTTATTATCTAATGGTCAACTTTTCTTACTATTTATTTACAGCTCAACAATTATTTTCTTATTTTGCAATTTCACATGCTTATAATATTTTAAAACATAAATAGACTTTAGTATTAGATATTAATATTTAATAACATTTTGCTGAGTATTCTATTATTTTGAATTTGAAAAATGAAAAAATCCCAACTCACTACATTTATTAGGATAATAGTTATAAATAAACAAGAATAAATTGTTTAAACATATAAAAAATACATGAAAAATTTGGTAAACACTAAACATTTATGTTTTAAAAATAAATAACAATTTTGTTAAAGAAACCTAGAAAAACTATTAATTAGCAATTTAAAACAAAAATTAAATTATTTAGTATTTATGGGGGTTTGTTGACAACGCAATAAAAATTGTTAATATTAACTAATTATTAAATAAATTATTATGAAATACTGTTTTTAAGTACTTTTCAAGAAATGAGTCGGTGCATTTTTTATTTAAGTAATTTTTGAATATTTCATAGCAAATTTTTGAGAAAAGGCGTTTTTCGTATGGGAAATCAATGGGAAATTTCAAAGACGTTGAGCAACTTCTAAATATTCTCAGATCTAAAAAAATAGTGTTCTTCTTTAATTTGGAAACTATTATTATATGTATTTAAAATTTTCTGTCAAATAGCTATTATCATTAATATTAAAATAAAAAGTTAGGTAAATTATATGAAAAAGAATGAACTCAAAAAATTATTTAAAGAAATATGTATGTAAATAGATTGTAAAATATATCGAAAAACATGTTGGAAATGACACTTTTCAGATACGGACGTGAAAAAGTTATTAATTATTTAAACTCAAGAAATTATTACACTGACAAAGTAAAGTTTTTTTTTTACACTTTATACTTACAGGATATTGCAATTATTTCTCCCTGGTGCGTTTTTCTGTGCAATGCACGTTTTGGCCACAAATAATAAATTGTCGTTCCACAAACTAAATCCACTTCTTCACCTTCATTTAAAGCTATGGAACTTTTATTTATAATTATATAAAATTTGCCATCAAATAACAGATATTGTTCTTCCATTTTAGATGAAATGTCAAACGACTTTTAATTTCTAATGATTGTTTTGTGTGAAATTAGTCCCGCTTTTGTTTCTCTTTTCTGTTTTCAACACGCAGTTACTTTAACCGATATTTGTGAATTATTAATTGCAGAGATTCATTTGTTTTAAAACGGTTCAATTTAAGGATAACTTTTACCACTACGGTGACAAATAAATTTGTTTAAAATTGAGCGGAAATTTATATTTATTTATTTTTGTTTTTTGTAGGTTTAGAAAATCATTTTTATTTTAAAATGTTAAATAAACAGGAGGTTTTTCATTTTAAAAATTGTAATTTTCTTTATTCCAATTAACTAAAAACTTTGAACTTAAATTTTAAATCGCAATATACCTTATTGTGGCAACACGGAAACAATGTGTAATAGATAAACGCTAATTTTAAGTATTAGAGACAAGAAGACAGGTAAATCTTCTGTCTCTTTTTCTCTCTCTCATTACTAAGATTTGTATGTAAAACTAACTTCCAAATCATTCGGAAAAAAATAATCTGCTATGAATTGTCAGATAATAAATTATTTTTTAATAAATAATAAACAACCGAGTACCAAAGAAGTCAAAATCGATTGAACAAATTTATTTTAAAATTATTAGATTAAACAACGAGAGATTACTTTTGTCAATAAGAATAATGCTTATATATACCTAAATCTATCTTAAAATTTAAAATCCTAGAATTATAAACTTCTAAGTAAATAAAAATTGATGCAACCAGTCGTCGAATTTTTGAATGGTTTTAGAGATTTAAAGGTTATTTTTCTATATAAGTAAGACAAAAACTCAAAAAATTAGTACAAACTTAACACAGTATGTTAAAAACCGGACAAGTGAAAGTGAAATTCGCAAACCGAAGGTTCCGTACAAGATGATTTAAACCTTATATTTATTATTAATTGTTAAAAAAAAAAAAATTCCATTGTGATCTACAAATTTTCTATTTACTTTTTTAATATTTGCGCGAAAGTAAACTTGCAGACCAACTTCGTTTTAAGGTTAATTTCCCCAAAGAAGCAGAACGGAAATTAACTAGAAATCGGGTTAGTACTTTGTTGCTTTGTGGTTCTCAATTTTCATATTTTGAGTTTAAATCCCCCAAAGAAATTATCATGTCATCATATAGACATCAAGTAGTATTCGGTTGCTTCGAGGTTGTCGAATTTGTCATTTTGAGATCAACTTCATAGAATAAATAGTCCGGCAATAAGCTGGACATCAGGTTGGTACTCGGTTGCTTAGCGATTGTCGATATTCGCATTTAGACGTTAATTTCCCCAAGAAAAGTTTACCGGTAGGGACCTGCACATCGGAATAGTACTCGGTTGCTTTGTGAATGTCAATATACACATTTTGAGGTAAACTTCCCTAAAGAAGTTAACCGGTAAGTACCTGCACATCGAGATAGTACTCGGTTACTTCGTGACTGTCAATATTTACATTTTAAGGTTAACTTCCCCGAAGAAAATGCCCAGTAGGGACCTCCCTACTAAAAAATCCTATATAGGATCCTACATAGGATCCTATATAGAATCCATATGGATTCCTATGAGAATCCACGTAGGATCCTATATAGGTATTGTCCTATAGGAATCTATGTGGATTCCTATAGGTCGCCTATAGGACACGTCCTATAAAGGATCCTATGTGGACTCTCCTATAGGAATACATGTAGGATCTCATATAGGATCCTACATAAGCGTCCCAAAAAATTTTTGTACACCCCCCTTCATAGGATCCTACGTAGGTTCCCATATAGGATCCTATAAAGGATCTTCTATGGGCGCCCAAAAAAAAATTAGGTACGCAGAATTAATTGTTTTTTTTTAACAACTTTATTCAAATATAGATTAAGCACCATTATAAGGACGAAAAATATTTACTGCGCAGGCGTAAGTATTGTAGAATACGTAAAAGACGACTGCGCATGAGGAAGGGGTACAAAAAAATTTTTTGGGGGTACCCATGTAGGATCTTATATGGGTTCCCATATAGGATCCTATATAGGAACCTACGTAGGATCATATGTAGGAGGGTGTACAAAAATTTTTTGGGACGCCTATGCAGGATCCTATATGAGATCCTACATGTATTCCTATAGGAGAGTCCACATAGGATCCTATATAGGACTTGTCCTATAGGCGACCTATAGGAATCCACATAGATTCCTATGAGAATCCACATGGATTCCTATAGGACAATACATATATAGGATCCTATATAGGGTCCTACGAGCATTCTCATAGGAATCCATATGGATTCTATATAGGATCCTGTGCAGGATCCTATATAGGATTTTTCAGTAGGGCTGGACATCGGGTTGGTACTCGGTTGCTTGGTGACTGTCAATATTAACATTTTGAGGTTAACTTCCCCGAAGAAGTTGCCCGGTTGGGACCTTGATATCGTGTTAATACCCAATTGCTTCGTTATATTCGATATTTACATTTTGAGGTCAACTTCCCCGAAGAAGTTGAGCGGAATGGACCTGGACATCGGGTTAGTACTTGGTTGCTTCGTTAAATTTGATATTCACATTTTGAGGTTAACTTTCCCTAACAAGTTGACCGGTAGGCATCTGGACATCTGGATGGAACTCGGTTGCTTCATTATATTTGATATTTACATTTTGAGGTTAAATTCCCCAAAGGAGTTGAGCGGGGGGGACCTGGGCATCGGGTTGGTACTTGGTTGCTTGGTGATTGTCAATATTCAAATTTTGAGGTTAACTTTCCCGTAGAAAATGCCCGGTAGGGACTGTTACATCCGAGCGAAGGCGAGGTTATT
This sequence comes from Ganaspis brasiliensis, assembly GCA_037103525.1. Classification (NCBI taxonomy): domain Eukaryota; kingdom Metazoa; phylum Arthropoda; class Insecta; order Hymenoptera; family Figitidae; genus Ganaspis; species Ganaspis brasiliensis. The sequence goes on along the minus strand of JAZKLR010000282.1, from coordinate 208,579 downwards.
TAAAATAATATTTAAATAAAAAGGAAAAGCAACAATCTGATTAGCTAGCGAAAGGCTAGTCTTTATATTTATTTTTTATTTGGGTACGTTTTCACTAGCAGATCTAAGGGATCTGAGTCAATAAATAATCAAGTCAATATCTTTAAGACGTTTATTATAATAATTCACTCAATATGGTAAAGTTACAAAGCAATAATCAAGTTTATTTTAACAATTTAACTAAGAGAACAACAATCATAAAAATCTTCAATGTTTTAAGTTTTACAATGAATCAATAATGTAAGTTTTTGCTTAATGCCAGTATTGGGCCAATACTGAATCAGTATTCGGAAGGAATGATTCTAATTGATAAATCAATTATGTGTAATATTATACCATCGAGAAAAGGAAGCAAACTCGTTTAATCTTCAAATTAAGAATGCAAGGACTGAGCCAGCACTAGACCAACACTGAAGTGAATATTTCTAAGTGTTCAAAATAAATGATTAAACAATATATAGGTAATAATTGATACAAGTAAAATGTGTGATTCTCAATAGCAATTGCCAGCACTGGGCCAGTATTGGCTTATACTGGCTAGCCGTGATACAGTTAATTTTAGTTACAATAATTAATAATATATGGAGTTATTAAAGTAATCATAAATCAGAATCAATAATGAATCCGTTCGTCATATAATGGTAACAAGTTAGGTATAGTTCTAATTCGTTAAACAATAGTCATATCATAAATAAATCGCAAAGTACTTACATAAGGTTTTCGGATTTTGTTGACAATTAGAATAGCGCAGGAACGAGGTAGTAACCAAGATGTCGTTCAATCGATTTCATATCGTTGATATAACTATAATGTGTTACACTTCACACAAGCGCCTTTTATAGTCATTTATCGTCGGATCACAATTAATTGGGCACGATGCTCCCTATAGAGTCTGAGGTTATCACTTGTGATTTCCCGAGCAATACGTGATACAAGATGCCGCTTTTAACTTCGATTCCGACGGGTCACTCGACGATATCGCGCTTTTAAAGCTACCGGAGTATAAGACAAATTATTCTAAGTGTCGCTTGTATTTAAAGAAAATAGCTACTCTTTCCTAGGAACAGGCGTGACAATGATTTGAATGGTAGGAGGTAAAAAGAATATGATTTTTACCCTTTCCTAGGAACAGGCGTGTCTTTAATTCAATTGGTAGAAGATAAAATTGATAAAGCTTCAAAAAGTGCACGTGCGCTCGCACTCGCGAATGACATTGATATCTTATAGTCTGTTTCCATAAATGCGGTATTTAGTATCGTGTAACAGATAGACATATTCTCATAAACTCGTCTAGGATTTGTTTTGCTTATCTAAGGAAGAATGCACGTGTGATCTTTTACTAAAGTCCCGTACATTCTTCGAGGTCGAAAGAATGTATAATATTAAATTTCCGATAATGTTTAGACGATATTATAAGAATATAATCTTTCATAAAACGGTGAAATCAGTCCATTGTCATCAGATTACGTTTTCTTTGGACTAGAATTTCATAGAGATTAAACAATAGATTTGTTTCATTCGCATTTGCAAATGTTGTAATTCCATCTATCCTTGCAGTTGTTAAAACATACTAGAAGAATTTGCAAAATTCGTGAATAAAATGTGAAATAATATACTGTCGAGTATCTTATCATGCAGCTGCAAGGATGTATTTTTTTAGAAATATGAGAATTATGTAGTGTTATTAGAAAAAGTTAGAAATTTTGGTTACTGGGATGTAACAGGGACCTGGACATCGGGTTAGTACTCGGTTGCTTGGAGACTGTCAATATTTACAATCTAAGGTTAACTTCCCCAAAGAAGTTGCCTGGTTGGGACCTAGACAACGTGTTGGTACCCGTTTGCTTCGTGATATTCGATATTTACATTTTGACGTTAACTTCCCCGAACAAGTTGACCGGTAGGCATCTGGACATCTTTTTGGTACCTGATTGCTATGTGATAATCAATATTTACTTTGTTGCGTTAACTTCCTCGAAGAAGTTAACCGGTAGGCACCTGCACCGAGAAACCTTTGGGTCATGTGCACGCCCAGTACTGGTGCGACAGAGCTACCAGTGCTACCACGAATTTGGTACAACTCCTTTCCCACTACTGAGTGCCTAGCAGCCCCACAATTTGGTTCATCTCTCGTCCCTTATTGAAGTGCGTCTGCAGTTCCAAGGAATTTGCGTGTCAACACTATATCCCCACAAACTTAAATTGACTGTTTTGTTTTATCGTTTACAGTAATTATTTGCCTAGTTTTGAAGATAATTGCGCATGCGGAATTATGTTTTAAGAAAATCCCGTAAGCGGAATGTGTTTTATGGGAATACCACATACAGAATGATGCTTACCGAAAATTCCGCATGCAGAATTTTTTTTTTAAATTTTACTTTCCGCATGCGGAATAATGTTTTTCAAAAATTCCGCATTCCGCATGCGGGATTTTTTTGTGAAAATTCCAGTACGCATGCGGAATAGTGTTTTTGAACAATTCCGCATTCCGCATGCGGATTTTTTTTGAAAATTCCACATTTCGCACGCGGAACAGCGTTTTTCAAAAATTCCGCATTCCGCATGCGGAATATATTTTTTGTAAGAATTACGCATTCCGCATGCGGAATAGTGTTTTTCAAAAGTTCCGCATTCCGCATGAAGAATTCTGCATTTTATTTCTCATGCGTAATTGTCATAAAACACAATTCCACATGCGGAGTTTCCATAAAACACAAATGCCGCATGCGTAATTGTCATAAGCACAATTCCGCATGCGATTTTTTCAAGCAAGATGATATAAACTATTAAATAAATAAACCTAAACAGTCAAAATGATCATTCACTTCATAATAATTATTTAATAATCTTACGAAACACGTCACAAACAAAAGGTTTTAACCAAAGCATGTTCAGCTCCCACAAACCGGGCGGACAGACGACTCAGTGCTTTGGTGCTGCTGTTATTCCAGTACGGTGCAACCAAACGCCCAGAGTGGGACGACAGGCTTCCCGAATTTCGGTCGCACAGTCGTCCCATGAATGAGAAACCAAGGGTTTCTCGGTGTGGACATCTGGATGGAACTCGGTTGCTTTATTATATTCGATATTCTCATTTTGATGTTAACTTCCCCGAAGAAGTTGAGCGGGGGGGACCTGAACATCGGGTTGGCACTTGGTTGCTTGGTGATTGCCAATATTCAAATTTTGAGGTTAACTTACCCGAAGAAAATGCCCGGTAGGGACCTAGACATCGGGTTTGTACTCGGTTGCTTGGTGAATGTCAATATTTACAATTTGAGGTTAACTTCCCCGAAGAAGTTGACCTGTAGGCACCTGGACTTCTGTTTGGTTCTTGGTTTCTTTGTGACATTCGATATTCACATTTTGAGGTTAACTTCTCTGAAGAGGTTGGCTAAATTATTGAAAATTATAGTGAAATTATGCATAATCATTATGGAAAAATTATGCATAATTTTTCCACTTGGGTGTCTTAACGCAAAATGAAGCGCCGAAAATAGGCCCGGGGTGCTGAATAGCGCCCGCCCCCTATGGTTTGCCAGGGTAAAAAATTTAGCTTGAACCGCCTCTGTGTAAGAAAGCTACAAAGCGGTCTAAATTGCATAAAACCTTTTATTTTCGGTTATGTAATTGTAAAGAAATATACATATATGGATTAGGTTTTCACGTTTTTTAATTTCTGATTTTCTGGTGCATCGCATTTCTTACACTGAGAAAATTATATCTGTAACGATTACAGAACTGCTATGGTACTGGTGGGACGAAACGCCACCTTTAGTAAATAGTATATAAAATGATCTTATAAAAAGAACGAGATTGTCTCACACTATTTAATGTTACAGGAACAAAGAAATTAACGTACGTAGTGATAAAATTACAGGACAAAATATGCTTAACGAGTATTAAAGAGTCTAAGAAATACTTATGTTATAACTTGGAAAAAGATATAAACTCACCGTGAAACGTTACAACACAGTTCTGTAATTTAACCTGTTCACATATAAAAAATTTCTCTTCCAGTTTTTCAGTTGTTCTCTTTCAGTCAATTTATGTACGCAACTCGCACGTAGCCTACACTTATTTACTGATACATCCTCCTTCCTGTTGCTTACAAATATATTTTTTTTAACTATTTGAAAACAAATTCGCATGGTGAAAGATTCGAACTCGCGCGACCCGACCGGACCCTATCACGAACGCCTTAACGACCACAGCTATTACAGCACATGTCAGTTAGTTTTGACCCGTCTATATGAACTACAACGTCGTGTGTAGCGTCGTCTGTTGCCGAGTGAAGCCGTGAGATGCCGGAAGAAGCCGAAAGCTGCCGAATGTTACCTTCTTTAATGTTGCGTACGTAATGCTTACAAAACAGTTCTGTAAAATTATCTTGTCTATACTGCACTCTGTGCCTAAAGGAACCTTACAGCTTTATATAATGAGTTTTGTAATAATTTAACTTTCTTTTATGACAGACCACTGTATTTAAAGGTAATTTTTTTCCTCCTAATCCTGTAATAATAACAGAACAAAAATTTGATGCGAAGTATAGTACAGCTTATGACAGATTACAGAACGTTTTGTAAAATTAGCAGACATATTCTTAAGAACAACGAGGTTAATAAGTAAATAAAACAGAAATGGTCATTTCGTCCCTGCAGTACAGGTTAGTTCTGTAATCATCACAGATAGAATTTTCTCAGTGTAGAAACGTACTATAAAAAGCTGAAATTTGGCAGGCAGTAGTAAAAAAGCCTAAAGAACGTATCTAAGCACAAAAATCTTTGAAACGTTAAAATAAATTTCGATCAAACGTAGTTATCAATTGTCAAATATAAAAGAATAATGTCGGTAACGTCACTCATCTCCAAACTTTACTGTTTTTATTATTATTTTGCGATAATTGCATATGGTAATGAAAACTTAATCCCAAAAATGTTTCAAAAAACAGAAAAATAACCTAATGAGGGTTGATTGTTCTTTTAACTTTTGTTTTTTCTGTAAAAATTACTATTTTTTATTCTGGTGGTAAAAAATGTTATAGTTTTTTAATTGTCTGTTGCATCACATTTCTTAGAAACGGACCACTGAAAAAATGTTAAGGTACACTACGAAGAATTCTGGCTGTTACAGCTAAATAATATCGCTCCATATCGTCGACCTAAACGTTTAGTTGCGGTACCTAAATTATATTGCAGAAAATCTATATCTATTCTACCTAAAAAATGTAACCAGTTATTCTATATTTTTCGCTGAATAACAGCTAGATAATATAGGAGTAGCGCCTAAATTCTTTTAGCAACATTTTTTAGGTAATACATCTAGCTAATGTTGACAGCATTTCTAGTTGTAGTGGGTAGAATCTCTAGATGACATTACTCTCTTGTTTATATAGCCATATTTGATCTTACAGATATAAAATAATATATATTTTAACAATACAAAACCTTTTAAGGTAAAAGATTTAATGAATATGAATTTTCGTAAATAAAAATCACTATAAGGTTTTGTATTTAAAAGTACCTTATGACTTTTAATAAAAGATATTTGTAGTTTCACTAGAATTAAACAATATGTCACTTTCAATCTTTCAAATCATTTTTCTAACTGATAATAATTGTTGGTTTTATTGTAAATTTTTGTAGTTAGTGCACGCATATTTGTTTATTTTTATATAAAATTGTAAATAAACTGTTTCTTTATTAATAAAAAAGCGTTATCTGCAACATTCTATATTACAAGTTAGATCGAGATAAATTAACATAATCGCATAATTTGTTTTATTTAAATTAACGTTATTTAAAGCATTTGAGGTACTATAAAAGTATAAATCTTTTAGGAAATTATTTAATTCATAAAACTTGCATATATAGACTACCTAAAAACTGAAAATTTGTACTTTCTATTACATTGAAGCTGGTACAATGATCATAAACAATTAAAACTTACATATGCCATTAACCAATCACAATTAATAACTTTAAACATTAAAACAATTAGATTCTTGCACAGAACTTTGCAAATGGAACACATCCAACACATTAATCACTAACCTAACCACTTTATTTAAAAATAGAAACGCAATGCGTAAAAAATAGCACCAACATATGATTTACACTGAAGGACCGCCATGTTGAAAGTATAGCACTGCATTCTGCTCATTACAGGTATAATGTATAGCCATGGCACCTAAACTTTCTAACAGAACTGTCAAAATGAAACTGTATCAGTAAGGCTGCTAGATAGTATAGCAAGAGGTGGTGAATATTTTACCTAAATTTTCTGTACGCACGAGCTAAATTGTTTTTGTACTTCGGCAATCTAGTTTAACTATTACTCCAATAACGGATTGCAATTGTACCTATATTTAACCATCAATATATTTTTAGAAAAAGTACCAATACCATTTTTTTCAGTGACTGTAAAAAGCTAAAATTTCGCAGGCTGTAATAAAAAAACCTAAAGAACGTATCTAAGTCCAAAAGTCTTTCGAACGTTGAAAAAAATTTCGATCAAACGTAATTGTCAAATATAAGAGAATAATGTCGGTAACGTCACTCTCTAAGCTTCACTGCTTTTATTATATATATTTATTATTATATTTATTATATTTGTGTCTTGTAATTAAAATTTAACTCCAGAGATGTTAAAAACAGGAAAATAAGTTAAGAATGGCTTTTTTGGATTTGCAGTCTAAATGCGACTATTTCTATTTATGTGAGAAATATTTGCTTCATTGAAATTCTTTGGTGCATCTTGTTGCTTCAAAACAGAAGGTTGGAAGTTAAAATTTTGAAGTAAGTAATAAAAAAACCTAAAGATAGTATCCAATGCACTCAAATCTTTTTAAAGTTGACAAAAAATTTGCTGATTATGAAAGTAGCGAACGATTTTTTTTTGACAAGTTGATTCAGTAAAGTGAGCGACAGCGCTATCTCTTTATCGAGCAGTGTTGGAAACTGTTAGACCAAATTATTCACTATGGCGTAATGTCAACACGGGATTGTTTCTAACGTGATACAGAAAATCTTTTTTTTATAAACAAGTTTTATAAATAATTTGAACCTATGTTGAGCGTAGATACCATATTTATACGTGATAACATTCCATTTTGGAAAAGGATTTTACAAAATATTGTTTTCTATAAAAATGGGACGCACCACAAAACTCGTAAGTACTTATTTTTAAAAAAATACCGGGCAAGTGCGATTCGGACTCGCGCACGGAGGGTTCCGTCCACGAACTTAAAAATGGATTAAAAACATTTTTTTAATTATTTATTTTTAATGATTCATTACAATAGTTCCTTAGTTACTTATTATTTGAATTATTTGAATAATAATAAATTACAACCATAATTTTGTTACTTTTATTAAAATTTATAATTTTTATAAGATATTTTATTAAAATTTATAATTTTTATAAGATATTTATAAGATTTTTATCAAATTAAAAACTTTCAGGCAAATAGACCAAGATTTTTTATATAATTTTAAATTTTAAGGAAAAAAAAATTTTTTAAAAATTTTTTAATTTTAAACTTTTAAAGTAATTTAAACATAAAAATAAACATTTTGTACAAATAATAATCTGAAACTATAAAATATTGTAGCTGTTTAGAAGAAAAAAATTTTTTTTTGGTAAAATTTCAGTTTTTTGGAACATAATTTACATAATTTTTCTTATCATCATGTGAAAGTAGAATACTTTTTATAAAGATAGAAAAAATACCGAAATTAATTATCAATTTTAACATTATCAATTCTTAATTTCAAAATTAGTGTGAGCATTTCTCTCACAGCGCGACCGCTGAGGGGTTAAGTGCAACCTCAGTTATAAATATATTTACACAAATATAATCAAATAAGAACACAGAAATATAATAATGATAAAAACCTGAACCACAAAATTTCCATCAGTCATAAAGATTCGAACCCCGGTCTTCCAGCTGCCAGTCCAGTAGGCTAACCACCAGCCCATCAGAGATATGAATGAACAAAAGCAAATGAACCTTATAGATAGACATTTCAGTAACACAGACCGTTGGCTCAATAATCAGCCCCAGGTTAAACCTACCATCTGGTATTAGTTTTAATTTAGTTTTTATTTATTTTATTATTTTATTATATAATTAAAGAGACAGAGTGTAGCTAAAGGTCGGCCCAACTGTGACCAGAGTTGGGACGATCGTTAGCAAAGCTTCGGGAGCCAGAGTTCCAAATACCTAATTACTTTTGGTTGGCACAACTCTGACCAAAGATGGTCCAACCGTTGGTTTTGGGAACCGGGGTTCCAAAAGCCTAAATAATTAGGTTGGCACAACTCTGGCCAAGGTTGGCTTAACCGTTGGCAAAACTTTGTAAGCCAAAGTTCTAAAGACCTAATTTCTTTTGGTTGGCCCAACTTCTGCCAGAGTTGTGCCAACCAAAATGAATTACATATTCAGAACTCTGGCTTCCAAACTTTTACCAACGGTTGGCCCAACTTTGGCCAGAGTTGTGCCAACCAAAAGCAAAAGGTACAATTACCAAAAGGTAATTGGAACCCTGACTTATAAAGTTTTGCCAATGGTCGGGTTAACTTTGGCCAGAGTTGTGCCAACCAAAAAAAATTACGTATTTAGAACTCTGGCTGACAAAGTTTTGCCAACCTTGGCCAGAGCTCTGCCAACCTAAAGAAATTGCGAATTTAGAACTCCGGCTTACAAAGTTTTACCAACGGTTTGACCAGCTTTGGCCAGAGTTGTGCCAACCAAAAGAAATTGCGTATTCAAAACTCTGGCTTACAAAGTTTTGCCAACGGTTGGGCCAACCTTGGCCAGAGTTGTGCCAACCTAGTTATTTAGGTTTTTGGAACTATGGCTCCTAAAGTTTTGCCAACGGTTGGCCCAACTTCGGCCAGAGTTGTGCCAACCGTTGGCATAACTCCGCATCCCATAGTTGGCTAGTAAAGTTGGCCCAACTTTGGGTGCTTGAAAATGGCGGAGTTCGGCATGCGTAGTTTGGTCCGCCAGAATTGGTTCAACTTTAGGACAACGACCAAACTCCGGCTGCCAACCTTAATTCGCACCTGGGAGCGTATTTAAGTGCCTAACATCTACTTGTTCTTCTGGAACCATTTTTGGCTTATCGTTTTTTCTATTTAAGATTGCTGTACTTTCAATTATCGGATCAACCGCAGTAAATTTAATACTTTTTTTATTTTAAAGGTAAAAATACGTTCTTTAAAACACTTTGCATTACAAAGCCGTATTTCCGCATTTGTTTCGAGAAATAATACAAAAATCGACAAAAAACAAAGTTTTGGTGATTATTCCTTATTTTCCTAAGTTTAGGGTGAATATCCGTCCAGGTTTCTTCGGACCTGTCCTCTTTTTTTGATGAGCAACTTTTGTCCTACAGGGTTTTTTAAAATGTCCAGGTTTTGTCCGGGTTTTTGTAAATTTGCGATCTCTTTTAGTTTGAAATAATAATTTTTTTTTAGCAATGCTTTTAGCAGAAAATATTTTCTGAACTGATTAAAATAGAACAGTTTTTCTTCGCCATATCCGCACACAATGTGAATGTAGTGAAAATTTTTTCGTTGATAAACAGCCAATCGCCGAACAGGGACGGTTTTAGGACAATCAGCGCCCTGTGCAAGATAAGAAATGGCGCCTCCCTCTAATTTATTTTTTAATTTTCATCATTTCTAAATATTAAAAAAAAAAACAATATTTAAGTAATACTATATATATTACATAACAATGATAACCAAATAAATCAAGAAGCAGTTGAAAAATATTAAACAAGTGAATTTCAGGTTATGTAACTCTAAATCAATCTTAATTAGAGGCTCATTAATATTCTCTAAAATCTAATTAGCCTAAAACGAATTCAGCCTAAAACCATATATATACCATCAAATATATTTTGTGCACACGAGAGGTTTTTAATGAATAAAATCTTTATATTCAGTTGTGTGCGATTCCAAGTGAAATTTAAGTTATTTTCCGGCAGGTTAACCAAAAGCAATGAAACTTTAGAATTTTATTATATTCAGTATTACTAATGTTTTACATAAATTTTTAGGTCAAAATATTAATTAGTTTACGAGAATTGAAATTTACAAAAAAATTTTGAAATAGCAATATCTTCCGTTCTATTAGTCGTATCAAGTTTTTCTTTTTTTTAAAATGTTCAGAAAAATATAAAGAATAATTCTATTTCAGGACAATTTTTTATAATTTTAAAATTAAAAATGTTATTAAATAAAAATTATATCATTTTTAAGCGACGTCTGAAAATTCAATAACCCAAACGCTGAAACGATCTTACCTAAGTTCTTTTGAAGATTCCAAAAGAAACGAACTTTACAGTTAGCTCCTTAATATTTAATTTTATTAAATTATAAATGTAAACATTGGAATTTGAAACTAGTAAACATTGCTAATACGTTGCGCGCGCATCTGCGGCTGAGAAGTGCAAAGCCCATGTTACACGACGTGAATTCAGTATAATTAGTGCCTGAGCAAAGAAACTTTGTACCCCTTTGTAGAATTAAAAACTATTTTTAACTATTTTTGTCAAAAATTCTTTTCTAGAATGATTTTAAGCTACTGGACATTCGGTGTCATAACACACACATGAGAAAATCGTAAATACTGTGTTTGGTAACATGGGCTTTGCACTTCTCAGCCGCAGATGCGCGCGCAACGTATTAGCAATGTTTACTAGTTTCAAATTCCAATGTTTACATTTATAATTTAATAAAATTAAATATTAAGGAGCTAACTGTAAAGTTCGTTTCTTTTGGAATCTTCAAAAGAACTTAGGTAAGATCGTTTCAGCGTTTGGGTTATTGAATTTTCAGACGTCGCTTAAAAATGATATAATTTTTATTTAATAACATTTTTAATTTTAAAATTATAAAAAATTGTCCTGAAATAGAATTATTCTTTATATTTTTCTAAACATTTTAAAAAAAAGAAAAACTTGATACGACTAATAGAACGGAAGATATTGCTATTTCAAAATTTTTTTGTAAATTTCAATTCTCGTAAACTAATTAATATTTTGACCTAAAAATTTATGTAAAACATTAGTAATACTGAATATAATAAAATTCTAAAGTTTCATTGCTTTTGGTTAACCTGCCGGAAAATAATTTAAATTTTACTTGGAAACGCACTTGTGTAAGTTTGCTACTTGGTATAAATATTTTCTAATATTTAGACTACAGAGAGTACTAAAAGAAATTACTTAATTCTTTATCAGAAATCAGAAAAAAAAATCGTAAAGTCGTGAAAATCAAGCTGAAAATTTCCAAAGTTCTGAAAATTCTGTTCAGATTTCCGAAAGTTTAAAAAAAGTATTATACTTGTTGACAATTAAGTTGTGATGGTGTATACGTGATGCGCTAACTTTTTATTGCATATTTTATGAAAAAAGTATAAAACTAAAAATCAGGATTTGGTGGGTTACACTGTGCATTCTTTAAAATCAATTATTTTTCAAAAATTTGTTTTGCAGTTAGTAAAAAATACTTTACAATTTTGATTGGAAACATTTTTGGCTTATTTTTGTTATGAATACGAAAAATAAGCATAAAATTTTAATTTTAAACGTGGTGCTATAAAAACCTCAAAAAAGTAACATAATTGAATACATGCTTTTGAAGTTAATTTTAAAACTTTTTCTCTTAAAATAACTTAAAAAATGTAATAGAAGTTTTATTAAGCAAAAATTCTTTCAAAAAATTAACTTTTTTTGTAAATCTACATTTTTGTGAAATTTCGCAGTGTTTTACTTTTAAATTAGTTAAACAATTCCAACAAAAAAAATTTTTTTGGATTTGTTTTTCTTTATTTTACTGAAAAATATCTAGAAAAAATACTTCATACAGCAAAAACGATAAAAAATTTTTTTATCTAACTTTTTAAATAAACAAACTTTGATGCACAAAATAGCCCCATCAGTGGGGCCAAAAATGCATTTAGCCTAAAACTCATTTAGTATCTTAAAAAGCAACAAAAAAGGCCAAATAGTTTTATGCTAGATGCACTTTAGGTTGAATACGTTTTAGGCTACATGCATTTTAGGCTGAATGAGTTTTAGGCTATAATGCATTTTATAGGCTACATGCATTATAGACTGAATGAGTTTTAGGCTAAATGCGTTTTAGGCTATATTATGCATTCTAGACTAAATGACTTTTAGGCTGAGTGCATTTTAAGTTGAATGACTTTTAGGCTAAAAGCACTTTAGGGCTAAATGCATTTTACGCGAAATGACTTCTAGGCTATATGGGGTTTTAGGCGTTTTTGGCGCCCCCCTAACTTAGCGCCCTGTGCAACTGCACCCCGTGTGGAAAAATTTCTAGTCAAACTAGGTGGAATACAGTAGCTTTACAGTTAACGTAACGTTTAACTTGTCAAGTACAGCTGTGAATTTGTCTCAAATTTGCACAGTATCGCTAGATTTCAATACAGTAACTTTACAGTTAATGTAACGTTTGACTTCTCACGTATGACTGTGTCAATACTGTGTTGAATTTATATAATACCATCTGTATCTTTTCGTATATATATGATATAGCAATCTTGACAACTCTGTCTAGAATATTGATAGACCCACTAGAATGAAAATATACACAGAAAGCAAACAGAACCTGTACAGTTTTACTATTCTGGATATTTATATCATATACAATAAATAATACACCGGACAGGTTATGTAAAAGGAGAAACTGAAGAAAACATACCCCTGTTACATAAAAATTTATGCATGTTCAAAATTTGTTCTTATGACCTTATTTACTAAAATTTAGAAAATTATTTTTATAACAATAAAATAAACTTCTATAAAAAATAAAAATGATATAATTTTAAAAATTTTTTATTATATTTGAAAGCGCTTTAATAAATATTTTTTGTTGGTTTGTTATTTTGAATTTTGTTTAAAACCCATAGAAATAGCTTCTTTTTAGTAATTTTTTTTGTCCAAGAAATAGTACAGTACATTGATGAATAATAATCGAATAATTAGATCTTGATCCAATACTGGACTTAATTAATAATCAAATAATAATAATAACAATTTTAAATAAATCGTTTTTTGATTCTTCATTTGAGATTTATGTTTATTATATACTCAAGCAAATTAATTATTATTATTGATAAATTTTTATTATATTATTCTCCAGCATTAAATAATCATTTTTTAAAATATTAAATATAAATATTTATTTATAAATATCTAATTGAATATTTATAATTCCTTTATAAAATAAGAATTTACTTATTTTTTTAATTTAATTTATAATTTATTTTAAAAAGGAACAAATATAAAGTGAAAATAACAATCAGATAAATAAACCAAAAATTATATATAAATTATTACTATTTAACTAATCAAATACTGTAACATATGTTTAAATATTTGGTAATACAAAAATTACTATTTTTTAAAAATAATGTTTTAAACGTCATTTGAATTTCATTAAATGAAAATAAAAATTTATATTTTTCTGTATAATAATATTTTTAGTAATAAAATAATTAAAAATTCTAAACATCAGAAGTTAATTTTCAAAAACTTTGAAATAAATATTGAAAGTATTTATTACTTTTTTGATATTATATATTATATAACTTTTAATTTTTGGAACAATTGTTAAATATGCAAATAATATTCATATTTAAGGTAGTATTATACTTTGAAAGCTGTCAAAGATGACTTTAAAAAACAATTTTTTTTCTCGGAGATAATTTTATTTCAAGCAATGAAAGTTTTTGCATCATATTTTTGACATTTTTTCTGTCAAAAATAAAAAAATAAAATTTTTTTACTGTGCCTGTTTCATCACTAGAGGGCGCCAAAGTCAAGATAAAAAAAATAAACTATAAATCGGCGGACAAGCTACAGCCTTACAGAAACATCCGATCTGGAAAATTTGAATGTAGTTTTAAATCTAATACATGTGGTTAGGCATCCCCCCTAACCCCGATAAAAAATATTAAATAAAAAAATGGCGCCAGTATAAAAAAAACACAAAAATAAAAAAAATAAAAATAAATAATAAAATAATTTGTCCCAGGTAGGTCTGACGCTTAAAAATGAGATTTTTGTTTACTGTCCCAAGGTTGCGTGGTGTAGTGGTAAAGCGTCTCACTTGCGTTTGTAGCGTCGAGGGTTCGAATCCTCCATCCGTCAAATATTTTAATTTTAAGTTTATAATTGCGTTTAGGATAATATAAGTGTTTAACAAAAATGTGTCACGTCTAGCGTTAAAAGTGTGAAAATCATTAAAAATAAAAACTATAATTAATTAAGTAATAAATAACTTATTAAATATTTAAAAAAATGTTAAGAAATTGCAATGTAAAAAAATATCTAAATGATTTTTATTCTACTTTAATAAAAAAAAATTTAATTTTGTAATTGTATATACTCATTATTATTATTATTATTATTATTTATTATTATTATTTATTATTATTATTTATTACCATTATTATTAATATTATTATTATTTTTATTATTAAGTTATTATTACTGTGATTATTGTTGTTATTGTTATTTTTATAATGATCATACATTCAACATTAAAAGCCGATCATTTAACCAATTAAAGAAATCATGGATTTACGAACTAGTTTTTAAGCAGTACTCTTATGTAGTTGAACTAGACAGAAACTAGTCGATCTGATCGTTACATTTGAGCATAGTTTCTTTACAGTTAATGTGTACAGTTATTATATAGTGCCTAGTAACACTATACAGCAACATTATAAAACCAGGAATATTTTCTACACGGGACAGGTTGCCACCCCCTAAAACCGGCCCATTGTCCCGGACAAAATACACATTTTTAAAATTTTTGGTGGCTTTTGAGCGGAGAGAAATACGTATAAGGAAATACTTTTAAGGCGTAGAGCCTGGAAGAAAAAAAAATTATTTTTGTTTTGATTTGTTTTAAACAGTTTTTAAAGGTTATTTGAAAAAAGAACCAATCTAACAATTTTGACATCTGATTGAATCTTAAAACTATTTTTCGAAGCAGCGTACAATTTCGACACTTAGCCAATTTATTTCAAAAACAAAAATGTAATTTAAAATATGCAGTTTATGCAGATTCTAAAACTAATTTGACATTTTAGAAATATGTATTTTTTGGGCTTCAGTTTCTGAGTACAATATTGAAAATTATGAACAAAAAAAGTACACAATTTACAACATTTTGTTCAGAAACTGAAGCCCAAATAATACATATTTCTAAAATGTCATATTAGTTATAGAATCTGCATAAAATTTAAATTCTGGGTACATGGCCATATTTTTAATTACATTTTTTGTTTCTGAAATAAATTGGCTAAGTGTCGCAATTGTACGCTGCCTGGAAAAGTATTTTTAAGGTTATGTTAATTTTTTCCTTGCAAAATCCTTAAAGGAAATAAATATTAGTACTTTTTTTTAACTTATTGACTTTTTACACTTTTTTTTAAAGTCGAAAAAACAGACGGTAAATGATTTACCCAATGATTACACCTTTGCCTGGATCTGTCCTCTTTTTCAACCTTTGTAGTTCTACTTTCAAGAAATTAGTTATGGTCACCCTCTTCCTAAGCAGCACGTAATATTACGTTAATATCACAGCCCTGGCGAGCGGGCGAAACACAACCGAAACACAACGGTTGATTATGTTCTTCTTGTGTTCTCACTGTCCGTTAGAAAAAGACATACACTGAAAGACTTTTTAGATTAATATTTAATAAAACCGCTATTTTATTTTAGTAAACTCACTACCATAATATGGAAAAAAGTGTAACTATTCAGAATGTTTCAATTATTAACACTTTTTGAACAGAAGATGATCTATTTTTTATCAAAATTTAGTACTCACCTGTAAGAAAAATTCGTTTATTTTGTAAAAAAGAATCGGACTGAGAAAAAGTGATTGTGAAAAACATATTTTTTATATTCGAAAAAATGAAATTTTATTAGTCAATCTATCAAAACTCCAGGACCAACTTTAGCACTTTCTGTGCCCGGGTTAAAATTTAAATTTTGCCACCCTCTTATAATTAAATGCGCAACATATATACGTTGATAAAAAACATCTAGAAAGCAGTAACAAACCTTGTATTATTTATACATGAACCATGCACTTACAAAACCCTAGATGAGTCCCCTTCAGCTGTGATGTCAGGGTCCTCATTCGGGTTCGCCCCCCTTTTAAAGTCAGTCCTGAAATGCTTCACGCATGCCACGAACTTTGCTTAAATACGTGTAACAAAAACAAAAATCGAGGATTAACTTTATATGAAAGTATGTTTTTCTGCTCGAAAAATAAAGAGACACGTTGTGGCGAACCTGTCGAGGCTTTAATCTTTAATCGTTAATTGACTTAATTGAAAAAAGAGGCTAGTTCTGAGTTCGGCTCGAAAAGGCCGGCACACAATCAGACAAGCGAGATTTTAAAACACGAGGACTCAAAATTAGACAAGAGAAAAAGAAGCGAGCATGGCGAAGCACAGAAGAGGTTGAGAGAGACACAAACTTACCATTTGTTGATCACAAGCGCAGACAGATCAAAACAAGCGTGGTCTGGTGGCGCCGGCCAGTCGTTGCGATGAGGAACGAAAAACAGCTGATGCAATGTTTTTTTGAAGGAAAGGTTACCACTCATAGTCCACACACAAATATTAATCCAGGTGTTATGTCAAACGCACAAATATGTTTAATATAAAATCAACAGCTATAAAGCGCACAAACTTACACAGAAAAAGTAAGAACTACAAAGAATGTGAAAAAAATGACAATATAGTTTACGTGCTAATTGCACGGCGCACGGCGTCTCTCTGATGAGGCATCGACCGTGATCAGTGACACGACTTTCGGGCCAGTTCGTAAATGGGCCGAGGTCACCCGATTACCTAATTCGGCCGTTGACTAAAGGTCGCAGTAGCTTCCGTGTTTTAAATCACGCGGAAAATAAGAATTATAATACGAATATGAAATTCGTATGGCCAGCGGCAAGAAGCATCAGCGCGTTTATTTATCTTTAAATAAATTATTTAATAAAGGCGTTAAGGGACGCCACATTCCCCTTTCTAAACTGCTGATACATCCTGGTGCTGGACCCAAGCCTGTGTATTTCTCTCTAGGTAATTTCTAAATTCACCATGCTTGCTCTGAAATAAAATAAGAAACTAAATATTCAATTAGTTAATAATAGGATCTCTCTTTAATTTTGCTTCTATTTTCTCTCTCTCTTTTTCTAACTTAACCTAAATATTCTCTAATAAGATTTTGAATTTCAACGCATTTTTATAAGAATAAATTGGGTAATTACCAAAAATAGCCTTTATTGAAAAAAATACGGCTGACAATATGCGGAGTAAATGGTTAGAAAATACCATTATTCTAATAGCGCGGATGCGCTAGTAAGAGCCAAAATAGTGACAACGAGGTCAATCAAAACGCCTTTAAGTATGGTTTTGATTTGCCGAGAAAACAATGTTAATACGCGCGCAAACGCGCGAATAGAAAAATAAAAGATTAATCGTATGTACATTTAGTATTCGTCTAAAAATAATGCAAATTAACTCGGCGCAACGGCGCAACAACAAAAAAGGATTTGAATGAAACTGCGAACACTTAGCTCGGCATAATTTGACCTTACAAAGATAATAAGAAAAATGTATAATAAAGATGATAATTAGAAAGTTTTACACAAAAATAAGGGAAATATCGCGCTATTGGCGCATTTTAGAAACGAGTTAGAGCTGGGTCGATCGACGCCTATTCTTCCTGGTCCAAATCTTCCGCTCCGAGATTACCAGGAGATACCCAAACCGACATTGGGTCTTCGCTGCAATCTGAAGCGACTTTGTTGTCGATCTCGTAGACCATCGGTGCGAAGAAGGTGCTGGTGGGAGATACGAAACGCGCTGCAGCTACCTGGTCCTTAACCATCAAGGTCGATCTGGCGTCCGCGGAGAGCGATTGAGCGCCGCATCCCGATTCGCCGTGATTTAAGGAGGGCGTTGAAGTTTAGTTGTTAGCTGACTTTAGTTCACCTGGTCTTTCCACTTGTCGGGCTTCCCGAGCGCGTTGTAGTTTGGCTGCGTAAATCATCCTCTTACCGCACTCGCCGCACGCTGGATCTGGGTCTTCAAGAGGCAACCAGCAGCATTTGCAGCGCATATTCGGTGGCAGAGATTTCGTGGCCTCCCGGAAATGTGGCCAGAAGCAGTGTCTCGTAGGGAAGCCAGGAGTCGTGCACTTCTGGCAATATCCCCCGGTGTATGCTTTCCAGCAGGAGCGAAAACTATGGCCGGTAACGCTGCAATTAAGGCAACCCTCAGGTGCCCTAGGTCGAAGTCGAGGTTCCCTGAGCTCAACCTGAGCGCGGTAAACTTACACCACCGTCTCGGTAAAAAGGGCTTTGATGTGCCGCAGTGCGCTGATCTCCATTTCTAATCTTCCGGAGCTCTTAATGCGTTCCTCGAGTTCCTTGTCCTTGGAGTTTAATTCGCGGCTTAAGCGCTCGATCTCGGCTTGAGAATTTTTTAGTTTCTCCTCAGTGGCAAGGAGTTTTTCGTCCGTTTCAGTCTTTTCTCGAATGGTGTCAAAAAGAATTTGGTATGAGTCCTTTAAGGACGAAGCTGACTCCTTCTCTGTCAATTTGCGCTCTAGCTGCTCTATTTTTTCGCGAGCGGTGGCCAGTTTCTCCTTCAAATTTTTCAAGGAAGATGCTGACACTTTCTCCGATAGCTTGCGTTCCAGGTGCTCTATTCTTTCGCAGGCGATCGACAGTTTCTCCTTCGAATCTTTTAATTTTAGGCAAAGGAGAGCGCGCGTCCCCAATAACAGTTCATAATCTACCTTGGGGATGACAATGAAACCAGTTGGCTGTTTGCTCAGCGGTGGCGTCTTACAGGAAAATGGGTCCTTGCTGATATCTTCTGCGAGGCGAACCACTGTAAGTTCAGGGATGTTGAGCGTAGGACGGAAGATGAGGCGCTGGATCCTATCATTATTCAGATCTGAAACAGAGAATAAGACACTTGGAACCTATTGCAATCTATGGCTTCTTTGAGCAATTTTTAAATCGTTGACATAATATTTTCCAATTATCTTACCATCATTGTCGCCGATGATTACCACCATGGAGGATAACCTTTTTAGCACTTTCGCTGGACCTTTATACCTAGGTGCCAGTTTGGCGCTGTAACCACGAGCTACGCTAGAAAGCGTCTTATTTCGATAATAAACGAGATCCCCTGATTCTAAATAATTGTTATCGTTCGACCGGTTTTATTTTAATACTTACTTTGTTTCTTTCCAGCCTTCGCCATAAAACTTTCTATTTTCAAACGCAGCGCTACCATGCGCTTCATGCGTTCAATCCAATCAGCCGTCATTTCGTCAGGGTCAAGTCTGTCACGTTTACGTCGGGAATTTGTTCATCGGAACGCCTAGGCTCACGTGCGAGATTTCGAAAGGCAGGTGTGACTCCTAACGATGGTTAGTGATAAACTGGAGTCGTGATTTGAATAGAACCGATTTTCCGTAAAAAACTAGACATTGTTCTGTTCACAAATTCGGTCCCGTTGTCAGTGATAAATTTATTTGGACATCCCCACCTATAAACTAAAGTGTTGAGCGATTTGATAATTTTAGGTCCGTCCGCTTTTGCAAGAGCGAAGCACTCTGTATAGCGAGTGTACGTATCCTCGCAAACCAAAACATAGCATTTGCCCGATTTAGAGCGCGGAAAAGGGCCGATGATGTCCAAGGACACTGTATCCCATGGCTAGGTGTCTTTGCGGGGGTACATCAACCCTCGAGGCGGCTTGTAATCAGGTTTGCACCTAAAACAAGTCTCACATTGGTTAATGTAGAGCTTTACGTCTTCTCGCATACCAGGCCTGTAATAATGCTTATAAATCGCTAGGTACGTTTTTTTAATGCCCTGGTAAGCGAGTAGTGGGGTGTCATGATATTCTTTTATTTTCGGCAAAATCTCGTCTTCTTTCAAGACCTTTTTTCAGGCGTTGTTATCGCCTATAATTTCTTTAATATAATCAGGTTTATAAAAATGAAGCGTTTTTTCCTGATCAAGTTTAAACCTTGAATTTTCATTTGGATTACTTAACGTTCCTCTGACTTTCTTGTCGTACCAAGAGTCTTGCCTTGCCGAATTTAACTGCGAGGTGGAAAAGCTTTCGGGACCATTTTCGTACAAACGAGACAAGGTGTCCGGCGCTTCGTTAGTGGAACCTTTACGGTGCTCTATGATTGCATCATAAGCCGATAACTCCATTGCCCACCTTGCAAGTCGACCGATAGGATCGCTGAGTGTGCACAGCCATCTTAAACTAGAGTGGTCAGTAATGACTCTAAAGCTCGTACCTTCCAGGTAATAGCGCAGCTTTCGCACCGCGAATACCACGGCCAATCATTCCTTTTCGGTTGTGGTGTAGTTTAATTCTGCACCTCTTAAAGGTCTGCTTAAGCATGTTATAAGGTACTCTCGATCCTGATCCTCTTGCACTAATATAGCGCCAAGTCCAGTGTCGCTAGCGTCGGTATACAGTATGAACGGTAAATCGACGCGCGGAGCGAGAAGTGTCAGCGCTTCATTGAGCGCTTCCTTGACTTGTAAGAATGCTTTTCACATTCGTCAGTCCATACCCATGGCACCTTTGGGCTAGCTAATTTATTTAGCGGCCCTTGAATTTTCGCAATATTGCGTAAATGTCTGTGATACCAGTTTACGGATCCGTTGAAACGGCTTAACTCTTTACGATTTCCCGGGCGCGGATAATTTAGAATTGGTTCGACGCGTGCCGGGTTTGGTTTAAGACCATCTTTGTCTAATAAAAGACCTAAGAATTCGACTGATTCTTTAGCAAAAAATGACTTTTCTCTATTAATAGTTAGTCCACCGTTTTGCAGTATCTCGAATAATATACTTAATAAAATTAAATGTTCCTCGAACGTTTGGGAGGTAACAATCCAGTCGTCGAGATATGCGTGGACTTGATTGGTATATTTTTCTGGTAATTTATTTTCTCTTACATATTTCACAAATTTGGCTTTTAATCTGTCCGTAAATTCTTGGAACGTTGCTGGGGCGTTCGTGAGGCCGAATGGCATGCGTGTCTATTCAAATAGTCCTCGACCGGAAGCGACGAAAGCAGTGTAAGCGCGACACTTAGGATCAACTGGGATCTTGTGAAACGCTTCGCTTAAGTCAATGGTACTAATGACTACGGCTTCAGTGAGCGCGTCTAATATGGCGTCAATGCGTGGCAAAGGATATGCAGATTTTTTCGTAACTTTAATAAGTTTACGATAATCTATGCAAAATCTGTGTTTGACATTTTTGCGCATCGTTAATACAATTGGACTAGACCACGAATTACTACTCGGTATTATAAATCCTTTTTCTAATAATTTATCGATTTCTTTATTAACTAGAACTCCAAAAGCGCGCTACGCGCGCGCAATTCTGTTGTAGGAGATACTGGGGCTAAACCGGACATGGGGCTAAACCGGGCAAGTCAAATATCTGTAAATCTGCGGAGTGTTTCACACCGTTTAAACATTCTGTCAATGTGTTGATATGTAGAAGAATATACTTCATTAGGTTTTAATGACATTTTATTACTTTAATAGAAGTAGTGGCCGTCTAAGTGTGAAAAATCGTGTTTTTTCACTGAAAGTAAAAATTTTTTTTTTATACTTTTTGGGTTTTTGACACTTTAAATAAAGTATATTTATTATTTGCTAACTGTTTTTTATAGCTTAAGGCATATAGAATTTAGTTAAAAAAAACTTTTTTAAAATAATTTTAACAGAACAAAAATATTGCGCCTTCATTATGAGATGACCGTGTGGGGCAAAACCGGACGAATCAGAATTGCTGTATTGAATGTTGACGTAAAACTCACAGTGATTTACTGTGAACCACTAATAATATACTTTCTTAACAAAAGTGTTGCATCGATCCAAATAATGAGTCTGAAAACAAGGAAAGCTTTTTTTTGCCTTTTTTGACATTTTGTTAATGAATTTTTTATACAGTTACTGTCAGTCATTAATTTTAATAATATGTCTAAGAAAACAATATATTTTTTTTGAATGAGTTAAATATGTATCAGTAAAGACTCTTATTGAATTTTTAAATTACAAAAATGCATATTTGTGGTTTAACTTTTGCTAAATTTGAACGGTGTCCGGTTTAACCCCACCATTTTTGGGATTTTCGTTTTCGAGGTGGTCATATTCAAAGCGACTTACCAACAAAACTATCTATTATTTTTTAAATGGAAAAACAGTATTTTTTAGTTGAAGGAACAAGCTTTAAAATGGTATATTACACTTTGGCAAAAAATATGACTTTATATGGTTTTTTTTGCAAAAGACCAAATCCGTTCGGTTTAGCCCCAGTCTCCCCTACTTCAATTTTCTTTCTTTTTTAATTGTCCCATTTAATATTTTACTAATTTCTAATAATTGTTAATTTCTCAATAGTGAAATCTGCAATGTCTCCATTTACCAAATTCTCTATTGTGATAATTTTCTTAATTAAAAATTTCTCTATTTCTACAATTTTGTAGTAAACAAATTTCCAATTTCCTAATATGCCAATTTTCCAATAACTAAGGCTCAGATTTCTCTATTTATTATTTCACAAAATTTTCCAATTCTTGATTTTATCAATGTTTATGTTTTGACAAATTTCTCAATAGAAATTCCTTTCTTTAATATTTTGTAATAATTTCTTTTTCACTTTCATAAAAGACATTTTAACTAAATTAAAATAATGAGCTACCTTCTAGTATATTATACCTATCTTTTTTGTATCTGTCTATGTCAGCGTTACTGAGATAGTATAGCAGGATAGGGATACGTTTATTTTTTTGGGAAAAATGCTTTTTATTTGTATCTAAAATTTGCTAGACTTTTGTAATTTGACAAATAAATTGCTGAAAAATTGTAGAGAACTTTGTTGGAAGCAATTACACTGGTCGACACCGAAAATGTTTCAAGAATCAGACCATGATATTCTTATAGATTTTTCTTCGCCGAACACGAATTTCTTATACTTTAAAATATTAATTAGTAGCTTTTATTTTTAAACCTAAAGAAAATTCATTGCGTGGTTAGTAAAATTGTATTTTTCAACTATGTGTTTTATATTCTTCCATGTTAAAAGATTCAACTTCATTCTCAAATACCTTAATAAGTAGCACCGCTTCCTACCTTTAAAAAAATATCATTCTATTCCTTGAATGTTCTATTATAGATATATATATTATATTAGAAAAATATTCAAAGAAAAAATTTTTCCGAGAGAATTACCTTAAGGTTTCAAAGTTTAGTTTTTAAAAATCCCTTTATTGTTTATAAAATAATAAATAATTAATCATAAAATAATTAACCATATTTAAATAATTTTGTCTAACTTTTGTTTTAAATTGAAGGTAGATAAATTTTTTATCGAATCTTCTTCTCGGAATTTTAAAAGAAAACTTTGTTTATTAAATATCGTGCTAATGGCACGGTATGTTTGATTTTTTCTTGACTTTATATATTAAAAACAACACAATAATGTGTAAATAACATAGTTATTAAGGGCTCTACTGCCTTTTGTGCCGTTGGCATCGGCACATAGGTTACTATTTTGACTATAATATAAGAATTTTAATGATAAGGTAATTTTCTTAACCTCAATGTTGACTACCCCCACGTTTTTTGTAAGTGGCTCTTGTAAATTTATCCTTACAATTATGTTTTATAAAATGAAATCTTCGTTGTATAAATAACTATAATTTTTGTATGTAGATTCTGAAGAGGACCAAAATTTTGGTTGAAAAGCTTAAATAATGAAAAGCTAAAATTTAATGGACTTGACAACATCTTTATAATAATATTAAATATTTAATTAACAAATTGAACAAAAAAATTTTTTTACTTTCAAAGAGTAACATTTATTTACTCATCCCTTACGGGTTCGAGGGACTCCGTTCTCTTTTTATCTAGATCTTCTCATCTCTTAAACCACCTAACTGATAAGTGCCTGGGCTTCCGTTTCTTGTTCCTTTTTCTCATAATGGGTTCATCCCGTTCATCGCCCACCTTTTTTTATAAAGTCAAACTCTACTTTCTCCTTTCATCTTCTTAGCATTAACCCTTTCATTCACTAACTTTCATTCACTACTTTCTCTCAATGTCTCTCATCGTGCCATCCTCACATCATCATAACCTTCTCGTTCTTCCATTTATACGTTTTCCTTCCTCTCCATGATCTCTTTAACTTCTCCTTTCTATGCCTAAGCCTATTTCTGGACCCACTTTGATGACCCCTTCCGTATTCTCTTTCACCTGACATCTTACACCATCCACCCAAACACTTTCTCTGTCCATTTTTACCTCACTTCCATTTCTTCTCTCCGCCCACGCTGCTTGTTCCAGCATCCATCTTTTCCTTCTCTCTCTCCACGTTCTATCCACATCTATCCTCTCAACACATGCTTTCAACTTACTCTTTAATCTAATAACTTCATTCTTATCTTCCTCATCCTCTAATTCCACAATCCATAATTTTGATTTTTCTTTATCATCTCCCCTCAACCCCTTAACATTTCTGATCCTAACCTTAGCCCCAATCCTTGACAACAGCGCTTCTACTTTTTCTTTACCTTCTGTCCAGCCAACCTTGATTCCTCTGATCACAATATTCCTCTTCCTTTTTTCTCTTTCCATAAGTTTTTTCATCATTTTTTTTCATTTTTTTTCATCATTAAATGCTACTCTCTCCATTTCTACCTTCTCTCTCCGCAAATTCTTCTCATTCTCACCTATACTTATTCCTTTCTGTACATTCTCTATTCTTTTCCACATACTCTCTTTCTTCTCTTCCCAACTTGCCTCCCACTCTTCAAACCGCTTTAAAATCACTTTCACTGCCTTTCTTAACATTTTAATCTGCCTAGACCTGGTTTCCTCTAATTCCTTAAAATCATCCATTTGCTCCCAAGCTTCATTAAATTTTTCTTTCGAATCCTTCATTGAGCTTTTCATTACTCTAAGTAAAACTTGGCAATCTTTACATTTAATACTTTTCATGTTATCCTCCTTTTCAAATTGACGCGCCCTGTCATCATTTACTCTTTCACTACTCGACTCATTGCTCTCCGTCATTCTTTCGCCCTACCTTATCTACACTTTCTCGATATCGTTATCTTCGTCACTCTCTCTATCTGTCACTCTCACTCAGCTCGCTCTCACCATAACCTCACAATTTTTCCTTCTTTTTCACTTCTTTTTACCATTCATACATTTAACTACCTCTTCATACACTCTTTTCATTCACACCTTCGCACTTCACTCTACACTTACCAATCACTGCACTGCCCACCCTTCAGTTATTATTAATAAATTTTAAATAAAACTATTTCCCCTTCACAAACGCGTCAGCTACTCATCGGTACCGGAAACGGTACCGGTTCCACAGCTAAAGTTTTAAAAGACGTATGGGGTTGCCCCCAACGTTTTTTTCCTAACTATGGTCCTCACTCGTATATATAATTCACTAATTATTTGGGCACAAAAAGTATACAAATTGGAAAAAAGGCCTCGTCCTGACAATTGTACGGCACTAAAAAAATTAACACGGAAAGATTTCATTATTGGATGTCAATTTATGATGGGAAGTACGAATAGAACTTTCTGACACATTTCATAAACAATTATGTGAGGGCTAGAGATGATCATATGCACCAATCTTCACACTGTGCCATATGTAACAGGAAGTCAGGACCATACTTAGGAAAAATGGCGTTGAGGGCAACCCCCAACGTCCTCTTAAACTTTAGCTGTGGTACACCGTTAAGCAACTATTAAAAAATAGTTTTAAGCAACAGTGTTTATTTAAAAAAAATTTTTGATTCTGTTATTAACAAATAAATAAAAAGTTACATTTAAGTCGTTTTCGGCGATGTTTATAAAATTGTTTTGATCCTAGTTTGACTGTACATTGCACAGAACTTTGAAATTTCTGTTTATTTTTTTGTTTCAAGCTTTCAATTACAAAAATGCTGTTTATATGAATTATGTATGTTTGTATGATTGTATTTATGTATATATATGTATGTATGTATGTATGTCCGCGATATTTTTTCCAGGCATCACTTAAAAACGGCTACACGGATTGAAGTTAAATCTTGCAGTCTGTTAGTTGTTCGCGTAACTTAAATTTATAGCCTAACCCCATTAAAAAATATTAATTTTAAAGGAAGTTATAACATTTTTTCAAAAAAATCAAAAAACCGAAAAATTTAATATTTTTCATTTTTTTACGTAACACTCTTAAACTCTTTGTACCTATAGCTTTTTATTTCGACCATAATTGATCAGGGATTAATAATTGAATTATAATTTGTAGCCAAACCCCATTAAAAAATATTTTTTTAAACGGAAATTATGACACTTTTTCAAAAAAATATAAAACTTAAAAACTGTAATTTTTTCCATGTTTTAACGGATCACTGCAAAACTCTTTGTACTTAGCTTTTTTATTTAAATAAAATTTATTAAATTAATTAATATTTTAACATTAAAAAAAAAATGGAAAAATAAATTACAAATTTGAATTTCAAATTTCTACAAAATTCAAAAAATCAAAAATATTCATTTGTAAAATTTTTTGTTTGTTTAAAACCTGATTTGACAGAGTGTTAGGTCTTGACTCAAGTAGGGTTTATAAATTTACAAAATTGAAAAATATTAATAACAACGGGAGATACACTATTTTTTCAGAAAATTAAGAAAATTAAAATTTTTATAATTATACATTTTTTGATGGTCTGTTTTTAAACTTTCTACAGTTGAGAAATTACAAGTTTAATTTAATTAAATTAATCATATTACATGTGAATTCGTCACATTTTAGCAGAATTTTGAAAAAAAATGATATTCTATAACTGAGATAAAACAAAAAATTGTTATCGGGATAAAAAAAATCGAAAAAATTATAATTGTAACGAATTACTTTGATGCATAATACATAATAGTAAAATTAAGAAATACAATATTAAAATAATTAATTCAATTATTTAATGGACACAAATCAATACTTAAATAAAAAATTGTAATTAATTGAATTGAATTTTAATATGGGAGACACAACATAATTTTGAAAAATGTACATTCTTGGATTTGTTTCTTTTATACAATGTTCCTTAATTGACAGAACTTTAAAAATATTTAAAATTGGAGATTAAACAATTTTTCTAACAATCTAAAAATATTCTTGTTAGTTTCATCATTTTCTAATAAACATGAATTCTAATATTTGTAACTAATAGGCAATATAAATTTTATTAATTAATTTAAAATTAATTTCATTTTATTTTAAAGTTGGAATTAAAACAGATTTGCATAATGTATATTATAAACTGAGTTTTACGCGTACGGGCGTTTGAAGTTGAGCCTCTCTATGTTACTGTTAGGTTATGCCTATGTTTCACCTCTAATAACACAAAAACTAATAGACATAAACAAGTTTGGATTTATGTATGTTAAAAAGCAACTCAAATTCTATCGATTAATAATAACAATTAAAAATTAAATGTTTTGAATTTCACAGGACGGGAGTTTGAACTTGTGCCTGTCTATGTTATTGTTAGGTTATGTCTATGTTTCATCGCAAATAACAGAAAAACTAATAAACATAAACAAGTTTTGATTACTGTATGTGAAAGAGCAACTCAAATTCTATTGATTCATAATAAAAATTAGAAATCGAATGTTTTGCAGCTAAGGTCTCTTTCACCCTGAATCGACACATATAATGTAAACGAAACAATACAAAACTATTAATTTTCGTAAGATTTTTGCTTTTTTGGTCCTTTTTAAGTAAATTATACTTTTGAATATAAATTATCCTTTAATATGTGACTATTCTTAAGAGACTTTAAAATTATTTTTGAAGACGAATGATTGGTTACTTTCACGTGACAGATCTTAGAAATAATATCGTAGAAAATAAACAAAAACTAAATAAAATAAAACATTCATGAATTTCATAAATTGTAAAGAAGATTTTAAGCAATGTAAAGACAAAAGTTGAAATGTATCAGTAGGAACTAAAACCCCTTCGAAGACGGGAACGACAGCTAGTATTTAAATAATTTTGTCTAAATTTTTTTTTAAATTTAAGGTAGATATATCTGACATCGAATCTACTTCTTGGAATTTTAAAAGAAAAATTTTGTTTATTAAATATTTAATTAACAAATTTTTTTTTTCATTTTCAAAGAGTACTATTTTCTTAAATTTACAAAGTTTTGTTTAAAAATGATTTGTACTACTTAAGCAACGATTAAAAAATAGTTTTAAGCACCAGTGTTTATTTGAAAATTTTCTTTGATTTTGTTACAAACAAATAAATAAAAAGTTACATTTTAGTCGTTTTCGGCAATGTTTATAAAATTGTTTTGATCCTAGTTTGACAAAATTGCAATTATTATTAAAGGTTTCAAAGTTTAGTTTTTAA
Organism: Ganaspis brasiliensis; assembly: GCA_037103525.1. Classification (NCBI taxonomy): domain Eukaryota; kingdom Metazoa; phylum Arthropoda; class Insecta; order Hymenoptera; family Figitidae; genus Ganaspis; species Ganaspis brasiliensis. The sequence continues at coordinate 179,986 of JAZKLR010000282.1, read as the reverse complement.
AAATTCATTAAATATTTAATTAACAAATTAAACAAAAAATATTTTTCCACTTTCAAACAGTACTATTCTCTTAAATTTACAAAATTTTGTTTAAAAATGATTTGTACTACTTAAGCAACTATTAAAAAATATTTTGAAGCAACAGTGTTCATTTGAATTTTTTTTTATATTGTTATTAACAAATAAATAAAACGTTACTTTTTAATCGTTTTCGCTTTTCGGCAATGTTTATAAAATTGTTTTGATCCTAGCTTTACAAAATTTGCAATTATTTATTTAAGGTCTCAAAGTTTAGTTTTTAAAAACCCATTTATTGTTTATAAAATAATTAATAATATTTAATCATAAAATAATTAACCATATTTAACTAATTTTGTATGTCCAATTTCAACTTTCTAAAAAAATATTGTTATCTGTGCATAATATAGTGCTGTTCATTATATAATTAGTCATATAAACAAATCTTAAAAACATTACCGAAAACGACTTCAATGTAACTATTTCTTTCTTTGTTCAACACGACTTTCTATGAAATTTGAAATGCCAACCACCTCCTAGCATGTAATAAGGGTAGAAAAGGCTGCCTGTCATCCCAATTTTATACAGGCTCAGTCCAGCTGAACCGTGTCAACAAAATTCCATTGATTTTCTGAAATGTTAAAACTATCATGAAAATCTGTAGTTTACAACAGAACAAAAAAACACTTTTAACCGTTTTTTTAAATTCCATATCTTTGTTAGTTTTTTTTTGCATTAACAAATTTTAACAACATTTTAAAGAAATATTAATAACTCAACAGTGGTTTGCAATAAATTAATGAAATTTATGTGGATTGTCTAAAAATGTTCACTCTTTTTAACGAATATAATTGCAAAATTTTAATATAAAAAATTACATATTTTTAATAACAATTTTATAAACAATTTTAAATATTTATGTGTTCTATCCATACGGTTGAGATGAAACTCATAGAAAATGTACACAGAGATGTCTTCTTTAAGTTTCTAAAAAAAAAAATTGGTATTTTCAATAAGAAGTGTAGATAATATATTTATTTTCTCTTCGCGCGCCGACCGTTACGCTGCGAGAAGCTCCGGCGCACTGTGGTCAGAATCTGCCACTTACTGTTCAAAAAAGTCTACAGCCTCCAATTTTTAACGAAAATGGTTGACTCTTGATTTAAAACACTTAGGAATAAATTCTTAACAACTTTAATGCAGCAGTTTTTTGAATTTATGTTTTTATTATTATTATTTTAATGTTAATAACAAAATATTGACAAAGTGTTTAGTATATCTTCATTTTATCAAATAAAAGTCGTTTTTATACTAAATATCATTTCAATCGACTGACTATCAATTTTTAAAAAGCAAAAAATGATGTTTTAATGAATAAAAAAAATTGTTTATTTAGTTAATAAATAATTTAATTCATTTAAGTTAACAAATGAATAACGCGCTTATATGTAGTTGAACTAAATTAGTTTTTTTGCAATTAGTTTAGTATTTAGTTACACTTGACAGTTGTGCATAAATATTGTTTAACAATGATAAATAACACTTTTTAAACAATATTTATAAATAAATGTTATTTTTAAGAGAATTATAAAAATTTAAGGAAAAAATTGATTCAGTTTTGATAAAAAAAGAAGTGAGCAGTTTATTTGTTAATATAATGAATTAAATTATTTATTAACTAAATAAACAATTTTTTTTATTCATTAAAACATCATTTTTTGCCTTTTAAAAATCGATAGTCAGTCGATTGAAATGATATTCAGTATAAAAACGACTTTTATTTGATAAAATGAAGATATACTAAACACTTTGTCATTATTTTGTTATTAACATTAAAATAATAATAATAAAAACATAAATTCAAAAAACTGCTACATTAAAGTTGTTAAGAATTTATTCCTGAGTGTTTTAAATCAAGAGTCACCCATTTTCGTTAAAAATTGGAGGCTGTAGACTTTTTTGAACAGTAAATGGCAGATTCTGACCACAGTGCGCCTGAGCTTCTCGCAGCGTAACGGTCGGCGCGCGAAGAGAAAATAAATATATTATCTACACTTCTTATTGAAAATACCAATTTTTTTTTTTAGAAACTTAAAGAAGACATCTCTGTGTACATTTTCTATGAGTTTCATCTCAACCGTAGGGGTAGAACACATAAATATTTAAAATTGTTTATAAAATTGTTATTAAAAATATGTAATTTTTTATATTAAAATTTTGCAATTATATTCGTTAAAAAGAGTAAACATTTTTAGATAATCCACATAAATTTCATTAATTTATTGCAAACCACTGTTGAGTTATTAATATTTTTTTAAAATGTTGTTAAAATTTGTTAATGCAAAAAAAACTAACAAAGACATGAAATTTAAAAAAACGGTTAAAATTGTTTTTTTGTTCTGTTGTAAACTACAGATTTTCATGATAGTTTTAACATTTCAGAAAATCAATGGAATTTTGTTGATACGGTTCAGCTGGATTGAGCCTACAAAATGTATAAAATGAACTATTTTTGAAATTGCTTTCTCAAACTTTAGAAATTCCCCTTCTCTCTCTCTCTCTCTGTCTCTCTCTCCTTCAAGCTGCCTGTCATCCCAATTTTTCAAAATTCTTCAAGCTACCTGACATCCCCAATTAGGATCAGGATCATTAGACGAAGAAAATTTTCTTATTATACCTACCTTTCTTATCTCTCTAACTTCAACTATTTTCAATCTTCCTCTCTCTCTATACCATTAAGCGTCACGCTTTTTGCGTTATAAGCCCATAGCTAGCTGATTTCTTATATAGGATTATTTCATTCACGGCAGGACTACGGCACTACGGCTTTTGTTTAATAGGCGTCGGGTCTGTTAATTCAATCGTATGCATAGCAATGTTTGTAACACCTGTTCCCGAGTTAAGTCCTTTAGATAATTTTTCATCTAAAATTTGATTTAGGCGCTGGTGTTGTTCCGGTGTAAGCTCACTTAATTGCATTCAGTTCACTGAAGTGCGCTGAACTTGCACAGAATTCAGTTGATTTATTACAGCCGAATCTTTAATAGTTCAAAAGCGTCGGACAGTGTCGATGACAATTTGCCATGACTCTATTAAATCCATGCCTAAAATAATCGGCGTTGGGAGTCCGTCTAAAACTGCGAACCAATGTTCACCGTAACAATCATTAATTTGAATTGTAAATTTTTCCGAATAACGCGGCGCGGCTACGTGAACACGCTGAGCGAGTTGTACGCCAGCGCGGGTTATAGCATCGTACACAGGTTTCCCGTTTGAATAATTTTTAATCGAATAATATAATTCGCCTGACACAAAGGTGCGATCGCTACCTGTGTCAATAAGACCTATGTGTTCCGTATTTCCGATTCTAATGCGCGTCGTTATAGTACAACGCTTTTGAGAAGGGAGGGGCGGGGCAAGGCCCTTGAATACTCTGCGCTTAGACTTGTAGACTGCTGCTAATAGGCAGGGAGTTTGACTTACTGTGTGCAGCGACAAGACGGGGGACGTGCCCGTTCCAATCGAATATACATGTTCGGTGGAGGGGGACTCCTCGTCGGTGTCTGAGTATTCGGTTTCTGAAGCGCTGTACTCGATGTCATAGTCGTCGGTCTCAGGGTCAGAAGCGCTGTCCCCACCACGGCACGCTTGGTTAAGCGTGGGTGTGTTAGAAGGGATGCGCGGTGAGTCCTGTGAGGTTCGACTGTGAGTCGGTACGGCACTTAGATCTGATTCGAGATTATTAAAATTATTTGTTTTATTTGGACCGTATTCGTTTTTACGATTTACATTAATGCCGTTTGAATTTTGATTTTTAAAATTATTGCCGTATAATTTGTCGATATTAAAATCGTTTCCGTGTAAGTTTTCGCCAGGGAGATTTAGTCTCGCCTGGCATCTTTCTCGTTTTTTGGATAAATCGAATTATTCGTGTTTTGGTTTTGGTAAAACGAGTCACGATTGTGATTGTATTGCCAATGATGCGTGGGTGGCAGTTGCGGCGCATGCGGCTACATGTGAGGCGGCGGCGGGGGCGCGTTCATACTGCACTGGCAGTTTGGCGGACAATTCGGAGGGAGTGGGGGATACTGCTGACTCATAACCGTAATTATAATTAAAATTGCGATTGTATCCGTTCCATCCGTTCCTATTGTTTCTGCCACGGTCGTTATTAAACCGATTTCCGCCCTGATAACCGTTGTTTCTACCATTATTTGTGGGTTGACGATTGTCAAAACCACGATTTTCCCGTGTGGCAGGTCTACGTCTTTCCCCCCTTCTAGTCGACGACCCGGAGTGAAAGAAGACGAAGAGACTGAAGTAGAACGACGGCGCGGTTGGCGCGGGGTAATGGTGGGGGAAGCGTGTTTTGTGCTGTCTTCCATCTTTTCAGTCGTCGATTTCCTGTCTTTAAAATTATTTCCGTAAAGTTTTTTTCCAAAAGCTTCAAATTGGCGCTTGTATTGCTCTATTTTGTTTAAATTCGTTATTGCTTGTTTATTGTTACCGTTATTTTTATTATTGTTATTTTTCTTATTTTGCGGGGGTTTTGCCGCATTTATTTCGGGTTTAGGGTTATTTGCAGTTTCCGGTTCTGCGTCAGGAGGTTGCGAATCAATTGCGTTCAATTGATTTTTGCCTCTTGGGATGCGAGGTTTTTTTAAATCTTGCACGCGCAGTTTATCGGTTAACTGCATTAATTCTAGTTTTTCCTGATATTTACGGATTTTATCAATTAGTTGGTCGTAAGATGCGAAGCTATCTTGATTAAATTGTAGAATTAATTTCGAATGCAAACCCGAATAAATTTTATCTAACTGATTTTTTTCCGAAATCTTTTGTTGTAATTTGTTATACAAAGTGCTGATTCTAATAACAAATTCGATAGTCGATTCATTTTCCGATTGGATGGCGCGGGATCTTGTTTGTTATCTGCTGGTCGTCGTTTGCATTAGGGGGTAAGGGGGGAGCGAGTACGCCGTACTTGTCCCCGCCGGGGGTGTCATGCTTGTGGCCGTTACCGTCACTGTGGTAGTATGAGCGGTGGGGGGTAGGCGAGTGGGCAGTGGCAACCCATCTTGTGTGACGTTGCTGTAGAGGGGGCGATCTATTGATTCCCAACGAGAATCATGCCACGGGGATTGCGCAACATTCATCTGTAATTCTGAGATTTTCTGTGTTAGAGTCTCGATTGATTTAGTCCATTCAAGCCGAAGCGCTTGAATCTGTTGCTGATTATTAACTTGAAAAGCAGCAATTTGTTTTTGAGTCTCTTCGAGATGTTGGGCAAATCTTTGGGTCATGGTCGTTTAAAAATTGAATCGACTGTTGAAACAAACTATTTGCCTGAGTTTGAAGCTCAGAAATAAAAAAGGAGAGGCGCGTGGAAGTGGTTGATTCAAAAGGGCTTCTCTTTTTGGGAGGTCGACCTTTGCGTGTTGTGAATGACATTTTAGGAACGGCTCCTGGGGGAGGGGGTGGTGCACGATTTTGATTTGCGTTATTTTCAGTGGCGTTTGCTGAGACGTTAGGATTATCGGCGTTTGCATTGAAATCACCTAAAGCGTTGTTGTCAACTTCAGGCCAGTACACATTTGCACCAGGATTTGATGGGGGTGGTGATCGAGGCAAAGTGCGCGTCGGCGCAAAACCACCACGTGATAATTTTAAAATTTTAATTCCCTGCGAATATTTCAGTTACAAATTTTAAATTCAAAACTGTGAAAACTGGCGAGAAACAGCAAGTAAATTCTTAGTTTACTGCGATAAGCAGTGTATACGCTTTTTCAAGCGCTTCTGTTTACGTTTGATGGTGACCGGACAAGGGATTTCGTTCGAAACGGGAGACAAAATGCGTTTCAAAAAGATTTGAAAGTTAATATTTTTGGTTATTCCTCATGATGGTTAACATTAACAATTTATTTTATAAATATTAGTTGTAATAAAAATATTATTTTGCTAATAGAACAATTTTAATACGTAATTGCTAAATAAAGCGAGAAAAACAATAAGCGATAGAATAGAATTTTACGGAAATAAGGACGGAGTGAGAGAGAACGCCAGTGACGCTACAAAATTTGCCAATTCTAAGAATTGCTATAAAATTTCATTTTGACAAAACACGGTGCGCCTTAACCAGACTTAACGCAAAAGTCTTTGCTCAGTAAAATTTTTTGTTCTCGTGATAGTATATGGAAAATGGAATCTTTTCTCACAAAAATCAAAATAATCTGTGGATCCGTTTTTCAGAACGGTCCCTTTGAATATTTTCACCATTAAAAATATATTTATTTAGATGAAAATAGCGAAAAGAAATATATTATTGTATTATAGTTTCAGGCGCGGATCCAGGGAAGGCACATATGCATGCCCCCCAAGAAACATACTAGGGGGGGGGGGGTTTGGTGTTTAAACCTCCACCCGCCATGAAATTTGGAATTTTTTTGACACATTTGATCAAACATATAATCTTGCCTGAAACTTTTTTGTTGTCTACGCCCCTTAAAAAAAGAAATGAATTTATAATAATTTTGTTTGACAAGTTTTCTGTATGTCAAATTAATTTCGGCAAAACAAATATCAATGGTATGATACAAATTTAGGTAAAAGAAATTAAAATAATAAATAAATCTAATAACTATTATGAATACATGATTAAAATATTTAAAAAGAATTAAATTTCGATTTTAGAAATATTCAAAGGGACAGTTTTTAAAAACGACATCACAGATTATGTTTGTGAAAAAAGTTTCTATTTTCCATATTCTTTCACGAAAAAAAAATTTGATTCTTAGCAAGGACTTTTCGGTTGGGTCTGGGTTAGGCGCACTGTGTTCGATTTGTCGAAATTTATTTGACATACAGAGAAGTTAACAAAGTAAATTATTATAAGTTCATTTGTTTCTTTCAGGGGCGAAGGCAAAAAAAAGTTTCAGGAGAGATTTTATGTTTGCTCAGATTTGTCAACAAAATTCAAAATTTCATGGGGGGTGGAGGTTTAAACACCAACCCCCCCCCAATATGTATCTTGGGGAGCATGCATATGTGCCCTCCTTGGATCCACGCCTGAGACTATAATACAATAATAAATTTCTATTTGCTATTTTTATTTAAAGAAATGTATTTTTAATGGCGAAAATAGTCAAAGGGACCGTTCTGAAAAACGGCTCCACCGATTATTTTGATTTTTGTGAGAAAAGATTCCATTTGTCATATATTATCACGAGGAAAAACAAATTTTACTTAGCAAGGACTTTTGGGTTGAGTCTGCTTAAGGCGCACCGTGAAAAATTAGTTATAATGCGCAATTAGAAACTTAATTTTCGCTCGCAAAAAAAAATTTTCATTATTGTTAAATTTATCAGAAAAGTTTGTTTTATTCTATAGAAAAAGAGAGAGATTGAAAATCTGGCTCGTCATTTTACACGTGGAAAAATTATAATTTTTCGAACGTGACAATGTTCGTTAGTGAACGTTTAAGAAAATTAAGAAAAGAAAAATTTAGCATGATTAACTAAAACATTTAAGCGTAACTTTATGTAAAAAGGACACGAAAATAGCGCAAAAAAAAATCTAAACAATTTTAGCATGAAAAACTAAGAAACGTTTGGCGCCAATTTATGTGTTTTCAGCACAAAAATTACTAAAAAAATTGATTAATCTTAGTGAAAAAAAGCTAAGACACATTGGGCGTCATTTTGTGACAAAGGCACAAAGAAGGCCAAAAAGATCAATTATTCTTAACGCAAAACGGTAAAACAAAAAAACGGCTAGTTCTGAGTTTGGCTCGAAAAGGCCGGCACACAATCAGATGAACGAGATTTCCAAACACCAGGACTCAAAATTAAACAAGAGAAAAAGAAGCGAGCATGGCGAAGCACAGCAGAGGATGAGGGAGACACAAAATTACCAATTTGTTGATCACGAACGCAGACAGATCGAAACAAGCGTGGTCTGGTGGCGCCGGCCAGTCGTTGCGATGCGGAACGAAAAACAGCTGATGAAGCCCGTTCTACATGGATGCGAAAGAGCGAGTCGTTGCGACGAGTCGCTCTCCCACCACTACACTGAAAAAAAAAGAGTTTGCTTCTGTCATTTTTCGAATGTCGCAACAAACTTCGCGTCTAAGGCACATCGCGTGCACTGCACGCCTTAGATGCGAAGTTTGTTGATATACTCGAAAAATGACAGTAACAAGCCCTCTTTTTTCTCAGTGTAGTAGCTAGTCAGAAGGCCGACTTGGAAAGCGAATGAGGAGAAAAGGCTGTTGTGCGTATGTCATTCAGTCAGTTGAACTGAGGTGACAGGCGCCTTTGTCTATTATATCTAAATATAATAATACTGTTTTCGCTCTTTTCCCAAATCCTAATCCTATCTCCAAACAAATTTGTTAATTATTTTTTTCAGAATTTAATTACTTTTCTCAATTTTCAAACCTGAAGTTTGAGACTTGAAATGTTGTTTTTTTTTAAACAGTGTCTTTTGAAAAAATGTATTTCTCAATTAATTATGAACACATATGATTTTTTATTCTATTTATCTATTAACTGTCTTCTGATATAAAAGTAAAATATAAATTAATACAATAATATCATCAATTATTTATATCATTGAAAAGAAAAAGTTTTTAAATATTTTGTAAGTGTTTTCATTGCCTTTCTTTTAAAATATTTTGTTCTTTTCTCAATAATTGGGAACTTTTTTAGTTTAAAAACTTCCGAACTTTATTATAAAGAAAAAATCAGTAATGTAGGTACTAAATTAATTTTTTTAAAATAAATGTTGTATTTAAGATCTCAAAATGCTTCTTTTTCTTAATACGAGCAAATTAACTTGAACTTATAATTATCAAAAATTAATTTACATTCCGCAAACATTAGTTATTCAATTATTTAAATTACATTCTTTCTCAGGTTTAATTTTTTTATCACTAAATCAATTTTATTATTTGATAAATATTGTATTTATTTGCAATTTCTTCCACAAATATTTTCATTATTTTTACAAATAATATTTATTATCTTCAAATGCATATTCAATTATTCCTTTTAATAGTTTTAATTATTGCCTTTCATTATAATTTTTTACATAATTATTTTTTAACATAAGCGAAACCGGTTTGATGGTTCGATTTTTATGACTTTTATTTCCTTAAAATGTTAATTGATTTTTCGATGATTTAAGTGACGTTCTACGATACTCAATATTATTTTCTTTTATTGCAAATATATTCTGCAATTTTGCCAATTGTTCTTCTCGAATTTTAATAATTTTTATCAACTTTCAATTATTTTTATTGTTTTGCAATAATTTTCCCTATTAATCGATTATTGGGATTCTTTTTCAAAATTTCTGCTACATTTCCAATTATTCTGATATCAAATTTTCTATTACATGCTTCAATTTTTCAATTATTTTCTCTTATTCAAGGCCGTAACCAGAAAAAAATTTCGTGGGGTGGGGGTGTGTCAACAAACAGTCAAGATGATGACCTTTTTTTTGAAAAGATGAACAGCTTTAAAAAAATGGGGGGGGGTAGGCAACCATAACAACCCCCCCCCCCTCCGGCTATGGCCGTGCTCTTATTTAGAATTTACTTGGTAATTTTGTCAATTTTTTTCTAAAATTTCATTTTATTTTTATCATTTTTTAATTAGTGTCTCCAATCATTAATTTTTTGCTAATTTCAATTATTTTCTTCCATTCAAAATTATTTCTAAGGTTTAAAAAGTTTTTTTTTTAACTGTCAATTATTTATGAATGATTTTAATTTACTTTTAAAAATCTTGATTAATTATTTTATTTCCCAATTATTGATCTCAAATTTTAATTATTTTTATAAGGTTTTAATTAACTTCATCAATTAAAAATTTTTTCAATTATTTTTTAATTATTTTCTTTTATTTCAAATATATTTTGTCATTACATTTATATTCGATTCTAATACTTGCGACTCGGTACTCCCGACTTGCGACTCTCGACTTTTCTTACGACGCGACTTTTGCTACCGGTGTCAACGATGCGTCGCGACGCAACGATTGCTTGCCGATGAATTATTGATGAATCATGAATTATTGATATTTAAAATTTTTAAAAATGAATTAATTAAAGGCACAATATTTCTAGATATTGTGGATATTATATATTTTATATTCTAGATATTATATTTTTAAACTTTGTTTTCCGGTTTAGGTTAAAACTGCTTCGCAATGCATAATTATACTTTAACATGTTAATTGTTAAAAATATTTTAAATAATATACTTGTTAAACGAAAGTTAAATGTTTATTTTTGACAGCTATTCAAGTTTAAAAAAAATAAAAGGTTATCACCTTGACTGCTTGTTGACAAAATCTTCCCCGAAGTTTTGTTCTGTTTACGGCCTTGTTCGTAAATAACTAAAAAATATTTTTTTATCCCACTGGCACAAAAATGGCGCTTTTAGATGCCTGTAGGCAGGGTCTAAACGCATTCATTTGTTCGGCCGTGTGAAAATGGCGTCTATTTTTTCTCTAGGGAAAAAATAAACAGCTGATCCATGCATTTTTTTTACCTTAGGGAAAAAATGGACGCCATTTTCATACGGTCAAACAAACGAACGCATTTCGACCATAACCTACAAGCATTTAAAAGCACCTCTTTTGTGTCTTTGGAATAAAAAGTATCATAAGCAACACGGGTTTAAAGTCAGTCCAATTTGTTTACAATGATGTTTGTGTACTCGTTTTGTCTCGGGCTTCGCCCTCGACTGTAACTCGTACACAAACATCAGCGTAAACAAATGGCTGCCTTTAACCCCTTATTGCTTAATATACTATTTGCATATGTCCCAATTTTTTTATAAAAATAAGGAAGTTATAATTTTTTCATCTCCGAAGCCTTTTTCTTGAAGCCATTAAGAAGCTATTAAGTTTTGAAAAGTTTAACTTTTTTATAATTTGAAATGCAGTTAAAACTTGGTATTAAGAAATAATATCTTAAATATTGTATTTTGGATAACTTTCGCTTATTCAATAAACATAATTTAAACTCCTAACTCTTAGAAATTAATTTTGCAAACTAGTAAATCAAGTTTTTATGTATATTACTCTGACAATCCTACAAAAAATATTTTGAAAAATCTATAAAAGTTTTAGTTCTAAAATGTAAATAAAAAAGTGGCACTCTCAGTACAATCACCGACACAAAAGACATTAACGGAAAAGTAATATTAATAATTGAGTATTTATTTAATTAAATGAAAAAATTGATAAATATAAATGCTATTTAAAGAAAATAATCTAAAATAGACGGAAATAAATTGAAGAGCAACAAAAGATGTTAAAAGATCTAAGAACTTAATTAAAAATTTGATATAATAGACCTTTCCAGCAAAATAATAAATAACAAATACTATTAATAATTGGGTATTAATTAAATTTTAAATTTATAGAAAAATGTTTAAAAAATTAAAAAAAAAATAACAATTATTTACAAACGCTAAATGAATTATAAATATGTACAGTATTTGAAATAATTAAAATATAATATTATACCGTATCGTAATTTAGTATTATTTAATTAATGAATTATTAATATTCAATATTTATTACAAATATTAATATTACAAATATAAATAGAAGATAGTAATTAATTAATTATCCAATAAATATAAACAAATACAAAATCTCGACCTTGCGATTCCTCGGCAACAACCGTCGCGTTGCGTTGCTACTCGCGACTCACGACTCGCGACTCTGCTCACGACATACGACGCGACTTTCGCTACCAGTGCTTACGATGCGACGCGACGCAACGATTGCTTGCCAAGGAATCGCACGGTCGAGATTTTGTATTTGTTTATATTTATTGGATAATTAATAAATTACTATCTTCTATTTGTATTTGTAATATTAATATTTATAATACATATTGAATATTAATAATTCATTAATTAAATAATACTAAATTACAATATGGTATTATATTATATTTTATTTATTTCAAATACTGTACATAGCGTAAATGCGGGGGTAGTCGGACACTTAAGGATTCGATCTTAAATAATGATATTTTTCTTAAAATAGAAAAGTATTTTAACATATTGCTTTGCATGAAGGGTTAAAGGACTCATTTATGATTAATTTTCATATAAATTTGCTGCAAACAATTCAATATTTAATAAAATATAGCAACTTTAATAAAAAATCAAGATGTCAGCAGTAGTCGGACAATTGCTTGTAAAGTCGGCCACAACTGTATCAGTAGTCGAACATTTTTCTTTTTTAAGATAATAAAATATTTCATGTTTTTATGATATAAAATCTATTAAATTAAGTTACAGAAATAATGCTCAGGAATCATGATTTTAACTTGTAAACCCATGTAATGAATCTTAAATAAAAAAAGAAAGTTTTTTAGTTTTACAATTTTATACCTCACTATGGAATTCTGAAGACAATCTGTCAAGTTATGTTGTGATACTTCAGTAAAAAGGAGGAATTCGTATAAAATCAATTTTTAGGTTATTTTTCTGTTGATACAGAAAATGTTAGAAAGATAACAAATTTATAGGCTGTAAGTAATTCTTTTTATGGTATTTACTTTTTCAGCATCTAAAATATTACGAGGTACAATACAAGTAATATACGTGTCCGACTTCACAAAACGACTACAAAACCTTATTTCGTACTAATAAAAATCTTTACCTCCTTGACGGCCGGAACAATAAATCAAACAAAATGTCAAAACAACGCGGTTAAGTAAATTATTGTTGCATTTTAACTAATTTAAAAATCATCAGAGGGTGCTGCAGGTAATTTTTACATTCTATAATTCTAAAAAATTTGATAAAATAATTTTGTGATAAGATTACGATAGGAAATAATTATTTATTTAACTTCAAAACTGAAAGTGTCCAACTATCGGTACTGTCCGGACTTACCTTCATTTACCCTACTTATAATTCATTTAGCATTTGTAACTAATTGTATTTTTCCTAATTTTTTTTTAATTTTTTAAAAATGTTTCTATACATTTTAAATTTAATATCTAATATCAAATGTCGACCTTACGATTCCTCGGCAAGCAATCGATGCGTCGCGACGCATCGTAAACACCGGTAGCCAAAGTCGCGTCGTAAGAACAGTCGCGAGTCGCAAGTCGGGAGTACCGAGTCGCAAGTATTAGAATCGAATAGAAATGTAATGACAAAATATATTTGAAATAAAAGAAAATAATTAAAAAATAATTGAAAAAATTTTTAATTGATGAAGTTAATTAAAACCTTATAAAAATAATTAAAATTTGAGATCAATAATTGGGAAATAAAATAATAAATCAAGATTTTTAAAAGTAAATTAAAATCATTCATAAATAATTGACAGTTGAAAAAAAAACTTTTTAAATCTTAGAAATAATTTGAAATGGAAGAAAATAATTGAAATTAGCAAAAAATTAATGATTGGAGACACTAATTAAAAAATGATAAAAATAAAATGAAATTTTAGAAAAAAATTGACAAAATTACCAAATAAATTCTAAATAAGAACACGGCCATAGCCGGGGGGGGGGGGGGGGGGGGGGGAATTATGGTTGCTCAACCCCCCCCCTATTTTTTTTGAAAGCTGTTCATCTTTTAAAAAAAAAGGTCATCACCATGACTGTTTGTTGACACACCCCCACCCCACGAAATTTTTTTCTGGTTACGGCCTTAAATAAGAGAAAATTATTGAAAAATTGAAGCATGTAATAGAAAATTTGATATCAGAATAATTGGAAATGTAGCACAAATTTTGAAAAAGAATCCCAATAATCGATTAATAGAGAAAATTATTGCAAAACAATAAAAATAATTGAAAGTTGATAAAAATTATTAAAATTCGAGAAGAACAAAATTACAGAATGTATTTGCAATAAAAGAAAATAATATTGAGTATCGTAGAACGTCACTTAAATCATCGAAAAATCGATGAAAATTTTAAGCAAATAAAAGTCATAAAAATCGAACCAACAAACCGGTTTCGTTTATGTTGAAAAATAATTATGTAAAAAATTATAATGAAAGGCAATAATTAAAACTATTAAAAGGAATAATTGAATTTGCATTTGAAGATAATAATTATTATTTGTAAAAATAATGAAAATATTTGTGTAAGAAACTGCAAATAAATACAATATTTATCAAATAATGAAATTGATTTAGTGATAAAAAAATTAAACCTGAGAAAGAATGTAATTTAAATAATTAAATAACTAAGGTTTGCGGAAAGTAAATTAATTTTTGATAATTATAAGTTCAAGTTAATTTGCTCTTATTAAGAAAAAGAAGCATTTTGAGATCTTAAATACAACATTTATTTTAAAAAAATGAATTTAGTACCTACATTACTGATTTTTTCTTTATAATAAAGTTCGGAAGTTTTTAAACTAAAAAAGTTCCCAATTATCAAGAAAAGAACAAAATATTTTAAAAGAAAGGCAATGAAAACACTTACAAAATATTTAACAACTTTTTCTTTTTAATGATATAAATAATTGATGATATTATTGTATTAATTAATATTTTACTTTTATAACAGAAGACAGTAAATAGATAAATAGAATAAAAAATCATATGTGTTCATAAATCAAGAAAAGAACAAAATATTTTAAAAGAAAGGCAATGAAAACGCTTACAAAGTATTTAAAAACTTTTTCTTTTTAATGATATAAATAATTGATGATATTATTGTATTAATTAATATTTTACTTTTATAACAGAAGACAGTAAATAGATAAATAGAATAAAAAATCATATGTGTTCATAAATAATTGAGAAATACATTTTTTCAAAAGCAACTGTTTTAAAAAAAACAACATTTTAAGTCTCAAACTTTAGGTTTGAAAATTCAGAAAAATAATTAAATTCTGAAAAAAATAATTAAAAAATTTGTTTGAAGACAGGATTAGGATTTGGGAAAAGAGCGAAAACAGTATTATTATATTTAGATATACTAGATCAAAAACTGCGCGCTACGCGCGCCATGTCATGGTGTCATTTTAACATATGAATAAATAAAGGACAGCTTATAGAGTATGATGTAACGGGAATAGGGTTGTAATAATTATATCACTATTGTTCTGAATTCTATTTTATATTTTGTCACGAAAATCCTTAGAATTACCTGAACTATCAATAGAAAGGTCTGTTTAACTTGAGCTTCCTTAAATGTTGACTAAATATTAATTTTCCACAGTTTCCTCTTTTTTGACAATTGTTAAAAGTAAATTGTAAGCAAATATCAGAAGAAAGAAAATAGCATTTACAAAAAAAGTGAAAAAAAATGTTATTGAAGATAGATCGATGTAATATATGACAAATGCAAGTTTGGTGATTTGAAAGTTCGAATAAATGCAAGTTCGGTCATTTAAAAGTTCAGTCAAATGCAAATTCGGAGAATTTAAAATTCAACCAAACGTGAGTTCAGTGATTTCAAAGTTTGGACAAATGCAAATTCGGGTGTTTCAAAATTTTAACAAATGTAAGTTTGGTTATTTTAAAGTTCAGACAAATGGAAATTCAGAGATTTAGAAGTTCTTACAGTTCTAAATGTGGGTAGTTTAATATTTTGCTAAATACGAGTTCGGTGATTTGAAAGATTGGAAAAAATGCAAATTTAGTGTTCGGACAAATGCAACCACAAGTTTGGAGTGTAGAAGTACCAACAAATACTTTAGCCCTAGGAACTTTAATAAATAAATAAAATACGATTTCGAGAAGTTAAAAATTTTAAGAAATGCAAATCGCAAATGCGAGTTAAGTAATTTTAAATCAGGGACTGACACGAAAACCGAAACAAAATATATTTTATTTTTGTTTCGTTTCGGTTTTGAAAAACTGAAACAAAATATCAATTTAATTTTGTTTTGTGTTGAACCTGAAACGAAAAGGCTCTGAATTACGTTTTCGTCTCATGCCCGAAACGAAAAGGCTTCGAATTTTGTTTTCGTTTCATGCCCGAAACGAAAATCCGCTTCGAATTCCGTTTTCGTTTCTCATAAAAAAGGCTTAAAATTCCACAAAAACAATTTTAAACACAATTCTTTTCTTGCAGGAGACGAAAACGAAATTCAGAATCTTTTCGTTTCGGGCATGAGACAGAAACGAAATTCGGAGTTGATTTTCGTTTCGGGCATGAGACGGAAACGTAATTCAGAGCCTTTTCGTTTCAGGTTCAATACAAAACAATATTGATTGTACATTTTTGTTTCGTCACAACAATTCAAAACAGAAACAGAATTCGGTTTTCGTGTCAGTCCCTGTTTTAAATTTATAACAAATACGAATTCGAAAAGTTAAAAGTTAGGCCAAATGCAAGTTCTGATAATTACATATTTGAGAATATTTTGTTTACGGTATTTCACTGAGAGAGCGATTGGAGCTCAGAAATTAGACAAGCTCTATTTGACATAACTTTTAGCTACAAGACAGTTTTAAAAACCGTGATTGGTTGAAAGGCGAACATTGTGAAGGAATTTTAGATTTCGTAAGCTTAATGTATGTTTTTACCAAAAAAGGGGTGTGAACTAACCATCTTTGAGCCCTAAATGTGTTTTTCGTCACCTAGGACCGAGCGAATTGAGCAAAAAAACATGTATGATGCCTTGATTATACTAATTATGAAAGAAAATTTTGAAACTTTATGGCTATAAATATCTATTGATAGCAACGTTTTATTTAATGACGGAATAGAAAAAAATTTAATTTTTTCAAACAATATAAATAAACAAAGAACTTGTAAAAATAAACAATTATTTTGCATAAATAGGTTCCTCTTATTCTTTATCTGTTATGGATCAATTTATTTTACTCCATAAACAATTAAATCGATTTCATTAAATTTTTAAAATTTAGGTTATGTAAACACTTTGACTTAAAATCAATTTTGGCTACTCAATATTCACTACATATATTTACAAATTTGTTAAAATTAGTTTACCTTGTACTAAATGTACAAGGTAAATAACACAACCTATATATATATATATGTATATAAGGAAAGTGAAAATATCACTTATTGCTAAATGAAAATTTTACTTATTCATAAATTAAAAAATTGTACATTCATTAAAAAAAGTTATGTTTTACTTAGTCATATATTTATAGAGCAGTGAACCATCTCTCTTCGAACATCCACAAAAAGTAAGGTGCGCGATAAATTAAAATAAGTTTTGGAATCATGTTTTATTACATATTTACATATTTATTACATATTACATATTTACCTTGCAATAACAGCCATACTTCGACGTACGTATTACTTTAGTAACAAATCATAATGACTACACGAAAAAATTATTATATTTAACACGCGACAAAAATATTAGAGTATTTTTTTAAAAAAATAAAAAAGTGCTTGTCCTTTTGCTTTCTAAATAAACTTGGTAATGAAAAGACCCTTTGAACTTTTAGTCTATGTATCATGACATGCTAACTGACAAATAACCAGACCTATAAGTGAAAGAGATTTAAAATGTCGAGAAGTAATCTATATCACCTCATGATCTATCTCTCCTCGAATTACACTATGACTATTTTTTAATTAATTAAGTTGTTTAGAAACAGGAATGTCTTTAATTATTTATAATTATAATTAAATATGTAATTTTAAATTATTTTCTTTTTTTGAAATTTAAAATTTTAAATGTATTAAATTTTAATCTTTGATTAAAATCGAAATTACATTCTAAATGAGCTATACAAAAAGTAATGTTAACTGTAATATAGAAACTTATATTTAAATTTCATGACAATATAACAATATATTTCATAATTTTATTAAACCTATTAAAAAATTTCTTTATAAACATAATTCTTAATATATTTTTCACTTTATTGATTACCTAGATATAGTTTAACTGAATCAAAAGAGCGAACCCTTGACAATGATACATACAATTGACCCTGATTAATTACATATTTTCTTAAATCAATTGCAATTTTATGAAATGTCTGTCCTTAATATTTATTAGTAGTAATAGCGAAGGCTAGTTTGATTGGAATTTGTCTTCTCTTGAATGTAAAAGGATAAAAATTCTCACAATATAATAATATACGATGTATAAATACAATATTCCCACACTTATCTTCGGTCAATATTTCAGCTTTAGATTTGGTAAATCTAACACTAATAATCTTGTTCCGTTACATAAACAATTATTAATGCTAAGGTTTCTAATTAACATTACAACTGAAGGTATTCTCAATTGTAATAAATGTGGTGGTAAACCAGATGGCGATAACGTGTTTAAATATTCTGGTAAAATAACATCATGATTATTAACATTATCAGAATTATCTATACATTTAATACTTTTATATACTTTTTCTTTATCATTATCTAATAACAATACATTTTGTTTGTTAGTGTTATTAACATTAATATTTCTAGGTGCCAAAATAGCATCAAATGACAATTCTTGAAATTTTTTCTCTTTAATCAAGTGTTCATACGTATTTCTTGCAATATCAACATTTCCTTTTTCAATAATTCTTTGTAGTAAATGAACACAATCTTTAACATTATTATTTGTACCATTTCCTATTTCTAACAGAAAATCTATAAACTCTGTTTCTTCTGGTAAAGCTCGCATGTTTTCAGATAATGTAAATATTAAAAATTTCTTTCTTAATTTACTCTTTTTAATAAAAAAGTTCATAATTTAATATTTTGTACCTCTTTCTTTTATTGGTAAAACTTGTCTAAAATCACCTCCTAAAATGATTATTTTACCACCAAAAGGAGTATCGATTTGCATGATTTCTCTCAATGTTCTATCCCTTACGAAAATATATGACATAAATTTTATGTCATACATACGTGACGTTTTTTCGCGACGTCATGAAAATTACGTCAGAGAATTTATGTCACAGAAAAAATGTCATAGAAATAATGTCACAGAAAAAAAATTCATAGAATGATGAAATCAATTCTTATTTAAAGTGTTTGCCCTTTGCGGCAAACATTTTTTGAAAGACATAAAAATATTTTTTCTATAATGATTTTTCTAATAATGATTTTTAGATTTAGAGAAGTTGAAAAACTTAAAAATTATATCATTCAAAAGTTTTGACTTTTATGAATTATGGTTTTTTTTTACATTTAAAATATTTAATTTCATAATAACAAATAAATTTATACTTACTGTTTACACCATTAAAAATTGTTTTTTTTTCAAATTGTGCCATTTAATAATAAAAAAAATTTTAAACCAAAAGCAACAACATTTTCAATAAATTTAATATTAACTCAATTACTGTTATGACATTTAAAAACCATCTCAAGTTCTTTAGCGCAGCTGCAAAAATACAATAGAAATTTACAGACGGGGTATCAAATTCGTGTGAGTAAAAATGTATGTGACCAAAAAATAAGGATAAGTGCGACTTAACAGACGGATACTTAAAGGACTTTGACTATACTTTAAAATTAAAGTTTGGAAACGTAAATTTTCTACAAAAAATAAAAAGTAATCTATTATTTGAATTGGGTCAGGCATATATAAATTAATAAAAAAAATCTTAAAAATCAAGGAGATTTTGGTGGTAACCACCGTGCTACAGAGGGTTAAAAAATAAAAAGACTTTTACAGTTAAATAACAGTAATATGAAAATCAAATAACTTGAATGATTCATTTGAAAACCATCAAATTTAAATATAACTGTAATCTAGAAAATACCAAAATTGAATAAAAATGTAGAAGAGTGAAAACCATTTTTTGCAATTATCGAAACTTATAATTGGTTATCTATAAATTATCTAAAATTACAAAAATCTAATATAATAGAATTTATAAATTTTATCAAATACAGAAGCAAAAACATAGGGGGTGAAAAGAGGAAGGGAATTATCAGAAATTAATAGAATTCATGGAGATTTTTCTTTTGTAACGAAATTAATATGTATTGAATGTTTTAATTACTTAGGTTCCTCTAAGAGGAAGCAAATCTTAAGTGTACACAAAATGAACATAATTTTCAGCTATTTAAAGCCCTTTTGCATTTATTCAAGGAGACTTTCAAGTGATTACAGAAGTTACAAAAGAAAGTAGATTTCTGCAATAAAACATTAAACATTAACACCGTACGAATTAAAGTTTGTAATTATAAAGCTAAAATACTAAACCATAAAATAAATTATTATTATTAAAATTATGAAGATATATCCGATATTGCAATTATTTTCATCAATTTTAGTTATTTCTGCGATTTTTTTAATTATTATCTTTAATTAACAATTTTTAAGTAATTTTGTAATTATTATTTTTTTTTAAACATATATTCTATTTTTCAATTATTTCGCTCAAATATTATTGAATGTTTTCAATTTTTCATATTATTTAAATTATTTTCATTATAATTTAATTTTCTTTCTCCATCTTAAATTATTTTCAGCATATTTCAATTATTTTTGTCAGTTTTTAATTAATTTTATCATTTTTCAATTATTTTTCTCGATTGTTAATTTTTATTCTCATTTTCTAGAATTATTTTCTAAGATTTTTAAGTAATTATCTGAAAATTCAAACATTTTCTTTAATTTCTAAATATTTTCATTTGTTATCAGAATTTCACATTTTTTTTATTAATTAGCGTAAATTTCAATTATTTTTAGCATTCTTCCAGTCTTTTCTCCTATTTTTAGGAGAAAAGATTTTTTTTTTTTTCTCCTTTTTTTAAATTGAATTCTAAGATCTTCATGTATTTTTTTTCGAATTTCAATTATTTTTTCTTTATTTATTTAAATAATTTAAATGTATCATATTTCAATTCTTTTCGTCAAGTTATAAAATTTAAAAACATTTTTCAATTATTTTCCAAAATGTATTTCCTTTAATTTTCAATTCTTTACATTTGTTTTGTAATTAAAAATATTTTTAACTTTCTATCTGACTTTACAATTATTTCATTATCCATATTATTTTCTTCAATTGTCAATTACTTTCGTTTTTTTCTTGTTCTTTTTCATAATTGCCAAAAAGTTTTTACTTATTTCTCTTTAATTAAAATTTGTTCTGTTCAATTTTAAATTATGTTTATTTTTTTTTTCTTTACTCTAATTTTTAAATATTTTCGTTTATTTTAATGAATTTCTGAAAGTTTTAATCATTTTTCTCAAATTTTGTTTATCTTTCTTTTATTTAAAATACTATATGTAATTTGTTTAATTATTTTCCTCAATTTTAATTATTTTTTTAAATTTTAATTTATTTATCTCAATTTTTAACCATGTTTTTCAATTTTCAATTATTTTCTCTAATTTTTCATTATTCAATTTTGTTTTATTTATTTTATTTATTTATTTGTTTATTTATTTATTTATTTACCACAAAACACCCGCAGTCCAAGAGGACCATATAAGGGTAACTACATATTTATCATACAAAATAACAGCTATTAATTTATTTTTAAGATTCTGAAGAATTTTTCTCAAATTTAAATTATTTTCTGTATGTTTAAAACGTTTTTATGATTGTTTAAAGTACTTTCCTTCATTTTTAATTGATTTCATTTTTTTTATTAATTTGCAAAATTTGCAATCATTTTGTTTAATTTCAATTATTTTTTGCAATTTTTTTAATTCTTAAGTATTATAAATTTTGTCCTAAATAAATATTTATTTTATTTATGTTAATTGATTTTTAAATATTATATTTAAAATATTTATTTCTTCTTATAAGATAAATATTATTTACCGATTTGTTATATTTATTATTGTATTTTATAATTTCTAAAATGTATGAAAAATTAATCGCGCGCTGGCGCGCGTTTTATTTTGCTAGTATGAAAATAAATACATTGAAATATGGCAGGTGTCCATCTTCGAGAACATGACATCATTTTTTGAGCCCCAGTAAAAATTTTTGTACAAACACAATATTAGTAAAATCATATTAGATAATTATTATACGATAAATAAATAATATTATAACCTTAAGTACTTATTCTAAATCATAAATTTAAATAACGATACCAACTTAAGGAAAAACTGCAACAAAACTTTTTTAGACGAAAAATCAGGTAGTATGTGTAGAACAAAAAAACTGTTTTTTTCTTCAAATGCGCATAAAAATCTTCGTCTATATAAACAACAAGAATGATAGAAAACACAAGGCGCTGTCATCTTGAACAAAAATTTTTTTACGAAATGTCTATCTTGGCGCCCTGTCCATCTTGGGGCCCTCTCCTCTACATTTACAAAATAAACAACCTAGAAGGTTACTTTTGACATGTAAACAAACCTACTTCATTTTATAAGATTAACACTTACCTTATAATTTTACTCCAAAATAAACTTTGGACATGACAATCACTTATGCATATGTGCATATATGTATATGCGTTGGTGCATCTAATTACTCTAAACGATATTCACATCACACATGCAAAGGTTTGCACATAGGCGGCTCATAATAACAATCTGCATTTCGTCTCTCTCAATTTCGGGGATAAAGGAAATAGAACAAACCAATCAGAACTTGCTTTCCAATATGAGCAATTATCTGATTGGTCTATTCTGGTCGATTTTTCTAAACCCCCTGAACCTACGCCTTTGAACGTCTACAGAAATGTCTAGTGTCTCTTTCCATCTTTAAGCTACTTAATGCATTTGTCTCTTTTCCTGTAGACGTAGTGTCTACAGAAATGTCTAGTGTCTGTCTCAATCTTTAACCTACCTTATGCATTTGTCTCTCTAGCTTGCACAGCGTCTACAGAAAACAGCTAAGTAATTTCTTATATAGGAATAGAAAAAGGCGCCTGTCACCTCAGTTCAACTGACTGAATAAGATACGCACGACAGCCTTTTCTCCTTACGAGACCGAACGCGCGCCATAGCGCGCGTTTTTACGTATTCAGATATGGTATGTTGGATAGTTATGTGAATTCTTAATAGTCCATGGGCCCACGCATGAAATTTTTATTTATTACCAACACGGCGAAACTTCGTTGATCTGTTATTTAGATCAAGTCGGACAAAATTCCTAAGTAGCTAATTGTTTTAGTGGAGACTTTTTGTTTTATACAATTAAAAATACAGTAATTTCACGTCATACAAAACTTTGTGACCAACATGTTAATTGTTGTTGTAATAGAGAGTTATTGTCACATATAATGAGAAAAACTGTCTGTCGGAAAAAAATGTTGGATTGTTTGGCGTCTCGGACACGCCGATAGTGTCAAATGCATTATTTTTTTTATTTACAACCAGCAAACTCATTTTTGCAGAATGTTTTAGTAATATTATTTGAATTAAAGTGATAACCTTGTCTGCCAATTGGAGGGGGGCACTTTTGTTCTCGGACACCCTAAAGTTAAGGGTTTTGTGCAGCCCCTATATTTATTACCATCACTACCTCTTTCATGTTTCACTGTTTATTTGCATCCTAATTAAATACTGAAGCATTTGTCGGACAATAATATTAGGGATTTTATAAAAAAAAGTGGAAAAGTTGAACTTGAATTTACGTTTGAAGTTCGGTTGAAAATGTAAGTTGTAGGAAGTTCAAATTTGCATTCATGTGTCATTTCTATTTATTAAAGAAGAATCATATGAATATAGAGTTATGAGTGTGAAAAAAAAATATTGTGAAAAAAATGTCTTCTCCCTCATAAATAAGTGACTATTTAGTGTAAATTATTTATTACCCCCTGGCCATGCACAGTTTTCCTGAGACTAGTTAGTTGAAAACTAGTCTTGGACCACAACACAATTGATAGGGTTGCTTGCATTTCCTGTAAAACCCAATTGACCAAATGTGTAATTGCCCGAAATTTAATTGTACGAATTTGTAATTCTCCAAACTCGCATTTGCCAAAACCTTTAAATCAACGAAATTACATTTGTTAAAATTAGTAACTCCTCGAACACTTATTTGTTTAAACTTCTAAATCCCCGAATTTACATTTCTCAAAACATTCAATTACCAGAAAATGTATTTGTCCGAACTTGGAAATCACCAAATTGGCATTTTTCCGAACTTTAAAATCACAAAACTCGCATTTAGCAAAATATTGAACTCTCAAAATTTGCAACTGTCAGAACTTTTAAATCCCTGAATTTGCATTTGTCCAAACTTTAAAACCACCGAACATACATTCGTCCGAATTTTGAAATCACCAAATTTGCATTTGTCTGACCATCGAAAAGTAAGTTTTCTAAAGGAGTCTTTTGATTCGCTGGTAATGTTACAGGGAAATTTACCAGCCAATCAGACGACTCCTTTAGAAAACTTACTTTCCGATGGTCGGACTTATGAAGTTTGACAAATTCAAGTTCGGTGATTACAATTTTCGGATAAATGCAAATTTTGTGCTTATAAAGTTCAGCCAAATGGAAATTTGGGGATTCAAGAGTTCGGCCAAATGTGAGTTCGATGATTTCACAGTTCAGACAAATGCAAATTCGGTAATTTCGAAATTCGGACGTATGTATGTTCGGGGATTTTAAAGTTTAGACAAATACAAATTGAGGGATTTAGAAGTTCTGACAGTTGCAAATTTGGAGAGTTGAATATTCTGCTAAATGCTAATTCAGTGATTTCAAAGTTCGGACAAATGCAAATTCTGGTAACTGAATGTTTTGAGAAATGTGAATTCTGGGATTTTAAAGTTCATGCCGAGCAGACAAATAAGAGTTCAAGGATTTAAAAATTTTGACAAATGCAATTTCGTCGATTTAAATGTTTTAAATGTTTACATTAATTTAAATTAATTTAATTTTAAATCTTTTTTTGTGTAAGGTTTTTAAAAATCTTTCCCGCCTTTCCAAAGGGCGTTAAAGGGTTAAAGTTGGCTAAGTAACAATAGGTGTTTCGAATATCTCTCGTGCTTATTAAAGTACTTTTTTATTATTTTTTCGTGCGGATACATAATTAAAGCTTTTAAAAGAGCTTTTTTCCTGCAATGTTTATTGATTCTCATTTTTAAGACCCTAAGGCACCTTACTAACTACAAAAAAAATTTTCCACTTTCAGAAAGGTTGACAGTGGTGTTACCCCTTAATCATCATTATATTTTTATTTATTCCTCATTCCTGTAATAAAAAATAACATTTTTTAATCCTAATAACAGCAATAGTAATGACTTTACATTTATCGATATTTATTAAAGTAGATTTCTCATAAAAACCATTAGAAAATTTTTTATTTTTTGCGATCGCAAATTGACAGAAATCAATACATTTTTCGACCGACTATTAATGTGAACCAATATTTTTATCCGACAATTATATTTTGTATCACACAGTAAAGTATGTTATATGTCACTTTATTGTCGGATAAAAATTAATAAATGTATGGGCTGCACGAAACCCTTAACTTTAGGGTGTCCGAGAACAAAAGTGCCCCCTCCAATTGGCCGACAAGGTTATCACTTTAATTCAAATAATATTACTAAAACATTCTGCAAAACTGAGTTTGCTGGTTGCAAATAAAAAAAAATAATGCATTTGACACGATCGGCGTGTCCGAGACGCCAAACAATCCAAAATTTTTTTCCGACAGACAGTTTTTCTCATTATATGTGACAATAACTCTCTATTACAACAACAATTAACATGTTGGTCACAAAGTTTTGTATGACGTGAAATTACTGTGTTTTTAATTGTATAAAACAAAAAGTCCCCACTACTACAATTAGCTACCCAGCAAAGAAAAAATAATTCGAAACACACGAAAATAATTGGGTATGAACGAGACCTGTACTCAGTCTGGTGTATAGCCAGACAGCAGGGACTCAATTGTACCTTTTCCGATTGTACATTTCCTATTCTACAAAAAACCGATTATGCAAAAACCGATTATGCAAAAACCGATTCTACAAATTGCCGTTTCTTCAATAACCGATTATACAAAGACCAATTCTACAAAGACCGAATTCTACAAAGACCAATTCTACAAAGACCGATTCTACAAAGACCGATTCTACAAAGACCGATTCTACAAAGTCCGATTCTACAAAGACCGATTCTACAATGACCGATTCTACAAAAACTGATCCTACAAAGTCCGATTCTACAAAGACCGATTCTACAATGACCGATTCTACAAAAACTGATCCTACAAAGTCCGATTCTACAAAGACCGATTCTACAAAGTCCGATTCTACAAAGACCGATTCTACAAAGTCCGATTCTACAAAGACCGATTCTACGAAAACCGATTCTACAAAAACCGATTCTACAAAGACCGATTCTACAAAGTCCGATTCTAAAATGACATAAAACAATAATTTATGATTTTAAGCAGTACTGTATTAATGGGTTTCTCGACCCGTATATATTTTCAAATAAATAAATAAAAATAAATGACCGATTCTTCAAAGTCCGATTCTACAAAGACCGATTCTACAAAGTCCGATTCTACAAAGACCGATTCTACAAAGACTGATTCTACAAAAACCGATTCTAAAAAGACCGATTCTACAAAGTCCGATTCTACAAACACCGATTCTACAAAGACCGATTCTACAAAGACCGATTCTACAAAAACTGACCCTACAAAGTCCGCTTCTACAAAGACCGATTCTACAAAGACCGATTCTAAAAAGACCGATTCTACAAAGTCCGATTCTACAAAGACCGATTCTACAAAGACCGACTCTACAAAAACTGATCCTACAAAGTCCCATTCTACAAAGACCGATTCTACAAAGTCCGATTCTACAAAGACCGATTCTACAAAGTCCGATTCTACAAAGACCGATTCTACAAAGACCGATTCTACAAAAACTGATCCTACAAAGTCCCATTCTACAAAGACCGATTCTACAAAGTCCGATTCTACAAAGACCCATTCTACAAAGTCCGATTCTACAAAGACCGATTCTACAAAGTCCGATTCTACAAAGATCGATTCTACAACGACCGATTCTACAAAAACTGATCCTACAAAGTCCCATTCTACAAAGACCGATTCTACAAAGTCCGATCGTTCAAAGACCCATTCTACAAAGTCCGATTCTACAAAGATCGATTCTACAAAGATCGATTCTACAAAGACCGATTCTACAAAGACCGATTCTACGAAAACCGATTCTACAAAAACCGATTCTACAAAGACCGATTCTACAAAGTCCGATTCTACAATGACATAAAACAATAATTTATGATTTTAAGCAGTACTGTATTAATGGGTTTCTCGACCCGTATATATTTTCAAATAAATAAATAAAAATAAATGAACGATTCTTCAAAGTCCGATTCTACAAAGACCGATTCTACAAAAACCAATTATGCAAAAACCCATTCTACAAAGACCGATTCTACAAAAACCGATTCTACAATTACCGATTCTATAAAGTCCGATTTCACAAAGACTGATTCTACAAAGACCGATTCTACAAAAACTGATCCTACAAAGTCCGATTCTACAAAGACCAATTCTACAAAGACCGATTCTACAAAGACCGATTCTACAAAAACCGATTCGACAAAGACCGATTCTACAAAAATCGATTCTACAAAGACCGATTCTACAAAGACCGATTCTACAAAGACCGATTCTACAAAGACCGATTCTAAAAAGACCGATTCTACAAAGTCCGATTCTACAAAGACCGATTCTACAAAGACCGACTTTACAAAAACTGATCCTACAAAGTCCCATTCTACAAAGACCGATTCTACAATGTCCGATGCCACAAAGACCGATTCTACAAAGTCCGATTCTACAAAGACCGATTCTACAAAGACCGATTCTACAAAAACTGATCCTACAAAGTCCCATTCTACAAAGACCGATTCTACAAAGTCCAATTCTACAAAGACCCATTCTACAAAGTCCGATTCTACAAAGACCGATTCTACAAAGTCCGATTCTACAAAGATCGATTCTACAACGATTGATTCTACAAAAACTGATCCTACAAAGTCCCATTCTACAAAGACCGATTCTACAAAGTCCGATTCTACAAAGACCCATTCTACAAAGTCCGATTCTACAAACATCGATTCTACAAAGACCGATTCTACAGAGACCGATTCTACAAAGACCGATTCTACGAAAACCGATTCTACAAAAACCGATTCTACAAAGACCGATTCTACAAAGTCCGATTCTACAATGACATAAAACAATAATTTATGATTTTAAGCAGTACTGTATTAATGGGTTTCTCGACCCGTATATATTTTCAAATAAATAAATAAAAATAAATGAACGATTCTTCAAAGTCCGATTCTACAAAGACCGATTCTACAAAAACCAATTATGCAAAAACCCATTCTACAAAGACCGATTCTACAAAAACCGATTCTACAATTACCGATTCTATAAAGTCCGATTTTACAAAGACTGATTCTACAAAGACCGATTCTACAAAAACTGATCCTACAAAGTCCGATTCTACAAAGACCAATTCTACAAAGTCCGATTCTACAAAGACCGATTCTAAAAAGACCGATTCTACAAAGTCCGATTCTACAAAGACCGATTCTACAAAGACCGATTCTACAAAAACCGATTCGACAAAGACCGATTCTACAAAAATCGATTCTACAAAGACCGATTCTACAAAGACCAATTCTACAAAGACCGATTCGACAAAGACCGATTCTACAATGACATAAAACAATAATTTATGATTTTAAGCAGTACTGTATTAATGGGTTTCTCGACCCGTATATATTTTCAAATAAATAAATAAAAATAAATGACCGATTCTTCAAAGTCCGATTCTACAAAGACCGATTCTACAAAGTCCGATTCTACAAAGACCAATTCTACAAAGACTGATTCTACAAAAACCGATTCTAAAAAGACCGATTCTACAAAGTCCGATTCTACAAAGACCGATTCTACAAAGACCGATTCTACAAAGACCGATTCTACAAAGTCCGATTCTACAAAGACCGATTCTACAAAGACCGACTCTACAAAAACTGATCCTACAAAGTCCCATTCTACAAAGACCGATTCTACACAGTCCGATTCTACAAAGACCGATTCTACAAAGTCCGATTCTACAAAGACCGATTCTACAAAGACCGATTCTACAAAAACTGATCCTACAAAGTCCCATTCTACAAAGACCGATTCTACAAAGTCCGATTCTACAAAGACCCATTCTACAAAGTCCGATTCTACAAAGACCGATTCTACAAAGTCCGATTCTACAAAGATCGATTCTACAACGACCGATTCTACAAAAACTGATCCTACAAAGTCCCATTCTACAAAGACCGATTCTACAAAGTCCGATTCTACAAAGACCCATTCTACAAAGACCGATTCTACAAAGACCGATTCTACAAAGACCGATTCTACAAAGTCCGATTCTACAAAGACCGATTCTACAATGACCGATTCTACAAAAACTGATCCTACAAAGTCCGATTCTACAAAGACCGATTCTACAATGACCGATTCTACAAAAACTGATCCTACAAAGTCCGATTCTACAAAGATCGATTCTACAAAGACCGATTCTACAAAGACCGATTCTACAAGGACCGATTCTACGAAAACCGATTCTACAAAAACCGATTCTACAAAGACCGATTCTACAAAGTCCGATTCTACAATGACATAAAACAATAATTTATGATTTTAAGCAGTACTGTATTAATGGGTTTCTCGACCCGTATATATTTTCAAATAAATAAATAAAAATAAATGAACGATTCTTCAAAGTCCGATTCTACAAAGACCGATTCTACAAAAACCAATTATGCAAAAACCCATTCTACAAAGACCGATTCTACAAAAACCGATTCTACAATTACCGATTCTATAAAGTCCGATTGCACAAAGACTGATTCTACAACGACCGATTCTACAAAAACTGATCCTACAAAGTCCGATTCTACAAAGACCAATTCTACAAATTCCGATTCTACAAAGACCGATTCTACAAATACTGATTCTACATTCTACAAAGTCTGATTCTAAAAGACCGATTCTACAAAGTCCGATTCTACAAATACCGATTCTACATTCTACAAAGTCGGATTCTAAAAGACCGATTCTACAAAGTCCGATTCTACAAAGACCGATTCTACAAAGACTGATACTACAAAAACCGATTCTACAAATACTGATTCTACATTCTACAAAGTCTGATTCTAAAAGACCGATTCTACAAAGTCCGATTCTACAAAGTCCGATTCTACAAAACCGATTCGACAAAGACCGATTCTACAAAAACCGATTCCACAAAGTCCGATTCAACAAAGACCGATTCTACAAAGACCGATTCTACAAAAATCGATTCAACAAAGACCGATTCTACAAAGACCGATTCTACAATGACCGATTCTACAAAGTCAGATTCTACAAAGACCGATTCTACAAAAACCAATTATGCAAAAACCCATTCTACAAAGACCGATTCTACAAAGAACGATTCTACAAAGACCGATTCTACAATGACCGATTCTACAAAGTCAGATTCTACAAAGACCGATTCTACAAAAACCAATTATGCAAAAACCCATTCTACAAAGACCGATTCTACAAAGACCGATTCTACAAAGACCGATTCTATAATGACCGATTCCACAAAGTCAGATTCTACAAAGACCGATTCTACAAAAACCAATTATGCAAAAACCCATTCTACAAAGTCCGATTCTACAAAGTCCAATTCTACAAAGACCGATTCTACAAAGACTGATTCTACAAAAACCGATTCTACAAAAACCGATTCTACAAATACCGATTCTACATTCTACAAAGTCTGATTCTAAAAGACCGATTCTACAAAGTCCGATTCTACAAAGACCGATTCTACAAAAACCAATTATGCAAAAACCCATTCTACAAAGACCGATTCTACAAAGACTGATTCTACAAAAACCGATTCTACAAATACCGATTCTACATTCTACAAAGTCGGATTCTAAAAGACCGATTCTACAAAGTCCGATTCTACAAAGTCCGATTCTACAAAGACCGATTCTACAAAGACTGATTCTACAAAAACCGATTCTACAAATACCGATTCTACATTCTACAAAGTCTGATTCTAAAAGACCGATTCTACAAAGTCCGATTCTACAAAGTCCGATTCTACAAAGACCGATTCTACAAAAACCGATTTGAGAAAGACCGATTCTACAAAAACCGATTCCACAAAGTCCGATTCTACAAAGACCGATTCTACAAAGACCGATTCTACAAAAATCGATTCAACAAAGACCGATTCTACAAAGACCGATTCTACAATGACCGATTCTAGAAAGTCAGATTCTACAAAGACCGATTCTACAAAAACCAATTATGCAAAAACCCATTCTACAAAGACCGATTCTACAAAAAACGATTCTACAAAGACCGATTCTACAAAAACTGATCCTACAAAGTCCGCTTCTACAAAGACCGATTCTACAAAGACCGATTCTAAAAAGACCGATTCTACAAAGTCCGATTCTACAAAGACCGATTCTACAAAGTCCGATCCTACAAAGTCCGATTCTACAAACACCGATTCTACAAAGACCGATTCTACAAAAACCAATTCTACAAAGACCGATTCTACAAAGACTGATTCTACAAAAACCGATTCTACAAAGTCCGATTCTACAAAGACCGATTCTACAATGACCGATTCTACCAAAACTGATCCTACAAAGTCCGATTCTACAAAGACCGATTCTACAAAGTCCGATTCTACAAAGACCGATTCTACAAAGACTGATTCTACAGAAACCGATTCTACAAATACCAATTCTACATTCTACAAAGTCTGCTTCTAAAAGACCGATTCTACAAAGTCCAATTCTACAAAGTCCGATTCTACAAAGACCGATTCTACAAAGACCGATTCTACAAAGACTGATTCTACAAAAACCGATTCTACAAAAACCAATTATGCAAAAACCCATTCTACAAAGACCGATTCTACAAAGACTGATTCTACAAAAACCGATTCTACAAATACCGATTCTACATTCTACAAAGTCTGATTCTAAAAGACCGATTCTACAAAGTCCGATTCTACAAAGACCGATTCTACAAAAACTAATTATGCAAAAACCCATTCTACAAAGACCGATTCTACAAAGACCGATTCTACAATGACCGATTCTACAAAGTCCGATTCTACAAAGACCGATTCTACAAAAAACAATTATGCAAAAACCCATTATACAAAGACCGATTCTACAATGACCGATTCTACAAAGTCCGATTCTACAAAGACCGATTCTACAAAAAACAATTATGCAAAAACCCATTATACAAAGACCGATTCTACAATGACCGATTCTACAAAGTCCGATTCTACAAAGACCGATTCTACAAAGTCCGATTCTACAAAGACCGTTTCTACAAAAACCAATTATGCAAAAACCCATTATACAAAGACCGATTCTACAATGACCGATTCTACAAAGACTGATTCTACAATGACCGATTCTACAAAGTCCGATTTTACAAAGGCCGATTCTACAAAAACCAATTATGCAAAAACCCATTATGCAAAGACCGATTCTACAAATACCGATTCTACAAAGACCGATTCTACAAAAACCAAATATGCAATGACCGATTTTACAAAGTCCGATTCTACAAAGACCGATTCTACGAAAACCAATTATGCAAAAACCCTTTTTACAAAGACGGATTCTACTATGACCGATTCTACAAAGTCCGATTCTACAAAGACCGATTCTACAAAGACCGATTCTACAAAGTCCGATTCTACAAAGACCGATTCTACAAAAACTGATTCTACAAAGTCCGATTCTACAAAGACTGATTCTACAAAGTCCGATTCTACAAAGACCGATTCTACAAAAACTGATTCTACAAAGTCCGATTCTACAAAGACCAATTCTACAAAGTCTGATTCTACGAACACCGATTCTACAAAAACCAATTATGCAAAAACCCATTATACAAAGACCGATTCTACAATGACCGATTCTACAAAGTCCGATTCTACAAAGACCGATTCTACAAAAAACAATTATGCAAAAACCCATTATACAAAGACCGATTCTACAATGGCCGATTCTACAAAGTCCGATTCTACAAAGACCGATTCTACAAAGTCCGATTTTACAAAGACCGATTCTACAAAAACCAATTATGCAAAAACCCATTATAGAAAGACCGATTCTACAATGACCGATTCTACAAAGACCGATTCTACAATGACCGATTCTACAAAGTCCGATTCTACAAAGACCGATTCTACAAAAACCGATTCTACAAAGACCTATACTACAAAAATCGATTCTACAAAGACCGATTCTACAAAGACCGATTCTACAATGACCGATTCTACAAAGTCCGATTCTACAAAGACTGATTCTACAAAAACCGATTCTACAAATACCGATTCTACATTCTACAAAGTCTGATTCTAAAAGACCGATTCTACAAAGACCGATTCTACAAAAACCAATTATGCAAAAACCCATTCTACAAAGACCGATTCTACAAAGACCGATTCTACAATGACCGATTCTACAAAAACCGATTCCACAAAGTCCGATTCTACAAAGACCGATTCTACAAAGACCGATTCTACAAAAAACAATTATGCAAAAACCCATTATACAAAGACCGATAACAATGACCGATTCTACAAAGTCCGATTCTACAAAGACCGATTCTACAAAGTCCGATTCTACAAAGACCGTTTCTACAAAAACCAATTATGCAAAAACCCATTATACAAAGACCGATTCTACAATGACCGATTCTACAAAGACCGATTCTACAATGACCGATTCTACAAAGTCCGATTTTACAAAGGCCGATTCTACAAAAACCAATTATGCAAAAACCCATTATGCAAAGACCGATTCTACAAATACCGATTCTACAAAGACCGATTCTACAAAAACCAAATATGCAATGACCGATTCTACAAAGTCCGATTCTACAAAGACCGATTCTACGAAAACCAATTATGCAAAAACCCTTTTTACAAAGACCGATTCTACAATGACCGATTCTACAAAGTCCGATTCTACAAAGACCGATTCTACAAAAACCAATTATACAAAAACCCATTATACAAAGATCGATTCTACAATGACCAATTCTACAAAGTCCGATTCTACAAAGACCGATTCTACAAAGTCCGATTCTACAAAGACCGATTCTACAAAAACTGATTCTACAAAGTCCGATTCTACAAAGACCAATTCTACAAAGTCCGATTCTACGAACACCGATTCTACAAAAACCAATTATGCAAAAACCCATTATACAAAGACCAATTCTACAATGACCGATTCTACAAAGTCCGATTCTACAAAGACCGATTCTACAAAAAACAATTATGCAAAAACCTATTATACAAAGACCGATTCTACAATGACCGATTCTACAAGTCCGATTCTACAAAGACCGATTCTACAAAGTCCGATTTTACAAAGACCGATTCTACAAAAACCAATTATGCAAAAACCCATTATACAAAGACCGATTCTACAATGACCGATTCTACAAAGACCGATTCTACAATGACCGATTCTACAAAGTCCGATTCTACAAAGACCGATTCTACAAAAACCGATTCTACAAAGACCTATACTACAAAAATCGATTCTACAAAGACCGATTCTACAAAGACCGATTCTACAATGACCGATTCTACAAAGTCCGATTCTACAAAGACCGATTCTACAAAGTCCGATTCTACAAAGACCGATTCTACAAAAACCAATTATGCAAAAACCCATTATACAAAGACCGATTCTACAATGACCGATTCTACAAAGACCGATTCTACAATGACCGATTCTACAAAGTCCGATTCTACAAAGACCGATTCTACGAAAACCAATTATGCAAAAACCCATTATACAAAGACCGATTCTACAATGACCGATTTTACAAAGTCCGATTTTACAAAGACCGATTCTACAAAAACCAATTATGCAAAAACCCATTGTGCAAAGTCCGATTCTACAAAGAACGATTCTACAAAAACCAATTATGCAAAAACCCATTATGCAAAGACCGATTCTACAAATACCGATTCTACAAAGACCGATTCTACAAAAACCAATTATGCAATGACCGATTCTACAAAGTCCGATTCTACAAAGACCGATTCTACGAAAACCAATTATGCAAAAACCCATTATACAAAGACCGATTCTACAATGACCGATTCAACAAAGTCCGATTCTACAAAGACCGATTCTACAAAAACCAATTATGCAAAAACCCATTATACAAAGTTCGATTCTACAATGACCGATTCTACAAAGTCCGATTCTACAAAGACCGATTCTACAAAAAACAATTATGCAAAAACCCATTATAAAAAGACCGATTCTACAATGACCGATTCTACAAAGTCCGATTCTACAAAGACCGATTCTACAAAGTCCGATTCTACAAAGACCGATTCTACAAAAACCAATTATGCAAAAACCCATTATACAAAGACCGATTCTACAATGACCGATTCTACAAAGACCGATTCTACAATGACCGATTCTACAAAGTCCGATTCTACAAAGACCCATTCTACAAAAACCGATTCTACAAAGACCTATACTACAAAAATCGATTCTACTAAGACCGATTCTACAAAGACCGATTCTACAATGACCGATTCTACAAAGTCCGATTTTACAAAGACCGATTCTACAAAAACTGATCCTACAAAGTCCCATTCTACAAAGTCCGATTCTACAAAGTCCGATTCTACAAAGACCGATTCTACAAAAACTGATCCTACAAAGTCCTATTCTACAAAGACCGATTCTACAAAGTCCGATTCTACAAAGACCGATTCTACAAAGACCGATTCTACAAAGTCCGATTCTACAAAGTCCGATTCTACAAAGATCGATTCTACAAAGACCGATTCTACAAAAAACGATTCTACAAAGTCTGATTCTAAAAGACCGATTCTACAAAGTCCGATTCTACAAAGTCCGATTCTACAAAGACCGATTCTACAAAGTCCGATTCTACAAAGAACGATTCTACAAAAACCAATTATGCAAAAAGCCATTCTACAAAGACCGATTCTACAAAGACCGATTCTACAATGACCGATTCTACAAAAACCGATTCCACAAAGTCCGATTCTACAAAGACCGATTCTACAAAGACGGATTCTACAAAAAACAATTATGCAAAAACCCATTATACAAAGACTGATTCTACAATGACCGATTCTACAAAGTCCGATTCTACAAAGACCGATTCTACAAAGTCCGATTCTACAAAGACCGTTTCTACAAAAACCAATTATGCAAAAACCCATTATACAAAGACCGTTTCTACAATGACCGATTCTACAAAGACCGATTCTACAATGACCGATTCTACAAAGTCCGATTTTACAAAGGCCGATTCTACAAAAACCAATTATGCAAAAACCCATTATGCAAAGACCGATTCTACAAATACCGATTCTACAAAGACCGATTCTACAAAAACCAAATATGCAATGACCGATTCTACAAAGTCCGATTCTACAAAGACCGATTCTACAATGACCGATTCTACAAAAACCGATTCCACAAAGTCCGATTCTACAAAGACCGATTCTACAAAGACCGATTCTACAAAAAACAATTATGCAAAAACCCATTATACAAAGACCGATTCTACAATGACCGATTCTACAAAGTCCGATTCTACAAAGACCGATTCTACAAAGTCCGATTCTACAAAGACCGTTTCTACAAAAACCAATTATGCAAAAACCCATTATACAAAGACCGATTCTACAATGACCGATTCTACAAAGACCGATTCTACAATGACCGATTCTACAAAGTCCGATTTTACAAAGGCCGATTCTACAAAAACCAATTATGCAAAAACCCATTATGCAAAGACCGATTCTACAAATACCGATTCTACAAAGACCGATTCTACAAAAACCAAATATGCAATGACCGATTCTACAAAGTCCGATTCTACAAAGACCGATTCTACGAAAACCAATTATGCAAAAACCCTTTTTACAAAGACCGATTCTACAATGACCGATTCTACAAAGTCCGATTCTACAAAGACCGATTCTACAAAAACCAATTATACAGAAACCCATTATACAAAGACCGATTCTACAATGACCAATTCTACAAAGTCCGATTCTACAAAGACCGATTCTACAAAGTCCGATTCTACAAAGACCGATTCTACAAAAACTGATTCTACAAAGTCCGATTCTACAAAGACCAATTCTACAAAGTCCGATTCTACGAACACCGATTCTACAAAAACCAATTATGCAAAAACCCATTATACAAAGACCAATTCTACAATGACCGATTCTACAAAGTCCGATTCTACAAAGACCGATTCTACAAAAAACAATTATGCAAAAACCTATTATACAAAGACCGATTCTACAATGACCGATTCTACAAAGTCCGATTCTACAAAGACCGATTCTACAAAGTCCGATTTTACAAAGACCGATTCTACAAAAACCAATTATGCAAAAACCCATTATACAAAGACCGATTCTACAATGACCGATTCTACAAAGACCGATTCTACAATGACCGATTCTACAAAGTCCGATTCTACAAAGACCGATTCTACAAAAACCGATTCTACAAAGACCTATACTACAAAAATCGATTCTACAAAGACCGATTCTACAAAGACCGATTCTACAATGACCGATTCTACAAAGTCCGATTCTACAAAGACCGATTCTACAAAGTCCGATTCTACAAAGACCGATTCTACAAAAACCAATTATGCAAAAACCCATTATACAAAGACCGATTCTACAATGACCGATTCTACAAAGACCGATTCTACAATGACCGATTCTACAAAGTCCGATTCTACAAAGACCGATTCTACGAAAACCAATTATGCAAAAACCCATTATACAAAGACCGATTCTACAATGACCGATTTTACAAAGTCCGATTTTACAAAGACCGATTCTACAAAAACCAATTATGCAAAAACCCATTGTGCAAAGTCCGATTCTACAAAGAACGATTCTACAAAAACCAATTATGCAAAAACCCATTATGCAAAGACCGATTCTACAAATACCGATTCTACAAAGACCGATTCTACAAAAACCAATTATGCAATGACCGATTCTACAAAGTCCGATTCTACAAAGACCGATTCTACGAAAACCAATTATGCAAAAACCCATTATACAAAGACCGATTCTACAATGACCGATTCAACAAAGTCCGATTCTAC
Source organism: Ganaspis brasiliensis (assembly GCA_037103525.1). Classification (NCBI taxonomy): domain Eukaryota; kingdom Metazoa; phylum Arthropoda; class Insecta; order Hymenoptera; family Figitidae; genus Ganaspis; species Ganaspis brasiliensis. The sequence continues at coordinate 141,843 of JAZKLR010000282.1, read as the reverse complement.
AAAGACCGATTCTACAAAAACCAATTATGCAAAAACCCATTATACAAAGTTCGATTCTACAATGACCGATTCTACAAAGTCCGATTCTACAAAGACCGATTCTACAAAAAACAATTATGCAAAAACCCATTATACAAAGACCGATTCTACAATGACCGATTCTACAAAGTCCGATTCTACAAAGACCGATTCTACAAAGTCCGATTCTACAAAGACCGATTCTACAAAAACCTATTATGCAAAAACCCATTATACAAAGACCGATTCTACAATGACCGATTCTACAAAGACCGATTCTACAATGACCGATTCTACAAAGTCCGATTCTACAAAGACCCATTCTACAAAAACCGATTCTACAAAGACCTATACTACAAAAATCGATTCTACAAAGACCGATTCTACAAAGACCGATTCTACAATGACCGATTCTACAAAGTCCGATTTTACAAAGACCGATTCTACAAAAACTGATCCTACAAAGTCCCATTCTACAAAGTCCGATTCTACAAAGTCCGATTCTACAAAGACCGATTCTACAAAAACTGATCCTACAAAGTCCTATTCTACAAAGACCGATTCTACAAAGTCCGATTCTACAAAGACCGATTCTACAAAGACCGATTCTACAAAGTCCGATTCTACAAAGTCCGATTCTACAAAGATCAATTCTACAAAGACCGATTCTACAAAAAACGATTCTACAAAGTCTGATTCTAAAAGACCGATTCTACAAAGTCCGATTCTACAAAGTCCGATTCTACAAAGACCGATTCTACAAAGTCCGATTCTACAAAGACCGATTCTACAAAAACCAATTATGCAAAAACCCATTCTACAAAGACCGATTCTACAAAGACCGATTCTACAATGACCGATTCTAAAAAAACCGATTCCACAAAGTCCGATTCTACAAAGACCGATTCTACAAAGACCGATTCTACAAAAAACAATTATGCAAAAACCCATTATTCAAAGACCGATTCTACAATGACCGATTCTACAAAGTCCGATTCTACAAAGACCGATTCTACAAAGTCCGATTCTACAAAGACCGTTTCTACAAAAACCAATTATGCAAAAACCCATTATACAAAGACCGTTTCTACAATGACCAATTCTACAAAGACCGATTCTACAATGACCGATTCTACAAAGTCCGATTTTACAAAGGCCGATTCTACAAAAACCAATTATGCAAAAACCCATTATGCAAAGACCGATTCTACAAATACCGATTCTACAAAGACCGATTCTACAAAAACCAAATATGCAATGACCGATTCTACAAAGTCCGATTCTACAAAGACCGATTCTACGAAAACCAATTATGCAAAAACCCTTTTTACAAAGACCGATTCTACAATGACCGATTCTACAAAGTCCGATTCTACAAAGACCGATTCTACAAAAACCAATTATACAAAAACCCATTATACAAAGACCGATTCTACAATGACCAATTCTACAAAGTCCGATTCTACAAAGACCGATTCTACAAAGTCCGATTCTACAAAGACCGATTCTACAAAAACTGATTCTACAAAGTCCGATTCTACAAAGACCAATTCTACAAAGTCCGATTCTACGAACACCGATTCTACAAAAACCAATTATGCAAAAACCCATTATACAAAGACCGATTCTACAATGACCGATTCTACAAAGTCCGATTCTACAAAGACCGATTCTACAAAAAACAATTATGCAAAAACCCATTATACAAAGACCGATTCTACAATGACCGATTCTACAAAGTCCGATTCTACAAAGACCGATTCTACAAAGTCCGATTTTACAAAGACCGATTCTACAAAAACCAATTATGCAAAAACCCATTATACAAAGACCGATTTTACAATGACCGATTCTACAAAGACCGATTCTACAATGACCGATTCTACAAAGTCCGATTCTACAAAGACCGATTCTACAAAAACCGATTCTACAAAGACCTATACTACAAAAATCGATTCTACAAAGACCGATTCTACAAAGACCGATTCTACAATGACCGATTCTACAAAGTCCGATTCTACAAAGACCGATTCTACAAAGTCCGATTCTACAAAGACCGATTCTACAAAAACCAATTATGCAAAAATCCATTATACAAAGACCGATTCTACAATGACCGATTCTACAAAGACCGATTCTACAATGACCGATTCTACAAAGTCCGATTCTACAAAGACCGATTCTACGAAAACCAATTATGCAAAAACCCATTATACAAAGACCGATTCTACAATGACCGATTTTACAAAGTCCGATTTTACAAAGACCGATTCTACAAAAACCAATTATGCAAAAACCCATTGTGCAAAGTCCGATTCTACAAAGAACGATTCTACAAAAACCAATTATGCAAAAACCCATTATGCAAAGACCGATTCTACAAATACCGATTCTACAAAGACCGATTCTACAAAAACCAATTATGCAATGACCGATTCTACAAAGTCCGATTCTACAAAGACCGATTCTACGAAAACCAATTATGCAAAAACCCATTATACAAAGACCGATTCTACAATGACCGATTCAACAAAGTCCGATTCTACAAAGACCGATTCTACAAAAACCAATTATGCAAAAACCCATTATACAAAGTTCGATTCTACAATGACCGATTCTACAAAGTCCGATTCTACAAAGACCGATTCTACAAAAAACAATTATGCAAAAACCCATTATACAAAGACCGATTCTACAATGACCGATTCTACAAAGTCCGATTCTACAAAGACCGATTCTACAAAGTCCGATTCTACAAAGACCGATTCTACAAAAACCAATTATGCAAAAACCCATTATACAAAGACCGATTCTACAATGACCGATTCTACAAAGACCGATTCTACAATGACCGATTCTACAAAGTCCGATTCTACAAAGACCCATTCTACAAAAACCGATTCTACAAAGACCTATACTACAAAAATCGATTCTACAAAGACCGATTCTACAAAGACCGATTCTACAATGACCGATTCTACAAAGTCCGATTTTACAAAGACCGATTCTACAAAAACTGATCCTACAAAGTCCCATTCTACAAAGACCGATTCTACAAAGTCCGATTCTACAAAGACCGATTCTACAAAGACCGATTCTACAAAGTCCGATTCTACAAAGTCCGATTCTACAAAGATCGATTCTACAAAGACCGATTCTACAAAAAACGATTCTACAAAGTCTGATTCTAAAAGACCGATTCTACAAAGTCCGATTCTACAAAGTCCGATTCTACAAAGACCGATTCTACAAAGACCGATTCTACAAAGACCGATTCTACAAAGACCGATTCTACAAAAACTGATCCTACAAAGTCCTATTCTACAAAGACCGATTCTACAAAGTCCGATTCTACAAAGACCGATTCTACAAAGACCGATTCTACAAAGTCCGATTCTACAAAGACCCATTCTACAAAGTCCGATTCTACAAAGACCGATTCTACAAAGTCCGATTCTACAAAGATCGATTCCACAAAGACCGATTCTACAAAAAACGATTCTACAAAGACCGATTCTACAATGACCGATTCTACATTCTACAAAGTCTGATTCTAAAAGACCGATTCTACAAAGTCCGATTCTACAAAGACCGATTCTACAAAGACTGATACTACAAAAACCGATTCTACAAATACAGATTCTACATTCTACAAAGTCTGATTCTAAAAGACCGATTCTACAAAGTCCGATTCTACAAATACCGATTCTACATTCTACAAAGTCGGATTCTAAAAGACCGATTCTACAAGGACCGATTCTACAAAACCGATTCGACAAAGACCGACTCTACAAAAACCGATTCCACAAAGTCCGATTCTACAAAGACCGATTCTACAAAGACCGATTCTACAAAAATCGATGCAACAAAGACCGATTCTACAAAGACCGATTCTACAATGACCGATTCTACAAAGTCAGATTCTACAAAGACCGATTCTACATAAACCAATTATGCAAAAACCCATTCTACAAAGACCGATTCTACAAAAAACGATTCTACAAAGACCGATTCTACAATGACCGATTCTACATTCTACAAAGTCTGATTCTAAAAGACCGATTCTACAAAGTCCGATTCTACAAAGTCCGATTCTACAAAGACCGATTCTACAAAGACTGATTCTACAAAAACCGATTCTACAAAAACCGATTCTACAAATACCGATTCTACAAAGACCGATTCTACAAAGTCCGATTCTACAAAGACCGATTCTACAAAGACCGATTCTACAAAGTCCGATTCTACAAAGTCCGATTCTACAAAGATCAATTCTACAAAGACCGATTCTACAAAAAACGATTCTACAAAGTCTGATTCTAAAAGACCGATTCTACAAAGTCCGATTCTACAAAGTCCGATTCTACAAAGACCGATTCTACAAAGTCCGATTCTACAAAGACCGATTCTACAAAAACCAATTATGCAAAAACCCATTCTACAAAGACCGATTCTACAAAGACCGATTCTACAATGACCGATTCTAAAAAAACCGATTCCACAAAGTCCGATTCTACAAAGACCGATTCTACAAAGACCGATTCTACAAAAAACAATTATGCAAAAACCCATTATACAAAGACCGATTCTACAATGACCGATTCTACAAAGTCCGATTCTACAAAGACCGATTCTACAAAGTCCGATTCTACAAAGACCGTTTCTACAAAAACCAATTATGCAAAAACCCATTATACAAAGACCGTTTCTACAATGACCAATTCTACAAAGACCGATTCTACAATGACCGATTCTACAAAGTCCGATTTTACAAAGGCCGATTCTACAAAAACCAATTATGCAAAAACCCATTATGCAAAGACCGATTCTACAAATACCGATTCTACAAAGACCGATTCTACAAAAACCAAATATGCAATGACCGATTCTACAAAGTCCGATTCTACAAAGACCGATTCTACGAAAACCAATTATGCAAAAACCCTTTTTACAAAGACCGATTCTACAATGACCGATTCTACAAAGTCCGATTCTACAAAGACCGATTCTACAAAAACCAATTATACAAAAACCCATTATACAAAGACCGATTCTACAATGACCAATTCTACAAAGTCCGATTCTACAAAGACCGATTCTACAAAGTCCGATTCTACAAAGACCGATTCTACAAAAACTGATTCTACAAAGTCCGATTCTACAAAGACCAATTCTACAAAGTCCGATTCTACGAACACCGATTCTACAAAAACCAATTATGCAAAAACCCATTATACAAAGACCGATTCTACAATGACCGATTCTACAAAGTCCGATTCTACAAAGACCGATTCTACAAAAAACAATTATGCAAAAACCCATTATACAAAGACCGATTCTACAATGACCGATTCTACAAAGTCCGATTCTACAAAGACCGATTCTACAAAGTCCGATTTTACAAAGACCGATTCTACAAAAACCAATTATGCAAAAACCCATTATACAAAGACCGATTTTACAATGACCGATTCTACAAAGACCGATTCTACAATGACCGATTCTACAAAGTCCGATTCTACAAAGACCGATTCTACAAAAACCGATTCTACAAAGACCTATACTACAAAAATCGATTCTACAAAGACCGATTCTACAAAGACCGATTCTACAATGACCGATTCTACAAAGTCCGATTCTACAAAGACCGATTCTACAAAGTCCGATTCTACAAAGACCGATTCTACAAAAACCAATTATGCAAAAACCCATTATACAAAGACCGATTCTACAATGACCGATTCTACAAAGACCGATTCTACAATGACCGATTCTACAAAGTCCGATTCTACAAAGACCGATTCTACGAAAACCAATTATGCAAAAACCCATTATACAAAGACCGATTCTACAATGACCGATTTTACAAAGTCCGATTTTACAAAGACCGATTCTACAAAAACCAATTATGCAAAAACCCATTGTGCAAAGTCCGATTCTACAAAGAACGATTCTACAAAAACCAATTATGCAAAAACCCATTATGCAAAGACCGATTCTACAAATACCGATTCTACAAAGACCGATTCTACAAAAACCAATTATGCAATGACCGATTCTACAAAGTCCGATTCTACAAAGACCGATTCTACGAAAACCAATTATGCAAAAACCCATTATACAAAGACCGATTCTACAATGACCGATTCAACAAAGTCCGATTCTACAAAGACCGATTCTACAAAAACCAATTATGCAAAAACCCATTATACAAAGTTCGATTCTACAATGACCGATTCTACAAAGTCCGATTCTACAAAGACCGATTCTACAAAAAACAATTATGCAAAAACCCATTATACAAAGACCGATTCTACAATGACCGATTCTACAAAGTCCGATTCTACAAAGACCGATTCTACAAAGTCCGATTCTACAAAGACCGATTCTACAAAAACCAATTATGCAAAAACCCATTATACAAAGACCGATTCTACAATGACCGATTCTACAAAGACCGATTCTACAATGACCGATTCTACAAAGTCCGATTCTACAAAGACCCATTCTACAAAAACCGATTCTACAAAGACCTATACTACAAAAATCGATTCTACAAAGACCGATTCTACAAAGACCGATTCTACAATGACCGATTCTACAAAGTCCGATTTTACAAAGACCGATTCTACAAAAACTGATCCTACAAAGTCCCATTCTACAAAGACCGATTCTACAAAGTCCGATTCTACAAAGACCGATTCTACAAAGACCGATTCTACAAAGTCCGATTCTACAAAGTCCGATTCTACAAAGATCGATTCTACAAAGACCGATTCTACAAAAAACGATTCTACAAAGTCTGATTCTAAAAGACCGATTCTACAAAGTCCGATTCTACAAAGTCCGATTCTACAAAGACCGATTCTACAAAGACCGATTCTACAAAGACCGATTCTACAAAGACCGATTCTACAAAAACTGATCCTACAAAGTCCTATTCTACAAAGACCGATGCTACAAAGTCCGATTCTACAAAGACCGATTCTACAAAGACCGATTCTACAAAGTCCGATTCTACAAAGACCCATTCTACAAAGTCCGATTCTACAAAGACCGATTCTACAAAGTCCGATTCTACAAAGATCGATTCCACAAAGACCGATTCTACAAAAAACGATTCTACAAAGACCGATTCTACAATGACCGATTCTACATTCTACAAAGTCTGATTCTAAAAGACCGATTCTACAAAGTCCGATTCTACAAAGACCGATTCTACAAAGACTGATACTACAAAAACCGATTCTACAAATACAGATTCTACATTCTACAAAGTCTGATTCTAAAAGACCGATTCTACAAAGTCCGATTCTACAAATACCGATTCTACATTCTACAAAGTCGGATTCTAAAAGACCGATTCTACAAGGACCGATTCTACAAAACCGATTCGACAAAGACCGACTCTACAAAAACCGATTCCACAAAGTCCGATTCTACAAAGACCGATTCTACAAAGACCGATTCTACAAAAATCGATGCAACAAAGACCGATTCTACAAAGACCGATTCTACAATGACCGATTCTACAAAGTCAGATTCTACAAAGACCGATTCTACATAAACCAATTATGCAAAAACCCATTCTACAAAGACCGATTCTACAAAAAACGATTCTACAAAGACCGATTCTACAATGACCGATTCTACATTCTACAAAGTCTGATTCTAAAAGACCGATTCTACAAAGTCCGATTCTACAAAGTCCGATTCTACAAAGACCGATTCTACAAAGACTGATTCTACAAAAACCGATTCTACAAAAACCGATTCTACAAATACCGATTCTACAAAGACCGATTCTACAAAGTCCGATTCTACAAAGACCGATTCTACAAAGACCGATTCTACAAAGTCCGATTCTACAAAGTCCGATTCTACAAAGATCAATTCTACAAAGACCGATTCTACAAAAAACGATTCTACAAAGTCTGATTCTAAAAGACCGATTCTACAAAGTCCGATTCTACAAAGTCCGATTCTACAAAGACCGATTCTACAAAGTCCGATTCTACAAAGACCGATTCTACAAAAACCAATTATGCAAAAACCCATTCTACAAAGACCGATTCTACAAAGACCGATTCTACAATGACCGATTCTAAAAAAACCGATTCCACAAAGTCCGATTCTACAAAGACCGATTCTACAAAAAACAATTATGCAAAAACCCATTATACAAAGACCGATTCTACAATGACCGATTCTACAAAGTCCGATTCTACAAAGACCGATTCTACAAAGTCCGATTCTACAAAGACCGTTTCTACAAAAACCAATTATGCAAAAACCCATTATACAAAGACCGTTTCTACAATGACCAATTCTACAAAGACCGATTCTACAATGACCGATTCTACAAAGTCCGATTTTACAAAGGCCGATTCTACAAAAACCAATTATGCAAAAACCCATTATGCAAAGACCGATTCTACAAATACCGATTCTACAAAGACCGATTCTACAAAAACCAAATATGCAATGACCGATTCTACAAAGTCCGATTCTACAAAGACCGATTCTACGAAAACCAATTATGCAAAAACCCTTTTTACAAAGACCGATTCTACAATGACCGATTCTACAAAGTCCGATTCTACAAAGACCGATTCTACAAAAACCAATTATACAAAAACCCATTATACAAAGACCGATTCTACAATGACCAATTCTACAAAGTCCGATTCTACAAAGACCGATTCTACAAAGTCCGATTCTACAAAGACCGATTCTACAAAAACTGATTCTACAAAGTCCGATTCTACAAAGACCAATTCTACAAAGTCCGATTCTACGAACACCGATTCTACAAAAACCAATTATGCAAAAACCCATTATACAAAGACCGATTCTACAATGACCGATTCTACAAAGTCCGATTCTACAAAGACCGATTCTACAAAAAACAATTATGCAAAAACCCATTATACAAAGACCGATTCTACAATGACCGATTCTACAAAGTCCGATTCTACAAAGACCGATTCTACAAAGTCCGATTTTACAAAGACCGATTCTACAAAAACCAATTATGCAAAAACCCATTATACAAAGACCGATTTTACAATGACCGATTCTACAAAGACCGATTCTACAATGACCGATTCTACAAAGTCCGATTCTACAAAGACCGATTCTACAAAAACCGATTCTACAAAGACCTATACTACAAAAATCGATTCTACAAAGACCGATTCTACAAAGACCGATTCTACAATGACCGATTCTACAAAGTCCGATTCTACAAAGACCGATTCTACAAAGTCCGATTCTACAAAGACCGATTCTACAAAAACCAATTATGCAAAAACCCATTATACAAAGACCGATTCTACAATGACCGATTCTACAAAGACCGATTCTACAATGACCGATTCTACAAAGTCCGATTCTACAAAGACCGATTCTACGAAAACCAATTATGCAAAAACCCATTATACAAAGACCGATTCTACAATGACCGATTTTACAAAGTCCGATTTTACAAAGACCGATTCTACAAAAACCAATTATGCAAAAACCCATTGTGCAAAGTCCGATTCTACAAAGAACGATTCTACAAAAACCAATTATGCAAAAACCCATTATGCAAAGACCGATTCTACAAATACCGATTCTACAAAGACCGATTCTACAAAAACCAATTATGCAATGACCGATTCTACAAAGTCCGATTCTACAAAGACCGATTCTACGAAAACCAATTATGCAAAAACCCATTATACAAAGACCGATTCTACAATGACCGATTCAACAAAGTCCGATTCTACAAAGACCGATTCTACAAAAACCAATTATGCAAAAACCCATTATACAAAGTTCGATTCTACAATGACCGATTCTACAAAGTCCGATTCTACAAAGACCGATTCTACAAAAAACAATTATGCAAAAACCCATTATACAAAGACCGATTCTACAATGACCGATTCTACAAAGTCCGATTCTACAAAGACCGATTCTACAAAGTCCGATTCTACAAAGACCGATTCTACAAAAACCAATTATGCAAAAACCCATTATACAAAGACCGATTCTACAATGACCGATTCTACAAAGACCGATTCTACAATGACCGATTCTACAAAGTCCGATTCTACAAAGACCCATTCTACAAAAACCGATTCTACAAAGACCTATACTACAAAAATCGATTCTACAAAGACCGATTCTACAAAGACCGATTCTACAATGACCGATTCTACAAAGTCCGATTTTACAAAGACCGATTCTACAAAAACTGATCCTACAAAGTCCCATTCTACAAAGACCGATTCTACAAAGTCCGATTCTACAAAGACCGATTCTACAAAGACCGATTCTACAAAGTCCGATTCTACAAAGTCCGATTCTACAAAGATCGATTCTACAAAGACCGATTCTACAAAAAACGATTCTACAAAGTCTGATTCTAAAAGACCGATTCTACAAAGTCCGATTCTACAAAGTCCGATTCTACAAAGACCGATTCTACAAAGACCGATTCTACAAAGACCGATTCTACAAAGACCGATTCTACAAAAACTGATCCTACAAAGTCCTATTCTACAAAGACCGATTCTACAAAGTCCGATTCTACAAAGACCGATTCTACAAAGACCGATTCTACAAAGTCCGATTCTACAAAGACCCATTCTACAAAGTCCGATTCTACAAAGACCGATTCTACAAAGTCCGATTCTACAAAGATCGATTCCACAAAGACCGATTCTACAAAAAACGATTCTACAAAGACCGATTCTACAATGACCGATTCTACATTCTACAAAGTCTGATTCTAAAAGACCGATTCTACAAAGTCCGATTCTACAAAGACCGATTCTACAAAGACTGATACTACAAAAACCGATTCTACAAATACAGATTCTACATTCTACAAAGTCTGATTCTAAAAGACCGATTCTACAAAGTCCGATTCTACAAATACCGATTCTACATTCTACAAAGTCGGATTCTAAAAGACCGATTCTACAAGGACCGATTCTACAAAACCGATTCGACAAAGACCGACTCTACAAAAACCGATTCCACAAAGTCCGATTCTACAAAGACCGATTCTACAAAGACCGATTCTACAAAAATCGATGCAACAAAGACCGATTCTACAAAGACCGATTCTACAATGACCGATTCTACAAAGTCAGATTCTACAAAGACCGATTCTACATAAACCAATTATGCAAAAACCCATTCTACAAAGACCGATTCTACAAAAAACGATTCTACAAAGACCGATTCTACAATGACCGATTCTACATTCTACAAAGTCTGATTCTAAAAGACCGATTCTACAAAGTCCGATTCTACAAAGTCCGATTCTACAAAGACCGATTCTACAAAGACTGATTCTACAAAAACCGATTCTACAAAAACCGATTCTACAAATACCGATTCTACAAAGACCGATTCTACAATGACCGATTCTACAAAGTCCGATTCTACAAAGACCCATTCTACAAAAACCGATTCTACAAAGACCTATACTACAAAAATCGATTCTACAAAGACCGATTCTACAAAGACCGATTCTACAATGACCGATTCTACAAAGTCCGATTTTACAAAGACCGATTCTACAAAAACTGATCCTACAAAGTCCCATTCTACAAAGTCCGATTCTACAAAGTCCGATTCTACAAAGACCGATTCTACAAAAACTGATCCTACAAAGTCCTATTCTACAAAGACCGATTCTACAAAGTCCGATTCTACAAAGACCGATTCTACAAAGACCGATTCTACAAAGTCCGATTCTACAAAGTCCGATTCTACAAAGATCAATTCTACAAAGACCGATTCTACAAAAAACGATTCTACAAAGTCTGATTCTAAAAGACCGATTCTACAAAGTCCGATTCTACAAAGTCCGATTCTACAAAGACCGATTCTACAAAGTCCGATTCTACAAAGACCGATTCTACAAAAACCAATTATGCAAAAACCCATTCTACAAAGACCGATTCTACAAAGACCGATTCTACAATGACCGATTCTAAAAAAACCGATTCCACAAAGTCCGATTCTACAAAGACCGATTCTACAAAGACCGATTCTACAAAAAACAATTATGCAAAAACCCATTATACAAAGACCGATTCTACAATGACCGATTCTACAAAGTCCGATTCTACAAAGACCGATTCTACAAAGTCCGATTCTACAAAGATTGTTTCTACAAAAACCAATTATGCAAAAACCCATTATACAAAGACCGTTTCTACAATGACCGATTCTACAAAGACCGATTCTACAATGACCGATTCTACAAAGTCCGATTTTACAAAGGCCGATTCTACAAAAACCAATTATGCAAAAACCCATTATGCAAAGACCGATTCTACAAATACCGATTCTACAAAGACCGATTCTACAAAAACCAAATATGCAATGACCGATTCTACAAAGTCCGATTCTACAAAGACCGATTCTACGAAAACCAATTATGCAAAAACCCTTTTTACAAAGACCGATTCTACAATGACCGATTCTACAAAGTCCGATTCTACAAAGACCGATTCTACAAAAACCAATTATACAAAAACCCATTATACAAAGACCGATTCTACAATGACCAATTCTACAAAGTCCGATTCTACAAAGACCGATTCTACAAAGTCCGATTCTACAAAGACTGATTCTACAAAAACTGATTCTACAAAGTCCGATTCTACAAAGACCAATTCTACAAAGTCCGATTCTACGAACACCGATTCTACAAAAACCAATTATGCAAAAACCCATTATACAAAGACCGATTCTACAATGACCGATTCTACAAAGTCCGATTCTACAAAGACCGATTCTACAAAAAACAATTATGCAAAAACCCATTATACAAAGACCGATTCTACAATGACCAATTCTACAAAGTCCGATTCTACAAAGACCGATTCTACAAAGTCCGATTCTACAAAGACTGATTCTACAAAAACTGATTCTACAAAGTCCGATTCTACAAAGACCAATTCTACAAAGTCCGATTCTACGAACACCGATTCTACAAAAACCAATTATGCAAAAACCCATTATACAAAGACCGATTCTACAATGACCGATTCTACAAAGTCCGATTCTACAAAGACCGATTCTACAAAAAACAATTATGCAAAAACCCATTATACAAAGACCGATTCTACAATGACCGATTCTACAAAGTCCGATTCTACAAAGACCGATTCTACAAAGTCCGATTTTACAAAGACCGATTCTACAAAAACCAATTATGCAAAAACCCATTATACAAAGACCGATTTTACAATGACCGATTCTACAAAGACCGATTCTACAATGACCGATTCTACAAAGTCCGATTCTACAAAGACCGATTCTACAAAAACCGATTCTACAAAGACCTATACTACAAAAATCGATTCTACAAAGACCGATTCTACAAAGACCGATTCTACAATGACCGATTCTACAAAGTCCGATTCTACAAAGACCGATTCTACAAAGTCCGATTCTACAAAGACCGATTCTACAAAAACCAATTATGCAAAAACCCATTATACAAAGACCGATTCTACAATGACCGATTCTACAAAGTCCGATTCTACAAAGACCGATTCTACGAAAACCAATTATGCAAAAACCCATTATACAAAGACCGATTCTACAATGACCGATTTTACAAAGTCCGATTCTACAATGACCGATTCTACAAAGTCCGATTTTACAAAGACCGATTCTACAAAAACTGATCCTACAAAGTCCCATTCTACAAAGTCCGATTCTACAAAGTCCGATTCTACAAAGACCGATTCTACAAAAACTGATCCTACAAAGTCCTATTCTACAAAGACCGATTCTACAAAGTCCGATTCTACAAAGACCGATTCTACAAAGACCGATTCTACAAAGTCCGATTCTACAAAGTCCGATTCTACAAAGATCAATTCTACAAAGACCGATTCTACAAAAAACGATTCTACAAAGTCTGATTCTAAAAGACCGATTCTACAAAGTCCGATTCTACAAAGTCCGATTCTACAAAGACCGATTCTACAAAGTCCGATTCTACAAAGACCGATTCTACAAAAACCAATTATGCAAAAACCCATTCTACAAAGACCGATTCTACAAAGACCGATTCTACAATGACCGATTCTAAAAAAACCGATTCCACAAAGTCCGATTCTACAAAGACCGATTCTACAAAGACCGATTCTACAAAAAACAATTATGCAAAAACCCATTATACAAAGACCGATTCTACAATGACCGATTCTACAAAGTCCGATTCTACAAAGACCGATTCTACAAAGTCCGATTCTACAAAGACCGTTTCTACAAAAACCAATTATGCAAAAACCCATTATACAAAGACCGTTTCTACAATGACCGATTCTACAAAGACCGATTCTACAATGACCGATTCTACAAAGTCCGATTTTACAAAGGCCGATTCTACAAAAACCAATTATGCAAAAACCCATTATGCAAAGACCGATTCTACAAATACCGATTCTACAAAGACCGATTCTACAAAAACCAAATATGCAATGACCGATTCTACAAAGTCCGATTCTACAAAGACCGATTCTACGAAAACCAATTATGCAAAAACCCTTTTTACAAAGACCGATTCTACAATGACCGATTCTACAAAGTCCGATTCTACAAAGACCGATTCTACAAAAACCAATTATACAAAAACCCATTATACAAAGACCGATTCTACAATGACCAATTCTACAAAGTCCGATTCTACAAAGACCGATTCTACAAAGTCCGATTCTACAAAGACCGATTCTACAAAAACTGATTCTACAAAGTCCGATTCTACAAAGACCAATTCTACAAAGTCCGATTCTACGAACACCGATTCTACAAAAACCAATTATGCAAAAACCCATTATACAAAGACCGATTCTACAATGACCGATTCTACAAAGTCCGATTCTACAAAGACCGATTCTACAAAAAACAATTATGCAAAAACCCATTATACAAAGACCGATTCTACAATGACCGATTCTACAAAGTCCGATTCTACAAAGACCGATTCTACAAAGTCCGATTTTACAAAGACCGATTCTACAAAAACCAATTATGCAAAAACCCATTATACAAAGACCGATTTTACAATGACCGATTCTACAAAGACCGATTCTACAATGACCGATTCTACAAAGTCCGATTCTACAAAGACCGATTCTACAAAAACCGATTCTACAAAGACCTATACTACAAAAATCGATTCTACAAAGACCGATTCTACAAAGACCGATTCTACAATGACCGATTCTACAAAGTCCGATTCTACAAAGACCGATTCTACAAAGTCCGATTCTACAAAGACCGATTCTACAAAAACCAATTATGCAAAAACCCATTATACAAAGACCGATTCTACAATGACCGATTCTACAAAGACCGATTCTACAATGACCGATTCTACAAAGTCCGATTCTACAAAGACCGATTCTACGAAAACCAATTATGCAAAAACCCATTATACAAAGACCGATTCTACAATGACCGATTTTACAAAGTCCGATTTTACAAAGACCGATTCTACAAAAACCAATTATGCAAAAACCCATTGTGCAAAGTCCGATTCTACAAAGAACGATTCTACAAAAACCAATTATGCAAAAACCCATTATGCAAAGACCGATTCTACAAATACCGATTCTACAAAGACCGATTCTACAAAAACCAATTATGCAATGACCGATTCTACAAAGTCCGATTCTACAAAGACCGATTCTACGAAAACCAATTATGCAAAAACCCATTATACAAAGACCGATTCTACAATGACCGATTCAACAAAGTCCGATTCTACAAAGACCGATTCTACAAAAACCAATTATGCAAAAACCCATTATACAAAGTTCGATTCTACAATGACCGATTCTACAAAGTCCGATTCTACAAAGACCGATTCTACAAAAAACAATTATGCAAAAACCCATTATACAAAGACCGATTCTACAATGACCGATTCTACAAAGTCCGATTCTACAAAGACCGATTCTACAAAGTCCGATTCTACAAAGACCGATTCTACAAAAACCAATTATGCAAAAACCCATTATACAAAGACCGATTCTACAATGACCGATTCTACAAAGACCGATTCTACAATGACCGATTCTACAAAGTCCGATTCTACAAAGACCCATTCTACAAAAACCGATTCTACAAAGACCTATACTACAAAAATCGATTCTACAAAGACCGATTCTACAAAGACCGATTCTACAATGACCGATTCTACAAAGTCCGATTTTACAAAGACCGATTCTACAAAAACTGATCCTACAAAGTCCCATTCTACAAAGGCCGATTCTACAAAGTCCGATTCTACAAAGACCGATTCTACAAAGACCGATTCTACAAAGTCCGATTCTACAAAGTCCGATTCTACAAAGATCGATTCTACAAAGACCGATTCTACAAAAAACGATTCTACAAAGTCTGATTCTAAAAGACCGATTCTACAAAGTCCGATTCTACAAAGTCCGATTCTACAAAGACCGATTCTACAAAGACCGATTCTACAAAGACCGATTCTACAAAGACCGATTCTACAAAAACTGATCCTACAAAGTCCTATTCTACAAAGACCGATTCTACAAAGTCCGATTCTACAAAGACCGATTCTACAAAGACCGATTCTACAAAGTCCGATTCTACAAAGACCCATTCTACAAAGTCCGATTCTACAAAGACCGATTCTACAAAGTCCGATTCTACAAAGATCGATTCCACAAAGACCGATTCTACAAAAAACGATTCTACAAAGACCGATTCTACAATGACCGATTCTACATTCTACAAAGTCTGATTCTAAAAGACCGATTCTACAAAGCCCAATTCTACAAAGACCGATTCTACAAAGACTGATACTACAAAAACCGATTCTACAAATACAGATTCTACATTCTACAAAGTCTGATTCTAAAAGACCGATTCTACAAAGTCCGATTCTACAAATACCGATTCTACATTCTACAAAGTCGGATTCTAAAAGACCGATTCTACAAGGACCGATTCTACAAAACCGATTCGACAAAGACCGACTCTACAAAAACCGATTCCACAAAGTCCGATTCTACAAAGACCGATTCTACAAAGACCGATTCTACAAAAATCGATGCAACAAAGACCGATTCTACAAAGACCGATTCTACAATGACCGATTCTACAAAGTCAGATTCTACAAAGACCGATTCTACATAAACCAATTATGCAAAAACCCATTCTACAAAGACCGATTCTACAAAAAACGATTCTACAAAGACCGATTCTACAATGACCGATTCTACATTCTACAAAGTCTGATTCTAAAAGACCGATTCTACAAAGTCCGATTCTACAAAGTCCGATTCTACAAAGACCGATTCTACAAAGACTGATTCTACAAAAACCGATTCTACAAAAACCGATTCTACAAATACCGATTCTACATTCTACAAAGTCGGATTCTAAAAGACCGATTCTACAAAGTCCGATTCTACAAAGTCCGATTCTACAAAGACCGATTCTACAAAGACTGATTCTACAAAAACCGATTCTACAAATACCGATTCTACAAAGTCCGATTCTACAAAGACCGATTCTACAAAGACCAATTCTACAAAAACTGACCCTATAAAGTCCGCTTCTACAAAGACCGATTCTACAAAGACCGATTCTAAAAAGACCGATTCTACAAAGTCCGATTCTACAAAGACCGATTCTACAAAGACCGATTCTACAAAAACTGATCCTACAAAGTCCCATTCTACAAAGACCGATTCTACAAAGTCCGATTCTACAAAGACCCATTCTACAAAGTCCGATTCTACAAAGACCGATTCTACAAAAACCAATTATGCAAAAACCCATTCTACAAAGTCCGCTTCTACAAAGACCGATTCTACAAAGACCGATTCTACAAAAACTGATCCTACAAAGTCCGCTTCTACAAAGACCGATTCTACAAAGACCGATTCTAAAAAGACCGATTCTACAAAGTCCGATTCTACAAAGACCGATTTTACAAAGACCGACTCTATAAAAACTGATCCTACAAAGTCCCATTCTACAAAGATCGATTCTACAAAGTCCGATTCTACAAAGACCGATTCTACAAAGTCCGATTCTACAAAGACCGATTCTACAAAGACCTATTCTACAAAAACTGATCCTACAAAGTCCCATTCTACAAAGACCGATTCTACAAAGTCCGATTCTACAAAGACCCATTCTACAAAGTCCGATTCTACAAAGACCGATTCTACAAAGTCCGATTCTACAATGACATAAAACAATAATTTATGAAAAAAATCTACAAAAACTGATCCTACAAAGTCTGATTCTAAAAGACCGATTCTACAGAGTCCGATTCTACAAAGACCGATTCTACAAAGACCGATTCTACAAAGACCGATTCTACAAAGACCGATTCTACAAAAACCGATTCCACAAAGTCCGATTCTACAAAGACCGATTCTACAAAGACCGATTCTACAAAAATCGATTCAACAAAGACCGATTCTACAAAGACCGATTCTACAATGACCGATTCTACAAAGTCAGATTCTACAAAGACCGATTCTACAAAAACCAATTATGCAAAAACACATTCTACAAAGACCGATTCTACAAAAAACGATTCTACAAAGACCGATTCTACAATGACCGATTCTACAAAGACCGATTCTACAAAAACCGATTCCACAAAGTCCGATTCTACAAAGACCGATTCTACAAAGACCGATTCTACAAAAATCGATTCAACAAAGACCGATTCTACAAAGACCGATTCTACAATGACCGATTCTACAAAGTCAGATTCTACAAAGACCGATTCTACAAAAACCAATTATGCAAAAACACATTCTACAAAGACCGATTCTACAAAAATCGATTCTACAAAGTCCGATTCTACAAAGACCGATTCTACAAAGACCGATACTACAATGACCGATTCTACAAAGTCCGATTCTACAAAGACCGATTCTACAAAAACCAATTATGCAAAAACCCATTCTACAAAGTCCGCTTCTACAAAGACCGATTCTACAAAGACCGATTCTACAAAAACTGATCCTACAAATTCCGCTTCTACAAAGACCGATTCTACAAAGACCGATTCTAAAAAGACCGATTCTACAAAGTCCGATTCTACAAAGACCGATTCTACAAAAACCAATTATGCAAAAACTCATTCTACAAAGACCAATTCTACAAAAAACGATTCCACAAAGACCGATTCTACAATGACAGATTCTACATTCTACAAAGTCTGATTCTACAAAGACCGATTCTACAAAGTCCGATTCTACAAAGACCGATTCTACAAAAAACGATTCTACAAAGACCGATTCTACAATGACCGATTCTACATTCTACAAAGTCTGATTCTAAAAGACCGATTCTACAAAGTCCGATTCTACAAAGACCGATTCTACAAAGACTGATACTACAAAAACCGATTCTACAAATACTGATTCTACATTCTACAAAGTCTGATTCTAAAAGACCGATTCTACAAAGTCCGATTCTACAAATACCGATTCTACATTCTACAAAGTCGGATTCTAAAAGACCGATTCTACAAAGTCCGATTCTACAAAGACCGATTCTACAAAGACTGATACTACAAAAACCGATTCTACAAATACTGATTCTACATTCTACAAAGTCTGATTCTAAAAGACCGATTCTACAAAGTCCGATTCTACAAAGTCCGATTCTACAAAACCGATTCGACAAAGACCGATTCTACAAAAACCGATTCCACAAAGTCCGATTTAACAAAGACCGATTCTACAAAGACCGATTCTACAAAAATCGATTCAACAAAGACCGATTCTACAAAGACCGATTCTACAATGACCGATTCTACAAAGTCAGATTCTACAAAGACCGATTCTACAAAAACCAATTATGCAAAAACCCATTCTACAAAGACCGATTCTACAAAGAACGATTCTACAAAGACCGATTCTACAATGACCGATTCTACATTCTACAAAGTCTGATTCTAAAAGACCGATTCTACAAAGTCCGATTTTACAAAGACCGATTCTACAAAAACCAATTATGCAAAAACCCATTCTACAAAGACCGATTCTACAAAGACTGATACTACAAAAACCGATTCTACAAATACCGATTCTACATTCTACAAAGTCGGATTCTAAAAGACCGATTCTACAAAGTCCGATTCTACAAAGTCCGATTCTACAAAGACCGATTCTACAAAGACTGATTCTACAAAAACCGATTCTACAAATACCGATTCTACATTCTACAAAGTCTGATTCTAAAAGACCGATTCTACAAAGACCGATTCTACAAAGACTGATTCTACAAAAACCGATTCTACAAAGACCGATTCTACAAAGACTGATTCTACAAAAACCGATTCTACAAAGTCCGATTCTACAAAGACCGATTCTACAATGACCGATTCTACCAAAACTGATCCTACAAAGTCCGATTCTACAAAGACCGATTCTACAAAGTCCGATTCTACAAAGACCGATTCTACAAAGACCGATTCTACAAAGTCCGGTTCTACAAAGACCGATTCTACAAAGACCGATTCTACAAAGACTGATTCTACAAAAACCGATTCTACAAAGACCGATTCTACAAAGACTGATTCTACAAAAACCGATTCTACAAAGTCCGATTCTACAAAGACCGATTCTACAATGACCGATTCTACCAAAACTGATCCTACAAAGTCCGATTCTACAAAGACCGATTCTACAAAGTCCGATTCTACAAAGTCCGATTCTACAAAGACCGATTCTACAAAGACCGATTCTACAAAGACTGATTCTACAAAAACCGATTCTACAAAAACCAATTATGCAAAAACCCATTCTACAAAGACCGATTCTACAAAGACTGATTCTACAAAAACCGATTCTACAAATACCGATTCTACATTCTACAAAGTCTGATTCTAAAAGACCGATACTACAAAGACCGATTCTACAAAGACTGATTCTACAAAAACCGATTCTACAAATACCGATTCTACATTCTACAAAGTCTGATTCTAAAAGACCGATTTTACAAAGTCCGATTCTACAAAGACCGATTCTACAAAAACCAATTATGCAAAAACCCATTCTACAAAGACCGATTCTACAATGACCGATTCTACAAAGACCGATTCTACAAAGTCCGATTCTACAAAAACCGTTTCTACAAAAACCAATTATGCAAAAACCCATTATACAAAGACCGATTCTACAATGACCGATTCTACAAAGACCGATTCTACAATGACCGATTCTACAAAGTCCGATTTTACAAAGGCCGACTCCACAAAAACCAATTATGCAAAAACCCATTATGCAAAGACCGATTCTACAAATACCGATTCTACAAAGACCGATTCTACAAAAACCAAATATGCAATGACCGATTCTACAAAGTCCGATTCTACAAAGACCGATTCTACGAAAACCAATTATGCAAAAACCCTTTTTACAAAGACCGATTCTACAATGACCGATTCTACAAAGTCCGATTCTACAAAGACCGATTTTACAAAGACTGATTCTACAAAAACCAATTATGCAAAAACCCATTCTACAAAGACCGATTCTACAAAAAACGATTCTACAAAGACCGATTCTACAAAGACCGATTCTACAAAAATCGATTCAACAAAGACCGATTCTACAAAGACCGATTCTACAATGACCGATTCTAGAAAGTCAGATTCTACAAAGACCGATTCTACAAAAACCAATTATGCAAAAACCCATTCTACAAAGACCGATTCTACAAAAAACGATTCTACAAAGACCGATTCTACAATGACCGATTCTACAAAGTCCGATTCTACAAAGTCCGATTCTACAAAGACCGATTCTACAAAGACCGATTCTACAAAGACCGATTCTACAAAGACCGATTCTACAAAGTCCGATTCTACAAAGACCGATTCTACAAAGACCGATTCTACAAAGTCCGGTTCTACAAAGACCGATTCTACAAAAACCAATTATGCAAAAACCCATTCTACAAAGTCCGATTCTACAAAGACCGATTCTACAAAGTCCGATTCTACAAAATCCGATTCTACAAAGACCGATTCTACAAAGACCGATTCTACAAAGACTGATTCTACAAAAACCGATTCTACAAAAACCAATTATGCAAAAACCCATTCTACAAAGACCGATTCTACAAAGACTGATTCTACAAAAACTGATTCTACAAATACCGATTCTACATTCTACAAAGTCTGATTCTAAAAGACCGATTCTACAAAGTCCGATTCTACAAAGACCGATTCTACAAAAACCAATTATGCAAAAACCCATTATACAAAGACCGATTCTACAATGACCGATTCTACAAAGACCGATTCTACAATGACCGATTCTACAAAGTCCGATTCTACAAAGACCGATTCTACAAAAACCGATTCTACAAAGACCTATACTACAAAAATCGATTCTACAAAGACCGATTCTACAAAGACCGATTCTACAATGACCGATTCTACAAAGTCCGATTCTACAAAGACTGATTCTACAAAAACCGATTCTACAAATACCGATTCTACATTCTACAAAGTCTGATTCTAAAAGACCGATTCTACAAAGTCCGATTCTACAAAGACCGATTCTACAAAAACCAATTATGCAAAAACCCATTCTACAAAGACCGATTCTACAAAGACCGATTCTACATTGACCGATTCTACAAAGTCCGATTCCACAAAGTCCGATTCTACAAAGACCGATTCTACAAAGACCGATTCTACAAAAATCGATTCAACAAAGACCGATTCTACAAAGACCGATTCTACAATGACCGATTCTACAAAGTCAGATTCTACAAAGACCGATTCTACAAAAACCAATTATGCAAAAACACATTCTACAAAGACCGATTCTACAAAAAACGATTCTACAAAGACCGATTCTACAATGACCGATTCTACAAATACCGATTCAACATTCTACAAAGTCCGATTCTAAAAAACCGATTCTACAAAGTCCGATTCTACAAAGACCGATTCTACAAAGACCGATACTACAATGACCGATTCTACAATGTCCGATTCTACAAAGACCGATTCTACAAAAACCAATTATGCAAAAACCCATTCTACAAAGTCCGCTTCTACAAAGACCGATTCTACAAAGACCGATTCTACAAAAACTGATCCTACAAAGTCCGCTTCTACAAAGACCGATTCTACAAAGACCGATTCTAAAAAGACCGATTCTACAAAGTCCGATTCTACAAAGTCCGATTCTACAAAGACGGATTCTACAAACACTGATTCTACAAAGACCGATTCTACAAAAACCAATTATGCAAAAACTCATTCTACAAAGACCAATTCTACAAAAAACGATTCTACAAAGACCGATTCTACAATGACCGATTCTACATTCTACAAAGTCTGATTCTAAAAGACCGATTCTACAAAGTCCAATTCTACAAAGACCGATTCTACAAAGACCGATTCTACAAAGTCCGATTCTACAAAGACCCATTCTACAAAGTCCGATTCTACAAAGACCGATTCTACAAAGTCCGATTCTACAAAGATCGATTCTACAAAGACCGATTCTACAAAAAACGATTCTACAAAGACCGATTCTACAATGACCGATTTTACATTCTACAAAGTCTGATTCTAAAAGACCGATTCTACAAAGTCCGATTCTACAAAGACCGATTCTACAAAGACTGATACTACAAAAACTGATTCTACAAATACTAATTCTACATTCTACAAAGTCTGATTCTAAAAGACCGATTCTACAAAGTCCGATTCTACAAATACCGATTCTACATTCTACAAAGTCGGATTCTAAAAGACCGATTCTACAAAGTCCGATTCTACAAAGTCCGATTCTACAAAACCGATTCGACAAAGACCGATTCTACAAAAACCGATTCCACAAAGTCCGATTCAACAAAGACCGATTCTACAAAGACCGATTCTACAAAAATCGATTCAACAAAGACCGATTCTACAAAGACCGATTCTACAAAGACTGATACTACAAAAACCGATTCTACAAATACTGATTCTACATTCTACAAAGTCTGATTCTAAAAGACCGATTCTACAAAGTCCGATTCTACAAAGTCCGATTCTACAAAACCGATTCGACAAAGACCGATTCTACAAAAACCGATTCCACAAAGTCCGATTCAACAAAGACCGATTCTACAAAGACCGATTCTACAAAAATCGATTCAACAAAGACCGATTCTACAAAGACCGATTCTACAATGACCGATTCTACAAAGTCAGATTCTACAAAGACCGATTCTACAAAAACCAATTATGCAAAAACCCATTCTACAAAGACCGATTCTACAAAGAACGATTCTACAAAGACCGATTCTACAATGACCGATTCTACAAATACCGATTCAACATTCTACATAGTCCGATTCTAAAAAACCGATTCTACAAAGTCCGATTCTACAAAGACCGATTCTACAAAGACCGATACTACAATGACCGATTCTACAAAGTCCGATTCTACAAAGACCGATTCTACAAAAACCAATTATGCAAAAACCCATTCTACAAAGTCCGCTTCTACAAAGACCGATTCTACAAAGACCGATTCTACAAAAACTGATCCTACAAAGTCCGCTTCTACAAAGACCGATTCTACAAAGACCGATTCTACAAAGTCCGGTTCTACAAAGACCGATTCTACAAAAACCAATTATGCAAAAACCCATTCTACAAAGACCGATTCTACAAAGACCGATTCTACAAAGTCCGATTCTATTAAGTCCGATTCTACAAACACCGATTCTACAAAGACCGATTCTACAAAAACCAATTCTACAAAGACCGATTCTACAAAGACTGATTCTACAAAAACCGATTCTACAAAGTCCGATTCTACAAAGACCGATTCTACAATGACCGATTCTACCAAAACTGATCCTACAAAGTCCGATTCTACAAAGACCGATTCTACAAAGTCCGATTCTACAAAGACCGATTCTACAAAGACCGATTCTACAAAGTCCGGTTCTACAAAGACCGATTCTACAAAAACCAATTATGCAAAAACCCATTCTACAAAGACCGATTCTACAAAGACTGATTCTACAAAAACCGATTCTACAAATACCAATTCTACATTCTACAAAGTCTGCTTCTAAAAGACCGATTCTACAAAGTCCGATTCTACAAAGTCCGATTCTACAAAGACCGATTCTACAAAGACCGATTCTACAAAGACTGATTCTACAAAAACCGATTCTACAAAAACCAATTATGCAAAAACCCATTCTACAAAGACCGATTCTACAAAGACCGATTCTACAATGACCGATTCTACAAAGTCCGATTCTACAAAGACCGATTCTACAAAAAACAATTATGCAAAAACCCATTATACAAAGACCGATTCTACAATGACCGATTCTACAAAGTCCGATTCTACAAAGACCGATTCTACAAAAAACAATTATGCAAAAACCCATTATACAAAGACCGATTCTACAATGACCGATTCTACAAAATCCGATTCTACAAAGACCGATTCTACAAAGACCGATACTATAATGACCGATTCTACAAAGTCCGATTCTACAAAGACCGATTCTACAAAAACCAATTATGCAAAAACCCATTCTACAAAGTCCGCTTCTACAAAGACCGATTCTACAAAGACCGATTCTACAAAAACTGATCCTACAAAGTCCGCTTCTACAAAGACCGATTCTACAAAGACCGATTCTAAAAAGACCGATTCTACAAAGTCCGATTCTACAAAGACCGATTCTACAAAAACTGATTCTACAAAGTCCGATTCTACAAAGACCAATTCTACAAAGTCCGATTCTACGAACACCGATTCTACAAAAACCAATTATGCAAAAACCCATTATACAAAGACCGATTCTACAATGACCGATTCTATAAAGTCCGATTCTACAAAGACCGATTCTACAAAAAACAATTATGCAAAAACCCATTATACAAAGACCGATTCTACAATGACCGATTCTACAAAGTCCGATTCTACAAAGACCGATTCTACAAAGTCCGATTTTACATAGACCGATTCTACAAAAACCAATTATGCAAAAACCCATTATACAAAGACCGATTCTACAATGACCGATTCTACAAAGACCGATTCTACAATGACCGATTCTACAAAGTCCGATTCTACAAAGACCGATTCTACAAAAACCGATTCTACAAAGACCTATACTACAAAAATCGATTCTACAAAGACCGATTCTACAAAGACCGATTCTACAATGACCGATTCTACAAAGTCCGATTCTACAAAGACTGATTCTACAAAAACCGATTCTACAAATACCGATTCTACATTCTACAAAGTCTGATTCTAAAAGACCGATTCTACAAAGTCCGATTCTACAAAGACCGATTCTACAAAAACCAATTATGCAAAAACCCATTCTACAAAGACCGATTCTACAAAGACCGATTCTACAATGACCGATTCTAAAAAAACCGATTCTACAAAGTCCGATTCTACAAAGACCGATTCTACAAAAACCAATTATGCAAAAACCCATTCTACAAAGACCGATTCTACAAAGACCGATTCTACAATGACCGATTCTAAAAAAACCGATTCCACAAAGTCCGATTCTACAAAGACCGATACTACAATGACCGATTCTACAAAGTCCGATTCTACAAAGACCGATTCTACAAAAACCAATTATGCAAAAACCCATTCTACAAAGTCCGCTTCTACAAAGACCGATTCTACAAAGACCGATTCTACAAAAACTGATCCTACAAAGTCCGCTTCTACAAAGACCGATTCTACAAAGACCGATTCTACAAAGTCCGGTTCTACAAAGACCGATTCTACAAAAACCAATTATGCAAAAACCCATTCTACAAAGACCGATTCTACAAAGACCGATTCTACAAAGTCCGATTCTATTAAGTCCGATTCTACAAACACCGATTCTACAAAGACCGATTCTACAAAAACCAATTCTACAAAGACCGATTCTACAAAGACTGATTCTACAAAAACCGATTCTACAAAGTCCGATTCTACAAAGACCGATTCTACAATGACCGATTCTACCAAAACTGATCCTACAAAGTCCGATTCTACAAAGACCGATTCTACAAAGTCCGATTCTACAAAGACCGATTCTACAAAGACCGATTCTACAAAGTCCGGTTCTACAAAGACCGATTCTACAAAAACCAATTATGCAAAAACCCATTCTACAAAGACCGATTCTACAAAGACTGATTCTACAAAAACCGATTCTACAAATACCAATTCTACATTCTACAAAGTCTGCTTCTAAAAGACCGATTCTACAAAGTCCGATTCTACAAAGTCCGATTCTACAAAGACCGATTCTACAAAGACCGATTCTACAAAGACTGATTCTACAAAAACCGATTCTACAAAAACCAATTATGCAAAAACCCATTCTACAAAGACCGATTCTACAAAGACCGATTCTACAATGACCGATTCTACAAAGTCCGATTCTACAAAGACCGATTCTACAAAAAACAATTATGCAAAAACCCATTATACAAAGACCGATTCTACAATGACCGATTCTACAAAGTCCGATTCTACAAAGACCGATTCTACAAAAAACAATTATGCAAAAACCCATTATACAAAGACCGATTCTACAATGACCGATTCTACAAAATCCGATTCTACAAAGACCGATTCTACAAAGACCGATACTACAATGACCGATTCTACAAAGTCCGATTCTACAAAGACCGATTCTACAAAAACCAATTATGCAAAAACCCATTCTACAAAGTCCGCTTCTACAAAGACCGATTCTACAAAGACCGATTCTACAAAAACTGATCCTACAAAGTCCGCTTCTACAAAGACCGATTCTACAAAGACCGATTCTAAAAAGACCGATTCTACAAAGTCCGATTCTACAAAGACCGATTCTACAAAAACTGATTCTACAAAGTCCGATTCTACAAAGACCAATTCTACAAAGTCCGATTCTACGAACACCGATTCTACAAAAACCAATTATGCAAAAACCCATTATACAAAGACCGATTCTACAATGACCGATTCTATAAAGTCCGATTCTACAAAGACCGATTCTACAAAAAACAATTATGCAAAAACCCATTATACAAAGACCGATTCTACAATGACCGATTCTACAAAGTCCGATTCTACAAAGACCGATTCTACAAAGTCCGATTTTACATAGACCGATTCTACAAAAACCAATTATGCAAAAACCCATTATACAAAGACCGATTCTACAATGACCGATTCTACAAAGACCGATTCTACAATGACCGATTCTACAAAGTCCGATTCTACAAAGACCGATTCTACAAAAACCGATTCTACAAAGACCTATACTACAAAAATCGATTCTACAAAGACCGATTCTACAAAGACCGATTCTACAATGACCGATTCTACAAAGTCCGATTCTACAAAGACTGATTCTACAAAAACCGATTCTACAAATACCGATTCTACATTCTACAAAGTCTGATTCTAAAAGACCGATTCTACAAAGTCCGATTCTACAAAGACCGATTCTACAAAAACCAATTATGCAAAAACCCATTCTACAAAGACCGATTCTACAAAGACCGATTCTACAATGACCGATTCTACAAAGTCCGATTCTACAAAGACCGATTCTACAAAAAACAATTATGCAAAAACCCATTATACAAAGACCGATTCTACAATGACCGATTCTACAAAGTCCGATTCTACAAAGACCGATTCTACAAAAAACAATTATGCAAAAACCCATTATACAAAGACCGATTCTACAATGACCGATTCTACAAAGTCCGCTTCTACAAAGACCGATTCTACAAAGTCCGATTCTACAAACACCGTTTCTACAAAAACCAATTATGCAAAAACCCATTATACAAAGACCGATTCTACAATGACCGATTCTACAAAGACCGATTCTACAAAAACCAAATATGCAATGACCGATTCTACAAAGTCCGATTCTACAAAGACCGATTCTACGAAAACCAATTATGCAAAAACCCTTTTTACAAAGACCGATTCTACAATGACCGATTCTACAAAGTCCGATTCTACAAAGACCGATTCTACAAAAACCAATTATACAAAAACCCATTATACAAAGACCGATTCTACAAAGTCCGATTCTACAAAGACCGATTCTACAAAAAACAATTATGCAAAAACCCATTATACAAAGACCGATTCTACAATGACCGATTCTACAAAGTCCGATTCTACAAAGACCGATTCTACAAAGTCCGATTTTACAAAGACCGATTCTACAAAAACCAATTATGCAAAAACCCATTATACAAAGACCGATTCTACAATGACCGATTCTACAAAGACCGATTCTACAATGACCGATTCTACAAAGTCCGATTCTACAAAGACCGATTCTACAAAAACCGATTCTACAAAGACCTATACTACAAAAATCGATTCTACAAAGACCGATTCTACAAAGACCGATTCTACAATGACCGATTCTACAAAGTCCGATTCTACAAAGACCGATTCTACAAAGTCCGATTCTACAAAGACCGATTCTACAAAAACCAATTATGCAAAAACCCATTATACAAAGACCGATTCTACAATGACCGATTCTACAAAGACCGATTCTACAATGACCGATTCTACAAAGTCCGATTCTACAAAGACCGATTCTACGAAAACCAATTATGCAAAAACCCATTATACAAAGACCGATTCTACAATGACCGATTTTACAAAGTCCGATTTTACAAAGACCGATTCTACAAAAACCAATTATACAAAAACCCATTATGCAAAGTCCGATTCTACAAAGAACGATTCTACAAAAACCAATTATGCAAAAACCCATTATGCAAAGACCGATTCTACAAATACCGATTCTACAAAGACCGATTCTACAAAAACCAATTATGCAATGACCGATTCTACAAAGTCCGATTCTACAAAGACCGATTCTACGAAAACCAATTATGCAAAAACCCATTATACAAAGACCGATTCTACAATGACCGATTCAACAAAGTCCGATTCTACAAAGACCGATTCTACAAAAACCAATTATGCAAAAACCCATTATACAAAGTTCGATTCTACAATGACCGATTCTACAAAGTCCGATTCTACAAAGACCGATTCTACAAAGTCCGATTCTACAAAGACCGATTCTACAAAAACTGATTCTACAAAGTCCGATTCTACAAAGACCCATTTTACAAAGTCCGATTCTACGAAGACCGATTCTACAAAAACTAATTATGCAAAAACCCATTATACAAAGACCGATTCTACAATGACCGATTCTACAAAGTCCGATTCTACAAAGACCGATTCTACAAAAAACAATTATGCAAAAACCCATTATACAAAGACCGATTCTACAATGACCGATTCTACAAAGACCGATTCTACAATGACCGATTCTACAAAGTCCGATTCTACAAAGACCGATTCTACAAAAACCGATTCTACAAAGACCTATACTACAAAAATCGATTCTACAAAGACCGATTCTACAAAGACCGATTCTACAATGACCGATTCTACAAAGTCCGATTCTACAAAGACCGATTCTACAAAGTCCGATTCTACAAAGACCGATTCTACAAAAACCAATTATGCAAAAACCCATTATACAAAGACCGATTCTACAATGACCGATTCTACAAAGACCGATTCTACAATGACCGATTCTACAAAGTCCGATTCTACAAAGACCGATTCTACGAAAACCAATTATGCAAAAACCCATTATACAAAGACCGATTCTACAATGACCGATTTTACTAAGTCCGATTTTACAAAGACCGATTCTACAAAAACCAATTATGCAAAAACCCATTATGCAAAGTCCGATTCTACAAAGAACGATTCTACAAAAACCAATTATGCAAAAACCCATTATGCAAAGACCGATTCTGAAATACCGATTCTACAAAGACCGATTCTACAAAAACCAATTATGCAATGACCGATTCTACAAAGTCCGATTCTACAAAGACCGATTCTACGAAAACCAATTATGCAAAAACCCATTATACAAAGACCGATTCTACAATGACCGATTCAACAAAGTCCGATTCTACAAAGACCGATTCTACAAAAACCAATTATGCAAAAACCCATTATACAAAGTTCGATTCTACAATGACCGATTCTACAAAGTCCGATTCTACAAAGACCGATTCTACAAAGTCCGATTCTACAAAGACCGATTCTACAAAAACTGATTCTACAAAGTCCGATTCTATAAAGACCCATTTTACAAAGTCCGATTCTACGAAGACCGATTCTACAAAAACCAATTATGCAAAAACCCATTCTACAAAGACCGATTCTACAAAAACCAATTATGCAATGACCGATTCTACAAAGTCCGATTCTACAAGGACCGATTCTACGAAAACCAATTATGCAAAAACCCATTATACAAAGACCGATTCTACAATGACCGATTCTATAAAGTCCGATTCTACAAAGACCGATTCTACAAAAAACAATTATGCAAAAACCCATTATACAAAGACCGATTCTACAATGACCGATTCTACAAAGTCCGATTCTACAAAGACCGATTCTACAAAGTCCGATTTTACATAGACCGATTCTACAAAAACCAATTATGCAAAAACCCATTATACAAAGACCGATTCTACAATGACCGATTCTACAAAGACCGATTCTACAATGACCGATTCTACAAAGTCCGATTCTACAAAGACCGATTCTACAAAAACCGATTCTACAAAGACCTATACTACAAAAATCGATTCTACAAAGACCGATTCTACAAAGACCGATTCTACAATGACCGATTCTACAAAGTCCGATTCTACAAAGACTGATTCTACAAAAACCGATTCTACAAATACCGATTCTACATTCTACAAAGTCTGATTCTAAAAGACCGATTCTACAAAGTCCGATTCTACAAAGACCGATTCTACAAAAACCAATTATGCAAAAACCCATTCTACAAAGACCGATTCTACAAAGACCGATTCTACAATGACCGATTCTACAAAGTCCGATTCTACAAAGACCGATTCTACAAAAAACAATTATGCAAAAACCCATTATACAAAGACCGATTCTACAATGACCGATTCTACAAAGTCCGCTTCTACAAAGACCGATTCTACAAAGTCCGATTCTACAAACACCGTTTCTACAAAAACCAATTATGCAAAAACCCATTATACAAAGACCGATTCTACAATGACCGATTCTACAAAGACCGATTCTACAAAAACCAAATATGCAATGACCGATTCTACAAAGTCCGATTCTACAAAGACCGATTCTACGAAAACCAATTATGCAAAAACCCTTTTTACAAAGACCGATTCTACAATGACCGATTCTACAAAGTCCGATTCTACAAAGACCGATTCTACAAAAACCAATTATACAAAAACCCATTATACAAAGACCGATTCTACAAAGTCCGATTCTACAAAGACCGATTCTACAAAAAACAATTATGCAAAAACCCATTATACAAAGACCGATTCTACAATGACCGATTCTACAAAGTCCGATTCTACAAAGACCGATTCTACAAAGTCCGATTTTACAAAGACCGATTCTACAAAAACCAATTATGCAAAAACCCATTATACAAAGACCGATTCTACAATGACCGATTCTACAAAGACCGATTCTACAATGACCGATTCTACAAAGTCCGATTCTACAAAGACCGATTCTACAAAAACCGATTCTACAAAGACCTATACTACAAAAATCGATTCTACAAAGACCGATTCTACAAAGACCGATTCTACAATGACCGATTCTACAAAGTCCGATTCTACAAAGACCGATTCTACGAAATCCAATTATGCAAAAACCCATTATACAAAGACCGATTCTACAATGACCGATTTTACAAAGTCCGATTTTACAAAGACCGATTCTACAAAAACCAATTATACAAAAACCCATTATGCAAAGTCCGATTCTACAAAGAACGATTCTACAAAAACCAATTATGCAAAAACCCATTATGCAAAGACCGATTCTACAAATACCGATTCTACAAAGACCGATTCTACAAAAACCAATTATGCAATGACCGATTCTACAAAGTCCGATTCTACAAAGACCGATTCTACGAAAACCAATTATGCAAAAACCCATTTTACAAAGACCGATTCTACAATGACCGATTCAACAAAGTCCGATTCTACAAAGACCGATTCTACAAAAACCAATTATGCAAAAACCCATTATACAAAGTTCGATTCTACAATGACCGATTCTACAAAGTCCGATTCTACAAAGACCGATTCTACAAAGTCCGATTCTACAAAGACCGATTCTACAAAAACTGATTCTACAAAGTCCGATTCTACAAAGACCCATTTTACAAAGTCCGATTCTACGAAGACCGATTCTACAAAAACTAATTATGCAAAAACCCATTATACAAAGACCGATTCTACAATGACCGATTCTACAAAGTCCGATTCTACAAAGACCGATTCTACAAAAAACAATTATGCAAAAACCCATTATACAAAGACCGATTCTACAATGACCGATTCTACAAAGACCGAATCTACAATGACCGATTCTACAAAGTCCGATTCTACAAAGACCGATTCTACAAAAACCGATTCTACAAAGACCTATACTACAAAAATCGATTCTACAAAGACCGATTCTACAAAGACCGATTCTACAATGACCGATTCTACAAAGTCCGATTCTACAAAGACCGATTCTACAAAGTCCGATTCTACAAAGACCGATTCTACAAAAACCAATTATGCAAAAACCCATTATACAAAGACCGATTCTACAATGACCGATTCTACAAAGACCGATTCTACAATGACCGATTCTACAAAGTCCGATTCTACAAAGACCGATTCTACGAAAACCAATTATGCAAAAACCCATTATACAAAGACCGATTCTACAATGACCGATTTTACTAAGTCCGATTTTACAAAGACCGATTCTACAAAAACCAATTATGCAAAAACCCATTATGCAAAGTCCGATTCTACAAAGAACGATTCTACAAAAACCAATTATGCAAAAACCCATTATGCAAAGACCGATTCTGAAATACCGATTCTACAAAGACCGATTCTACAAAAACCAATTATGCAATGACCGATTCTACAAAGTCCGATTCTACAAAGACCGATTCTACGAAAACCAATTATGCAAAAACCCATTATACAAAGACCGATTCTACAATGACCGATTCAACAAAGTCCGATTCTACAAAGACCGATTCTACAAAAACCAATTATGCAAAAACCCATTATACAAAGTTCGATTCTACAATGACCGATTCTACAAAGTCCGATTCTACAAAGACCGATTCTACAAAGTCCGATTCTACAAAGACCGATTCTACAAAAACTGATTCTACAAAGTCCGATTCTATAAAGACCCATTTTACAAAGTCCGATTCTACGAAGACCGATTCTACAAAAACCAATTATGCAAAAACCCATTATACAAAGACCGATTCTACAATGACCGATTATACAAAAACCCATTATACAAAGACCGATTCTACAAAGTCCGATTCTACAAAGACCGATTCTACAAAAAACAATTATGCAAAAACCCATTATACAAAGACCGATTCTACAATGACCGATTCTACAAAGTCCGATTCTACAAAGACCGATTCTACAAAGTCCGATTTTACAAAGACCGATTCTACAAAAACCAATTATGCAATGACCGATTCTACAAAAGACCGATTCTACAATGACCGATTCTACAAAGTCCGATTCTACAAAGACCCATTCTACAAAAACCGATTCTACAAAGACATATACTACAAAAATCGATTCTACAAAGACCGATTCTACAAAGACCGATTCTACAATGACCGATTCTACAAAGTCCGATTCTACAAAGACCGATTCTACAAAAACTGATCCTACAAAGTCCCATTCTACAAAGACCGATTCTACAAAGTCCGATTCTACAAAGACCGATTCTACAAAGACCGATTCTACAAAGACCGATTCTACAAAGTCCGATTCTACAAAGTCCGATTCTACAAAGATCGATTCTACAAAGACCGATTCTACAAAAAACGATTCTACAAAGTCTGTTTCTAAAAGATTGATTCTACAAAGTCCGATTCTACAAAGTCCGATTCTACAAAGACCGATTCTACAAAGACCGATTCTACAAAGACCGATTCTACAAAAACTGATCCTACAAAGTCCCATTCTACAAAGACCGATTCTACAAAGTCCGATTCTACAAAGACCGATTCTACAAAGACCGATTCTACAAAGTCCGATTCTACAAAGACCCATTCTACAAAGTCCGATTCTACAAAGACCGATTCTACAAAGTCCGATTCTACGAAGATCGATTCCACAAAGACCGATTCTACAAAAAACGATTCTACAAAGACCGATTCTACAATGACTGATTCTACATTCTACAAAGTCTGATTCTAAAAGACCGATTCTACAAAGTCCGATTCTACAAATACCGATTCTACAAAGACCGATTCTACAAAAACCAATTATGCAATGACCGATTCTACAAAGTCCGATTCTACAAGGACCGATTCTACGAAAACCAATTATGCAAAAACCCATTATTCAAAGACCGATTCTACAATGACCGATTCAACAAAGTCCGATTCTACAAAGACCGATTCTACAAAAACCAATTATGCAAAAACCCATTATACAAAGTTCGATTCTACAATGACCGATTCTACAAAGTCCGATTCTACAAAGACCGATTCTACAAAGTCCGATTCTACAAAGACCGATTCTACAAAGACCGATTCTACAAAAAACAATTATGCAAAAACCCATTATACAAAGACCGATTCTACAATGACCGATTCTACAAAGACCGATTCTACAATGACCGATTCTACAAAGTCCGATTCTACAAAGACCGATTCTACAAAAACCGATTCTACAAAGACCTATACTACAAAAATCGATTCTACAAAGACCGATTCTACAAAGACCGATTCTACAAAGACCGATTCTACAATGACCGATTTTACAAAGTCCGATTCTACGAAGACCGATTCTACAAAAACCAATTATGCAAAAACCCATTATACAAAGACCGATTCTACAATGACCGATTCTACAAAGTCCGATTCTACAAAGACCGATTCTACAAAAAACAATTATGCAAAAACCCATTATACAAAGACCGATTCTACAATGACCGATTCTACAAAGACCGATTCTACAATGACCGATTCTACAAAGTCCGATTCTACAAAGACCGATTCTACAAAAACCGATTCTTCAAAGACCTATACTACAAAAATCGATTCTACAAAGACCGATTCTACAAAGACCGATTCTACAATGACCGATTCTACAAAGTCCGATTCTACAAAGACCGATTCTACAAAGTCCGATTCTACAAAGACCGATTCTACAAAAACCAATTATGCAAAAACCCATTATACAAAGACCGATTCTACAATGACCGATTCTACAAAGACCGATTCTACAATGACCGATTCTACAAAGTCCGATTCTACAAAGACCGATTCTACGAAAACCAATTATGCAAAAACCCATTATACAAAGTCCGATTCTACAATGACCGATTTTACAAAGTCCGATTTTACAAAGACCGATTCTACAAAAACCAATTATGCAAAAACCCATTATGCAAAGTCCGATTCTACAAAGACCGATTCTACAATGACCGATTTTACAAAGTCCGATTCTACGAAGACCGATTCTACAAAAACCAATTATGCAAAAACCCATTATACAAAGACCGATTCTACAATGACCGATTCTACAAAGTCCGATTCTACAAAGACCGATTCTACAAAAAACAATTATGCAAAAACCCATTATACAAAGACCGATTCTACAATGACCGATTCTACAAAGACCGATTCTACAATGACCGATTCTACAAAGTCCGATTCTACAAAGACCGATTCTACAAAAACCGATTCTACAAAGACCTATACTACAAAAATCGATTCTACAAAGACCGATTCTACAAAGACCGATTCTACAAAGACCGATTCTACAATGACCGATTTTACAAAGTCCGATTCTACGAAGACCGATTCTACAAAAACCAATTATGCAAAAACCCATTATACAAAGACCGATTCTACAATGACCGATTCTACAAAGTCCGATTCTACAAAGACCGATTCTACAAAAAACAATTATGCAAAAACCCATTATACAAAGACCGATTCTACAATGACCGATTCTACAAAGACCGATTCTACAATGACCGATTCTACAAAGTCCGATTCTACAAAGACCGATTCTACAAAAACCGATTCTTCAAAGACCTATACTACAAAAATCGATTCTACAAAGACCGATTCTACAAAGACCGATTCTACAATGACCGATTCTACAAAGTCCGATTCTACAAAGACCGATTCTACAAAGTCCGATTCTACAAAGACCGATTCTACAAAAACCAATTATGCAAAAACCCATTATACAAAGACCGATTCTACAATGACCGATTCTACAAAGACCGATTCTACAATGACCGATTCTACAAAGTCCGATTCTACAAAGACCGATTCTACGAAAACCAATTATGCAAAAACCCATTATACAAAGTCCGATTCTACAATGACCGATTTTACAAAGTCCGATTTTACAAAGACCGATTCTACAAAAACCAATTATGCAAAAACCCATTATGCAAAGTCCGATTCTACAAAGACCGATTCTACAATGACCGATTTTACAAAGTCCGATTCTACGAAGACCGATTCTACAAAAACCAATTATGCAAAAACCCATTATACAAAGACCGATTCTACAATGACCGATTCTACAAAGTCCGATTCTACAAAGACCGATTCTACAAAAAACAATTATGCAAAAACCCATTATACAAAGACCGATTCTACAATGACCGATTCTACAAAGACCGATTCTACAATGACCGATTCTACAAAGTCCGATTCTACAAAGACCGATTCTACAAAAACCGATTCTACAAAGACCTATACTACAAAAATCGATTCTACAAAGACCGATTCTACAAAGACCGATTCTACAATGACCGATTCTACAAAGTCCGATTCTACAAAGACCGATTCTACAAAGTCCGATTCTACAAAGACCGATTCTACAAAAACCAATTATGCAAAAACCCATTATACAAAGACCGATTCTACAATGACCGATTCTACAAAGACCGATTCTACAATGACCGATTCTACAAAGTCCGATTCTACAAAGACCGATTCTACGAAAACCAATTATGCAAAAACCCATTATACAAAGTCCGATTCTACAATGACCGATTTTACAAAGTCCGATTTTACAAAGACCGATTCTACAAAAACCAATTATGCAAAAACCCATTATGCAAAGTCCGATTCTACAAAGACCGATTCTACAATGACCGATTCTACATTCTACAAAGTCTGATTCTAAAAGACCGATTCTACAAAGTCCGATTCTACAAATACCGATTCTACAAAGACCGATTCTACAAAAACCAATTATGCAATGACCGATTCTACAAAGTCCGATTCTACAAGGACCGATTCTACGAAAACCAATTATGCAAAAACCCATTATACAAAGACCGATTCTACAATGACCGATTCAACAAAGTCCGATTCTACAAAGACCGATTCTACAAAAACCAATTATGCAAAAACCCATTATACAAAGTTCGATTCTACAATGACCGATTCTACAAAGTCCGATTCTACAAAGACCGATTCTACAAAGTCCGATTCTACAAAGACCGATTCTACAAAAACCAATTATGCAAAAACCCATTATACAAAGACCGATTCTACAATGACCGATTCTACAAAGACCGATTCTACAATGACCGATTCTACAAAGTCCGATTCAACAAAGTCCGATTCTACAAAGACCGATTCTACAAAAACCAATTATGCAAAAACCCATTATACAAAGTTCGATTCTACAATGACCGATTCTACAAAGTCCGATTCTACAAAGACCGATTCTACAAAGTCCGATTCTACAAAGACCGATTCTACAAAAACTGATTCTACAAAGTCCGATTCTACAAAGACCCATTTTACAAAGTCCGATTCTACGAAGACCGATTCTACAAAAACCAATTATGCAAAAACCCATTATAGAAAGACCGATTCTACAATGACCGATTCTACAAAATCCGATTCTACAAAGACCGATTCTACAAAAAACAATTATGCAAAAACCCATTATACAAAGACCGATTCTACAATGACCGATTCTACAAAGTCCGATTCTACAAAGACCGATTCTACAAAGTCCGATTCTACAAAGACCGATTCTACAAAAACCAATTATGCAAAAACCCATTATACAAAGACCGATTCTACAATGACCGATTCTACAAAGACCGATTCTACAATGACCGATTCTACAAAGTCCGATTCTACAAAGACCCAATCTACAAAAACCGATTCTACAAAGACCTATACTACAAAAATCGATTCTACAAAGACCGATTCTACAAAGACCGATTCTACAATGACCAATTCAACAAAGTCCGATTCTACAAAGACCGATTCTACAAAAACCAATTATGCAAAAACCCATTATACAAAGTTCGATTCTACAATGACCGATTCTACAAAGTCCGATTCTACAAAGACCGATTCTACAAAGTCCGATTCTACAAAGACCGATTATACGAAAACCAATTATGCAAAAACCCATTATACAAAGACCGATTCTACAATGACCGATTCTACAAAGTCCGATTCTACAAAGACCGATTCTACAAAAAACAATTATGCAAAAACCCATTATACAAAGACCGATTCTACAATGACCGATTCTACAAAGTCCGATTCTACAAAGACCGATTCTACAAAGTCCGATTCTACAAAGACCGATTCTACAAAAACCAATTATGCAAAAACCCATTATACAAAGACGGATTCTACAATGACCGATTCTACAAAGACCGATTCTACAAAGACCGATTCTACAATGTCTGATTCTACAAAGACCGATTCTACGAAGTCCGATTCTACAAAGACCGATTCTACAAAGACTGATTCTACAAAAACCGTTTCTACAAATACCGATTCTACAAAGTCCGATTCCACAAAGACCGATTCTACAAAGACCGATTCTACAAAAACTGATCCTACAAAGTCCGATTCTACAAGGACCAATTCTACAAAGTCTGATTCTACAAATACCAATTCTACCAAGACCGATTCTACAAAAACCGATTCTACAAAGTCCGATTCTACAAAGACCGATTCTACAATGACCGATTCTACAAAGTCCGATTCTACAAAGAACGATTCTACGAGAACCAATTATGCAAAAACCCATTATACAAAGACCGATTCTACAATGACCGATTCTACAAAGTCCGATTTTACAAAGAACGATTCTACAAAAATCGATTTTTCAAAGACCGATTCTACAAAGACCGATTCTACAATGACCGATTCTACAAAGTCCGATTTTACAAAGGCCGATTCTACAAAAACCAATTATGCAAAAACCCATTATGCAAAGACCGATTCTACAAATACCGATTCTACAAAGACCGATTCTACAAAAACCAAATATGCAATGACCGATTCTACAAAGTCCGATTCTACAAAGACCGATTCTACGAAAACCAATTATGCAAAAACCCTTTTTACAAAGACCGATTCTACAATAACCGATTCTACAAAGTCCGATTCTACAAAGACCGATTCTACAAAAACCAATTATACAAAAACCCATTATACAAAGACCGATTCTACAATGACCAATTCTACAAAGTCCAATTCTACAAAGACCGATTCTACAAAGTCCGATTCTACAAAGACCGATTCTACAAAAACCAATTATGCAAAAACCCATTATACAAAGACCAATTCTACAATGACCGATTCTACAAAGACCGATTCTACAAAGACCGATTCTACAAAGTCCGATTCTACAAAGACCGATTCTACAAAAACCGATTCTACAAAGACCTATACTACAAAAATCGATTCTACAAAGACCGATTCTACAAAGACCGATTCTACAATGACCGATTCTACAAAGTCCGATTCTACAAAGACCGATTCTAGAAAGTCCGATTCTACAAAGACCGATTCTACAAAAACCAATTATACAAAAACCCATTATACAAAGACCGATTCTACAATGACCGATTCTACAAAGACCGATTCTACAATGACCGATTCTACAAAGTCCGATTCTACAAAGACCGATTCTACGAAAACCAATTATGCAAAAACCTATTATACAAAGACCGATTCTACAATGACCGATTTTACAAAGTCCGATTCTACAAAAACCGATTCTACAAAAACCGATTCTACAAAAACCGATTCTACAAAGACTGATTCTACAATGACCGATTCTACAAAGTCTGATTCTACAAAGACCGATTCTACAATGTCCGATTCTACAAAGACCGATTCTACAAAGTCCGATTCTACAAAGACCGATTCTACGAAGACTGATTCTACAAAAACCGATTCTATAAATACCTATTCCAGTTTCTACAAAGTCCGATTCTAAAAAGACCGATTCTACAAAGACCGATTCTACAATGTCTGATTCTACAATGACCGATTCTACGAAGTCCGATTCTACAAAGACCGATTCTACAAAGACTGATTCTACAAAAACCGTTTCTACAAATACCGATTCTACAAAGTCCGATTCCACAAAGACCGATTCTACAAAGACCGATTCTACAAAGTCCGATTCTACAAAGAACGATTCTACGAGAACCAATTATGCAAAAACCCATTATACAAAGACCGATTCTACAATGACCGATTCTACAAAGTCCGATTTTACAAAGAACGATTCTACAAAAATCGATTTTTCAAAGACCGATTCTACAAAGACCGATTCTACAATGACCGATTCTACAAAGTCCGATTTTACAAAGGCCGATTCTACAAAAACCAATTATGCAAAAACCCATTATGCAAAGACCGATTCTACAAATACCGATTCTACAAAGACCGATTCTACAAAAACCAAATATGCAATGACCGATTCTACAAAGTCCGATTCTACAAAGACCGATTCTACGAAAACCAATTATGCAAAAACCCTTTTTACAAAGACCGATTCTACAATAACCGATTCTACAAAGTCCGATTCTACAAAGACCGATTCTACAAAAACCAATTATACAAAAACCCATTATACAAAGACCGATTCTACAATGACCGATTCTACAAAGACCGATTCTACAATGACCGATTCTACAAAGTCCGATTCTACAAAGACCGATTCTACGAAAACCAATTATGCAAAAACCTATTATACAAAGACCGATTCTACAATGACCGATTTTACAAAGTCCGATTCTACAAAAACCGATTCTACAAAAACCGATTCTACAAAAACCGATTCTACAAAGACTGATTCTACAATGACCGATTCTACAAAGTCTGATTCTACAAAGACCGATTCTACAATGTCCGATTCTACAAAGACCGATTCTACAAAGTCCGATTCTACAAAGACCGATTCTACGAAGACTGATTCTACAAAAACCGATTCTATAAATACCTATTCCAGTTTCTACAAAGTCCGATTCTAAAAAGACCGATTCTACAAAGACCGATTCTACAATGTCTGATTCTACAATGACCGATTCTACGAAGTCCGATTCTACAAAGACCGATTCTACAAAGACTGATTCTACAAAAACCGTTTCTACAAATACCGATTCTACAAAGTCCGATTCCACAAAGACCGATTCTACAAAGACCGATTCTACAAAGTCCGATTCTACAAAGAACGATTCTACGAGAACCAATTATGCAAAAACCCATTATACAAAGACCGATTCTACAATGACCGATTCTACAAAGTCCGATTTTACAAAGAACGATTCTACAAAAATCGATTTTTCAAAGACCGATTCTACAAAGACCGATTCTACAATGACCGATTCTACAAAGTCCGATTTTACAAAGGCCGATTCTACAAAAACCAATTATGCAAAAACCCATTATGCAAAGACCGATTCTACAAATACCGATTCTACAAAGACCGATTCTACAAAAACCAAATATGCAATGACCGATTCTACAAAGTCCGATTCTACAAAGACCGATTCTACGAAAACCAATTATGCAAAAACCCTTTTTACAAAGACCGATTCTACAATAACCGATTCTACAAAGTCCGATTCTACAAAGACCGATTCTACAAAGTCCGATTCTACAAAGACCGATTCTACAAAAACCAATTATGCAAAAACCCATTATACAAAGACGGA
The DNA here is from genome assembly GCA_037103525.1 of Ganaspis brasiliensis. Taxonomy (NCBI): domain Eukaryota; kingdom Metazoa; phylum Arthropoda; class Insecta; order Hymenoptera; family Figitidae; genus Ganaspis; species Ganaspis brasiliensis. Next base: position 98,629 of record JAZKLR010000282.1, on the reverse strand, counting down.
TTCTACAATGACCGATTCTACAAAGACCGATTCTACAAAGACCGATTCTACAATGTCTGATTCTACAAAGACCGATTCTACGAAGTCCGATTCTACAAAGACCGATTCTACAAAGACTGATTCTACAAAAACCGTTTCTACAAATACCGATTCTACAAAGTCCGATTCCACAAAGACCGATTCTACAAAGACCGATTCTACAAAAACTGATCCTACAAAGTCCGATTCTACAAGGACCAATTCTACAAAGTCTGATTCTACAAATACCAATTCTACCAAGACCGATTCTACAAAAACCGATTCTACAAATATCGATTCTACAAAGTCCGATTCCACAAAGACCGATTCTACAAAGTCCGATTCTACAAAGACCGATTCTACATAAACCAATTATGCAAAAACCCATTCAACAAAGACCGATTCTACAAAAAACGATTCTACAAAGACCGATTCTACAATGACCGATTCTACATTCTACAAAGTCTGATTCTAAAAGACCGATTCTACAAAGTCCGATTCTACAAAGTCCGATTCTACAAAGACCGATTCTACAATGACCGATTCTACAAAGTCCGATTCTACAAAGAACGATTCTACGAGAACCAATTATGCAAAAACCCATTATACAAAGACCGATTCTACAATGACCGATTCTACAAAGTCCGATTTTACAAAGAACGATTCTACAAAAATCGATTTTTCAAAGACCGATTCTACAAAGACCGATTCTACAATGACCGATTCTACAAAGTCCGATTTTACAAAGGCCGATTCTACAAAAACCAATTATGCAAAAACCCATTATGCAAAGACCGATTCTACAAATACCGATTCTACAAAGACCGATTCTACAAAAACCAAATATGCAATGACCGATTCTACAAAGTCCGATTCTACAAAGACCGATTCTACGAAAACCAATTATGCAAAAACCCTTTTTACAAAGACCGATTCTACAATAACCGATTCTACAAAGTCCGATTCTACAAAGACCGATTCTACAAAAACCAATTATACAAAAACCCATTATACAAAGACCGATTCTACAATGACCAATTCTACAAAGTCCAATTCTACAAAGACCGATTCTACAAAGTCCGATTCTACAAAGACCGATTCTACAAAAACCAATTATGCAAAAACCCATTATACAAAGACCAATTCTACAATGACCGATTCTACAAAGACCGATTCTACAAAGACCGATTCTACAAAGTCCGATTCTACAAAGACCGATTCTACAAAAACCGATTCTACAAAGACCTATACTACAAAAATCGATTCTACAAAGACCGATTCTACAAAGACCGATTCTACAATGACCGATTCTACAAAGTCCGATTCTACAAAGACCGATTCTAGAAAGTCCGATTCTACAAAGACCGATTCTACAAAAACCAATTATACAAAAACCCATTATACAAAGACCGATTCTACAATGACCGATTCTACAAAGACCGATTCTACAATGACCGATTCTACAAAGTCCGATTCTACAAAGACCGATTCTACGAAAACCAATTATGCAAAAACCTATTATACAAAGACCGATTCTACAATGACCGATTTTACAAAGTCCGATTCTACAAAAACCGATTCTACAAAAACCGATTCTACAAAAACCGATTCTACAAAGACTGATTCTACAATGACCGATTCTACAAAGTCTGATTCTACAAAGACCGATTCTACAATGTCCGATTCTACAAAGACCGATTCTACAAAGTCCGATTCTACAAAGACCGATTCTACGAAGACTGATTCTACAAAAACCGATTCTATAAATACCTATTCCAGTTTCTACAAAGTCCGATTCTAAAAAGACCGATTCTACAAAGACCGATTCTACAATGTCTGATTCTACAATGACCGATTCTACGAAGTCCGATTCTACAAAGACCGATTCTACAAAGACTGATTCTACAAAAACCGTTTCTACAAATACCGATTCTACAAAGTCCGATTCCACAAAGACCGATTCTACAAAGACCGATTCTACAAAGTCCGATTCTACAAAGAACGATTCTACGAGAACCAATTATGCAAAAACCCATTATACAAAGACCGATTCTACAATGACCGATTCTACAAAGTCCGATTTTACAAAGAACGATTCTACAAAAATCGATTTTTCAAAGACCGATTCTACAAAGACCGATTCTACAATGACCGATTCTACAAAGTCCGATTTTACAAAGGCCGATTCTACAAAAACCAATTATGCAAAAACCCATTATGCAAAGACCGATTCTACAAATACCGATTCTACAAAGACCGATTCTACAAAAACCAAATATGCAATGACCGATTCTACAAAGTCCGATTCTACAAAGACCGATTCTACGAAAACCAATTATGCAAAAACCCTTTTTACAAAGACCGATTCTACAATAACCGATTCTACAAAGTCCGATTCTACAAAGACCGATTCTACAAAAACCAATTATACAAAAACCCATTATACAAAGACCGATTCTACAATGACCAATTCTACAAAGTCCAATTCTACAAAGACCGATTCTACAAAGTCCGATTCTACAAAGACCGATTCTACAAAAACCAATTATGCAAAAACCCATTATACAAAGACCAATTCTACAATGACCGATTCTACAAAGACCGATTCTACAAAGACCGATTCTACAAAGTCCGATTCTACAAAGACCGATTCTACAAAAACCGATTCTACAAAGACCTATACTACAAAAATCGATTCTACAAAGACCGATTCTACAAAGACCGATTCTACAATGACCGATTCTACAAAGTCCGATTCTACAAAGACCGATTCTAGAAAGTCCGATTCTACAAAGACCGATTCTACAAAAACCAATTATACAAAAACCCATTATACAAAGACCGATTCTACAATGACCGATTCTACAAAGACCGATTCTACAATGACCGATTCTACAAAGTCCGATTCTACAAAGACCGATTCTACAATGACCGATTCTACAATGACCGATTTTACAAAGTCCGATTCTACAAAAACCGATTCTACAAAAACCGATTCTACAAAAACCGATTCTACAAAGACTGATTCTACAATGACCGATTCTACAAAGTCTGATTCTACAAAGACCGATTCTACAATGTCCGATTCTACAAAGACCGATTCTACAAAGTCCGATTCTACAAAGACCGATTCTACGAAGACTGATTCTACAAAAACCGATTCTATAAATACCTATTCCAGTTTCTACAAAGTCCGATTCTAAAAAGACCGATTCTACAAAGACCGATTCTACAATGTCTGATTCTACAATGACCGATTCTACGAAGTCCGATTCTACAAAGACCGATTCTACAAAGACTGATTCTACAAAAACCGTTTCTACAAATACCGATTCTACAAAGTCCGATTCCACAAAGACCGATTCTACAAAGACCGATTCTACAAAAACTGATCCTACAAAGTCCGATTCTACAAGGACCAATTCTACAAAGTCTGATTCTACAAATACCAATTCTACCAAGACCGATTCTACAAAAACCGATTCTACAAATATCGATTCTACAAAGTCCGATTCCACAAAGACCGATTCTACAAAGTCCGATTCTACAAAGACCGATTCTACATAAACCAATTATGCAAAAACCCATTCTACAAAGACCGATTCTACAAAAAACGATTCTACAAAGACCGATTCTACAATGACCGATTCTACATTCTACAAAGTCTGATTCTAAAAGACCGATTCTACAAAGTCCGATTCTACAAAGTCCGATTCTACAAAGACCGATTCTACAAAGACTGATTCTACAAAAACCGATTATACAAAAACCGATTCTACAAATACCGATTCTACATTCTACAAAGTCGGATTCTAAAAGACCGATTCTACAAAGTCCGATTCTACAAAGTCCGATTCTACAAAGACCGATTCTACAAAGACTGATTCTACAAAAACCGATTCTACAAATACCGATTCTACATTCTACAAAGTCTGATTCTAAAAGACCGATTCTACAATGTCCGATTCTACAAAGTCCGATTCTACAAAGACCGATTCTACAAAGTCCGATTCTACAAAGACCGATTCTACAAAAACCAATTATGCAAAAACCCATTATACAAAGACCGATTCTACAATGACCGATTCTACAAAGACCGATTCTACAAAGACCGATTCTACAATGTCTGATTCTACAAAGACCGATTCTACGAAGTCCGATTCTACAAAGACCGATTCTACAAAGACTGATTCTACAAAAACCGTTTCTACAAATACCGATTCTACAAAGTCCGATTCCACAAAGACCGATTCTACAAAGACCGATTCTACAAAAACTGATCCTACAAAGTCCGATTCTACAAGGACCAATTCTACAAAGTCTGATTCTACAAATACCAATTCTACCAAGACCGATTCTACAAAAACCGATTCTACAAATATCGATTCTACAAAGTCCGATTCCACAAAGACCGATTCTACAAAGTCCGATTCTACAAAGACCGATTCTACATAAACCAATTATGCAAAAACCCATTCTACAAAGACCGATTCTACAAAAAACGATTCTACAAAGACCGATTCTACAATGACCGATTCTACATTCTACAAAGTCTGATTCTAAAAGACCGATTCTACAAAGTCCGATTCTACAAAGTCCGATTCTACAAAGACCGATTCTACAATGACCGATTCTACAAAGTCCGATTCTACAAAGAACGATTCTACGAGAACCAATTATGCAAAAACCCATTATACAAAGACCGATTCTACAATGACCGATTCTACAAAGTCCGATTTTACAAAGAACGATTCTACAAAAATCGATTTTTCAAAGACCGATTCTACAAAGACCGATTCTACAATGACCGATTCTACAAAGTCCGATTTTACAAAGGCCGATTCTACAAAAACCAATTATGCAAAAACCCATTATGCAAAGACCGATTCTACAAATACCGATTCTACAAAGACCGATTCTACAAAAACCAAATATGCAATGACCGATTCTACAAAGTCCGATTCTACAAAGACCGATTCTACGAAAACCAATTATGCAAAAACCCTTTTTACAAAGACCGATTCTACAATAACCGATTCTACAAAGTCCGATTCTACAAAGACCGATTCTACAAAAACCAATTATACAAAAACCCATTATACAAAGACCGATTCTACAATGACCAATTCTACAAAGTCCAATTCTACAAAGACCGATTCTACAAAGTCCGATTCTACAAAGACCGATTCTACAAAAACCAATTATGCAAAAACCCATTATACAAAGACCAATTCTACAATGACCGATTCTACAAAGACCGATTCTACAAAGACCGATTCTACAAAGTCCGATTCTACAAAGACCGATTCTACAAAAACCGATTCTACAAAGACCTATACTACAAAAATCGATTCTACAAAGACCGATTCTACAAAGACCGATTCTACAATGACCGATTCTACAAAGTCCGATTCTACAAAGACCGATTCTAGAAAGTCCGATTCTACAAAGACCGATTCTACAAAAACCAATTATACAAAAACCCATTATACAAAGACCGATTCTACAATGACCGATTCTACAAAGACCGATTCTACAATGACCGATTCTACAAAGTCCGATTCTACAAAGACCGATTCTACGAAAACCAATTATGCAAAAACCTATTATACAAAGACCGATTCTACAATGACCGATTTTACAAAGTCCGATTCTACAAAAACCGATTCTACAAAAACCGATTCTACAAAAACCGATTCTACAAAGACTGATTCTACAATGACCGATTCTACAAAGTCTGATTCTACAAAGACCGATTCTACAATGTCCGATTCTACAAAGACCGATTCTACAAAGTCCGATTCTACAAAGACCGATTCTACGAAGACTGATTCTACAAAAACCGATTCTATAAATACCTATTCCAGTTTCTACAAAGTCCGATTCTAAAAAGACCGATTCTACAAAGACCGATTCTACAATGTCTGATTCTACAATGACCGATTCTACGAAGTCCGATTCTACAAAGACCGATTCTACAAAGACTGATTCTACAAAAACCGTTTCTACAAATACCGATTCTACAAAGTCCGATTCCACAAAGACCGATTCTACAAAGACCGATTCTACAAAAACTGATCCTACAAAGTCCGATTCTACAAGGACCAATTCTACAAAGTCTGATTCTACAAATACCAATTCTACCAAGACCGATTCTACAAAAACCGATTCTACAAATATCGATTCTACAAAGTCCGATTCCACAAAGACCGATTCTACAAAGTCCGATTCTACAAAGACCGATTCTACATAAACCAATTATGCAAAAACCCATTCTACAAAGACCGATTCTACAAAAAACGATTCTACAAAGACCGATTCTACAATGACCGATTCTACATTCTACAAAGTCTGATTCTAAAAGACCGATTCTACAAAGTCCGATTCTACAAAGTCCGATTCTACAAAGACCGATTCTACAAAGACTGATTCTACAAAAACCGATTATACAAAAACCGATTCTACAAATACCGATTCTACATTCTACAAAGTCGGATTCTAAAAGACCGATTCTACAAAGTCCGATTCTACAAAGTCCGATTCTACAAAGACCGATTCTACAAAGACTGATTCTACAAAAACCGATTCTACAAATACCGATTCTACATTCTACAAAGTCTGATTCTAAAAGACCGATTCTACAATGTCCGATTCTACAAAGTCCGATTCTACAAAGACCGATTCTACAAAAACCGATTCGACAAAGACCGATTCTACAAAAACCGATTCCACAAAGTCCGATTCTACAAAGACCGATTCTACAAAGACCGATTCTACAAAAATCGATTCTAAAAGACCGATTCTACAAAGTCCGATTCTACAAAGTCCGATTCTACAAAGACCGATTCTACAAAGACTGATTCTACAAAAACCGATTCTACAAATACCGATTCTACATTCTACAAAGTCTGATTCTAAAAGACCGATTCTACAATGTCCGATTCTACAAAGTCCGATTCTACAAAGACCGATTCTACAAAAACCGATTCGACAAAGACCGATTCTACAAAAACCGATTCCACAAAGTCCGATTCTACAAAGACCGATTCTACAAAGACCGATTCTACAAAAATCGATTCAACAAAGACCGATTCTACAAAAACCAATTATGCAAAAACACATTCTACAAAGACCGATTCTACAAAAAACGATTCTACAAAGACCGATTCTAAAATGACCGATTCTACAAATACCGATTCAACATTCTACAAAGTCCGATTCTAAAAAACCGATTCTACAAAGTCCAATTCTACAAAGACCGATTCTACAAAGACCGATACTACAATGACCGATTCTACAAAGTCCGATTCTACAAAGACCGATTCTACAAAAACCAATTATGCAAAAACCCATTCTACAAAGTCCGCTTCTACAAAGACCGATTCTACAAAGACCGATTCTACAAAAACTGATCCTACAAAGTCCGCTTCTACAAAGACCGATTCTACAAAGACCGATTCTAAAAAGACCGATTCTACAAAGTCCGATTCTACAAAGTCCGATTCTACAATGACCGATTCTACAAAGTCAGATTCTACAAAGACCGATTCTACAAAAACCAATTATGCAAAAACCCATTCTACAAAGACCAAGTCTACAAAAAACGATTCTACAAAAACCGATTCTACAAAGTCTGATTCTAAAAGACCGATTCTACAAAGTCCGATTCTACAAAGACCGATTCTACAAAGACTGATTCTACAAAAACCGATTCTACAAATACCGATTCTACATTCTACAAAGTCTGATTCTAAAAGACCGATTCTACAAAGTCCGATTCTACAAAGTCCGATTCTACAAAGACCGATTCTACAAAAACCGATTTGACAAAGACCGATTCTACAAAGACTGATTCTACAAAAACCGATTCTACAAATACCGATTTTACATTCTACAAAGTCTGATTCTAAAAGACCGATTCTACAAAGTCTGATTCTAAAAGACCGATTCTACAAAGTCCGATTCTACAAAAACCGATTCTACAAAAACCAATTATGCAAAAACCCATTCTACAAAGACCGATTCTACAAAGACTGATTCTACAAAAACCGATTCTGCAAATACCGATTCTACATTCTACAAAGTCTGATTCTAAAAGACCGATTCTACAAAGTCCGATTCTACAAAGACCGATTCTACAAAGTCCGATTTTACAAAGACCGATTCTACAAAAACCAATTATGCAAAAACCCATTCTACAAAGACCGATTCTACAAAGACTGATTCTACAAAAACCGATTCTACAAATACCGATTCTACATTCTACAAAGTCTGATTCTAAAAGACCGATTCTACAAAGTCCGATTCTACAAAGACCGATTCTACAAAAACCAATTATGCAAAAACCCATTCTACAAAGTCCGCTTCTACAAAGACCGATTCTACAAAGACCGATTCTACAAAAACTGATCCTAAAAAGTCCACTTCTACAAAGACCGATTCTACAAAGACCGATTCTAAAAAGACCGATTCTACAAAGTCCGATTCTACAAAGACCGATTCTACAAAAACCAATTATGCAAAAACCTATTCTACAAAGACGGATTCTACAAACACTGATTCTACAAATACCGATTTTACAAATACGGATATTACAAAGTCCGATTCTACAAAGACCGATTCTACAAAGACCGATTCTAGAAAAACTGACCCTACAAAGTCCGCTTCTACAAAGACCGATTCTACAAAGACCGATTCTAAAAAGACTGATTCTACAAAGTCCGATTCTACAAAGACCGATTCTACAAAGACCGACTCTACAAAAACTGATCCTACAAAGTCCCATTCTACAAAGACCGATTCTACAAAGTCCGATTCTACAAAGACCCATTCTACAAAGTCCGATTCTACAAAGATCGAATCTACAAAAACCGATTCTACAAAGACCGACTCTACAAAGTCCGATTCTACAATGACCGATTCTACAAAGTCAGATTCTACAAAGACCGATTCTACAAAAACCAATTATGCAAAAACCCATTCTACAAAGACCAAGTCTACAAAAAACGATTCTACAAAAACCGATTCTACAAATACCGATTCTACATTCTACAAAGTCTGATTCTAAAAGACCGATTCTACAAAGTCTGATTCTAAAAGACCGATTCTACAAAGTCCGATTCTACAAAGACCGATTCTACAAAGACTGATTCTACAAAAACCGATTCTACAAATACCGATTCTACATTCTACAAAGTCTGATTCTAAAAGACCGATTCTACAAAGTCCGATTCTACAAAGTCCGATTCTACAAAGACCGATTCTACAAAAACCGATTTGACAAAGACCGATTCTACAAAGACTGATTCTACAAAAACCGATTCTACAAATACCGATTTTACATTCTACAAAGTCTGATTCTAAAAGACCGATTCTACAAAGTCTGATTCTAAAAGACCGATTCTACAAAGTCCGATTCTACAAAAACCGATTCTACAAAAACCAATTATGCAAAAACCCATTCTACAAAGACCGATTCTACAAAGACTGATTCTACAAAAACCGATTCTGCAAATACCGATTCTACATTCTACAAAGTCTGATTCTAAAAGACCGATTCTACAAAGTCCGATTCTACAAAGTCCGATTCTACAAAGACCGATTCTACAATGACCGATTCTACAAAGTCCGATTCTACAAAGAACGATTCTACGAGAACCAATTATGCAAAAACCCATTATACAAAGACCGATTCTACAATGACCGATTCTACAAAGTCCGATTTTACAAAGAACGATTCTACAAAAATCGATTTTTCAAAGACCGATTCTACAAAGACCGATTCTACAATGACCGATTCTACAAAGTCCGATTTTACAAAGGCCGATTCTACAAAAACCAATTATGCAAAAACCCATTATGCAAAGACCGATTCTACAAATACCGATTCTACAAAGACCGATTCTACAAAAACCAAATATGCAATGACCGATTCTACAAAGTCCGATTCTACAAAGACCGATTCTACGAAAACCAATTATGCAAAAACCCTTTTTACAAAGACCGATTCTACAATAACCGATTCTACAAAGTCCGATTCTACAAAGACCGATTCTACAAAAACCAATTATACAAAAACCCATTATACAAAGACCGATTCTACAATGACCAATTCTACAAAGTCCAATTCTACAAAGACCGATTCTACAAAGTCCGATTCTACAAAGACCGATTCTACAAAAACCAATTATGCAAAAACCCATTATACAAAGACCAATTCTACAATGACCGATTCTACAAAGACCGATTCTACAAAGACCGATTCTACAAAGTCCGATTCTACAAAGACCGATTCTACAAAAACCGATTCTACAAAGACCTATACTACAAAAATCGATTCTACAAAGACCGATTCTACAAAGACCGATTCTACAATGACCGATTCTACAAAGTCCGATTCTACAAAGACCGATTCTAGAAAGTCCGATTCTACAAAGACCGATTCTACAAAAACCAATTATACAAAAACCCATTATACAAAGACCGATTCTACAATGACCGATTCTACAAAGACCGATTCTACAATGACCGATTCTACAAAGTCCGATTCTACAAAGACCGATTCTACGAAAACCAATTATGCAAAAACCTATTATACAAAGACCGATTCTACAATGACCGATTTTACAAAGTCCGATTCTACAAAAACCGATTCTACAAAAACCGATTCTACAAAAACCGATTCTACAAAGACTGATTCTACAATGACCGATTCTACAAAGTCTGATTCTACAAAGACCGATTCTACAATGTCCGATTCTACAAAGACCGATTCTACAAAGTCCGATTCTACAAAGACCGATTCTACGAAGACTGATTCTACAAAAACCGATTCTATAAATACCTATTCCAGTTTCTACAAAGTCCGATTCTAAAAAGACCGATTCTACAAAGACCGATTCTACAATGTCTGATTCTACAATGACCGATTCTACGAAGTCCGATTCTACAAAGACCGATTCTACAAAGACTGATTCTACAAAAACCGTTTCTACAAATACCGATTCTACAAAGTCCGATTCCACAAAGACCGATTCTACAAAGACCGATTCTACAAAAACTGATCCTACAAAGTCCGATTCTACAAGGACCAATTCTACAAAGTCTGATTCTACAAATACCAATTCTACCAAGACCGATTCTACAAAAACCGATTCTACAAATATCGATTCTACAAAGTCCGATTCCACAAAGACCGATTCTACAAAGTCCGATTCTACAAAGACCGATTCTACATAAACCAATTATGCAAAAACCCATTCTACAAAGACCGATTCTACAAAAAACGATTCTACAAAGACCGATTCTACAATGACCGATTCTACATTCTACAAAGTCTGATTCTAAAAGACCGATTCTACAAAGTCCGATTCTACAAAGTCCGATTCTACAAAGACCGATTCTACAAAGACTGATTCTACAAAAACCGATTATACAAAAACCGATTCTACAAATACCGATTCTACATTCTACAAAGTCGGATTCTAAAAGACCGATTCTACAAAGTCCGATTCTACAAAGTCCGATTCTACAAAGACCGATTCTACAAAGACTGATTCTACAAAAACCGATTCTACAAATACCGATTCTACATTCTACAAAGTCTGATTCTAAAAGACCGATTCTACAATGTCCGATTCTACAAAGTCCGATTCTACAAAGACCGATTCTACAAAAACCGATTCGACAAAGACCGATTCTACAAAAACCGATTCCACAAAGTCCGATTCTACAAAGACCGATTCTACAAAGACCGATTCTACAAAAATCGATTCTAAAAGACCGATTCTACAAAGTCCGATTCTACAAAGTCCGATTCTACAAAGACCGATTCTACAAAGACTGATTCTACAAAAACCGATTCTACAAATACCGATTCTACATTCTACAAAGTCTGATTCTAAAAGACCGATTCTACAATGTCCGATTCTACAAAGTCCGATTCTACAAAGACCGATTCTACAAAAACCGATTCGACAAAGACCGATTCTACAAAAACCGATTCCACAAAGTCCGATTCTACAAAGACCGATTCTACAAAGACCGATTCTACAAAAATCGATTCAACAAAGACCGATTCTACAAAAACCAATTATGCAAAAACACATTCTACAAAGACCGATTCTACAAAAAACGATTCTACAAAGACCGATTCTAAAATGACCGATTCTACAAATACCGATTCAACATTCTACAAAGTCCGATTCTAAAAAACCGATTCTACAAAGTCCGATTCTACAAAGACCGATTCTACAAAGACCGATACTACAATGACCGATTCTACAAAGTCCGATTCTACAAAGACCGATTCTACAAAAACCAATTATGCAAAAACCCATTCTACAAAGTCCGCTTCTACAAAGACCGATTCTACAAAGACCGATTCTACAAAAACTGATCCTACAAAGTCCGCTTCTACAAAGACCGATTCTACAAAGACCGATTCTAAAAAGACCGATTCTACAAAGTCCGATTCTACAAAGTCCGATTCTACAATGACCGATTCTACAAAGTCAGATTCTACAAAGACCGATTCTACAAAAACCAATTATGCAAAAACCCATTCTACAAAGACCAAGTCTACAAAAAACGATTCTACAAAAACCGATTCTACAAATACCGATTCTACATTCTACAAAGTCTGATTCTAAAAGACCGATTCTACAAAGTCTGATTCTAAAAGACCGATTCTACAAAGTCCGATTCTACAAAGACCGATTCTACAAAGACTGATTCTACAAAAACCGATTCTACAAATACCGATTCTACATTCTACAAAGTCTGATTCTAAAAGACCGATTCTACAAAGTCCGATTCTACAAAGTCCGATTCTACAAAGACCGATTCTACAAAAACCGATTTGACAAAGACCGATTCTACAAAGACTGATTCTACAAAAACCGATTCTACAAATACCGATTTTACATTCTACAAAGTCTGATTCTAAAAGACCGATTCTACAAAGTCTGATTCTAAAAGACCGATTCTACAAAGTCCGATTCTACAAAAACCGATTCTACAAAAACCAATTATGCAAAAACCCATTCTACAAAGACCGATTCTACAAAGACTGATTCTACAAAAACCGATTCTGCAAATACCGATTCTACATTCTACAAAGTCTGATTCTAAAAGACCGATTCTACAAAGTCCGATTCTACAAAGACCGATTCTACAAAGTCCGATTTTACAAAGACCGATTCTACAAAAACCAATTATGCAAAAACCCATTCTACAAAGACCGATTCTACAAAGACTGATTCTACAAAAACCGATTCTACAAATACCGATTCTACATTCTACAAAGTCTGATTCTAAAAGACCGATTCTACAAAGTCCGATTCTACAAAGACCGATTCTACAAAAACCAATTATGCAAAAACCCATTCTACAAAGTCCGCTTCTACAAAGACCGATTCTACAAAGACCGATTCTACAAAAACTGATCCTAAAAAGTCCACTTCTACAAAGACCGATTCTACAAAGACCGATTCTAAAAAGACCGATTCTACAAAGTCCGATTCTACAAAGACCGATTCTACAAAAACCAATTATGCAAAAACCTATTCTACAAAGACGGATTCTACAAACACTGATTCTACAAATACCGATTTTACAAATACGGATATTACAAAGTCCGATTCTACAAAGACCGATTCTACAAAGACCGATTCTAGAAAAACTGACCCTACAAAGTCCGCTTCTACAAAGACCGATTCTACAAAGACCGATTCTAAAAAGACTGATTCTACAAAGTCCGATTCTACAAAGACCGATTCTACAAAGACCGACTCTACAAAAACTGATCCTACAAAGTCCCATTCTACAAAGACCGATTCTACAAAGTCCGATTCTACAAAGACCCATTCTACAAAGTCCGATTCTACAAAGATCGAATCTACAAAAACCGATTCTACAAAGACCGACTCTACAAAAACTGATCCTACAAAGTCCCATTCTACAAAGACCGATTCTACAAAGTCCGATTCTACAAAGTTCGATTCTACAAACACCGATTCTACAAAGACCGATTCTACAAAAACCAATTCTACAAAGACCGATTCTACGAAAACCGATTCTACAAAAACCGATTCTATAAAGACCGATTCTACAAAGTCCGATTCTACAATGACATAAAACAATAATTTATGAAAAAAATCTACAAAAACTGATCCTACAAAATCTGATTCTAAAAGACCGATTCTACAAAGTCCGATTCTACAAAGACCGATTCTACAAAGACCGATTCTACAAAAACTGATCCTACAAAGTCCCATTCTACAAAGACCGATTCTACAAAGTCCGATTCTACAAAGTCCGATTCTACAAACACCGATTCTACAAAGACCGATTCTACAAAAACCAATTCTACAAAGACCGATTCTACAAAGACTGATTCTACAAAAACCGATTCTACAAAGTCCGATTCTACAAAGACCGATTCTACAATGACCGATTCTACCAAAACTGATCCTACAAAGTCCGATTCTACAAAGTCCGATTCTACAAAGTCCGATTCTACAAAGACCGATTCTACAAAAACCGATTCGACAAAGACCGATTCTACAAAGACTGATTCTACAAAAACCGATTCTACAAATACCGATTTTACATTCTACAAAGTCTGATTCTAAAAGACCGATTCTACAAAGTCTGATTCTAAAAGACCGATTCTACAAAGTCCGATTCTACAAAGACCGATTCTACAAAAACCAATTATGCAAAAACCCATTCTACAAAGACCGATTATGCAAAAACCCATTCTACAAAGACCGATTCTACAAAGACTGATTCTACAAAAACCGATTCTACAAATACCGATTCTACATTCTACAAAGTCTGATTCTAAAAGACCGATTCTACAAAGTCCGATTCTACAAAGACCGATTCTACAAAAACCAATTATGCAAAAACCCATTCTACAAAGTCCGCTTCTACAAAGACCGATTCTACAAAGACCGATTCTACAAAAACTGATCCTACAAAGTCCGCTTCTACAAAGACCGATTCTACAAAGACCGATTCTAAAAAGACCGATTCTACAAAGTCCGATTCTACAAAGACCGATTCTACAAAAACCAATTATGCAAAAACCTATTCTACAAAGACGGATTCTACAAACACTGATTCTACAAATACCGATTTTACAAATACGGATATTACAAAGTCCGATTCTACAGAGACCGATTCTACAAAGACCGATTCTAGAAAAACTGACCCTACAAAGTCCGCTTCTACAAAGACCGATTCTACAAAGACCGATTCTAAAAAGACTGATTCTACAAAGTCCGATTCTACAAAGACCGATTCTACAAAGACCGACTCTACAAAAACTGATCCTACAAAGTCCCATTCTACAAAGACCGATTCTACAAAGTCCGATTCTACAAAGACCCATTCTACAAAGTCCGATTCTACAAAGATCGATTCTACAAAAACCGATTCTACAAAGACCGACTCTACAAAAACTGATCCTACAAAGTCCCATTCTACAAAGACCGATTCTACAAAGTCCGATTCTACAAAGTTTGATTCTACAAACACCGATTCTACAAAGACCGATTCTACAAAAACCAATTCTACAAAGACCGATTCTACGAAAACCGATTCTACAAAAACCGATTCTATAAAGACCGATTCTACAAAGACCGTTTCTACAAAAACCAATTATGCAAAAACCCATTATACAAAGACTGATTCTACAATGACCGATTCTACAAAGACCGATTCTACAATGACCGATTCTACAAAGTCCGATTCTACAAAGACAGATTCTACAAAAACCGATTCTACAAAGACCTATACTACAAAAATCGATTCTACAAAGACCAATTTTACAAAGACCAATTCTACAATGACCGATTCTACAAAGTCCGATTCTACAAAGACCAATTCTACAAAAACCAATTATGCAAAAACCCATTATACAAAGACCGATTCTACAATGACCGATTCTACAAAGACCGATTCTACAATGACCGATTCTACAAAGTCCGATTCTACAAAGAACGATTCTACGAGAACCAATTATGCAAAAACCCATTATACAAAGACCGATTCTACAATGACCGATTCTACAAAGTCCGATTTTACAAAGAACGATTCTACAAAAATCGATTTTTCAAAGACCGATTCTACAAAGACCGATTCTACAATGACCGATTCTACAAAGTCCGATTTTACAAAGGCCGATTCTACAAAAACCAATTATGCAAAAACCCATTATGCAAAGACCGATTCTACAAATACCGATTCTACAAAGACCGATTCTACAAAAACCAAATATGCAATGACCGATTCTACAAAGTCCGATTCTACAAAGACCGATTCTACGAAAACCAATTATGCAAAAACCCTTTTTACAAAGACCGATTCTACAATAACCGATTCTACAAAGTCCGATTCTACAAAGACCGATTCTACAAAAACCAATTATACAAAAACCCATTATACAAAGACCGATTCTACAATGACCAATTCTACAAAGTCCGATTCTACAAAGACCAATTCTACAAAGTCCGATTCTACAAAGACCGATTCTACAAAAACCAATTATGCAAAAACCCATTATACAAAGACCGATTCTACAATGACCGATTCTACAAAGACCGATTCTACAAAGACCGATTCTACAAAGTCCGATTCTACAAAGACCGATTCTACAAAAACCGATTCTACAAAGACCTATACTACAAAAATCGATTCTACAAAGACCGATTCTACAAAGACCGATTCTACAATGACCGATTCTACAAAGTCCGATTCTACAAAGACCGATTCTAGAAAGTCTGATTCTACAAAGACCGATTCTACAAAAACCAATTATACAAAAACCCATTATACAAAGACCGATTCTACAATGACCGATTCTACAAAGACCGATTCTACAATGACCGATTCTACAAAGTCCGATTCTACAAAGACCGATTCTACGAAAACCAATTATGCAAAAACCTATTATACAAAGACCGATTCTACAATGACCGATTTTACAAAGTCCGATTCTACAAAAACCGATTCTACAAAAACCGATTCTACAAAAACCGATTCTACAAAGACTGATTCTACAATGACCGATTCTACAAAGTCTGATTCTACAAAGACCGATTCTACAATGTCCGATTCTACAAAGACCGATTCTACAAAGTCCGATTCTACAAAGACCGATTCTACGAAGACTGATTCTACAAAAACCGATTCTATAAATACCTATTCCAGTTTCTACAAAGTCCGATTCTAAAAAGACCGATTCTACAAAGACCGATTCTACAATGTCTGATTCTACAATGACCGATTCTACGAAGTCCGATTCTACAAAGACCGATTCTACAAAGACTGATTCTACAAAAACCGTTTCTACAAATACCGATTCTACAAAGTCCGATTCCACAAAGACCGATTCTACAAAGACCGATTCTACAAAAACTGATCCTACAAAGTCCGATTCTACAAGGACCAATTCTACAGAGTCTGATTCTACAAATACCAATTCTACCAAGACCGATTCTACAAAAACCGATTCTACAAATATCGATTCTACAAAGTCCGATTCCACAAAGACCGATTCTACAAAGTCCGATTCTACAAAGACCGATTCTACAAAAACCAATTATGCAAAAACCCATTATACAAAGACCGATTCTACAATGACCGATTCTACAAAGACCGATTCTACAAAGACCGATTCTACAAAGTCCGATTCTACAAAGACCTATTCTACAAAAACCGATTCTACAAAGACCTATACTACAAAAATCGATTCTACAAAGACCGATTCTACAAAGACCGATTCTACAAAGTCCGATTCTACAAAGACCTATTCTACAAAAACCGATTCTACAAAGACCTATACTACAAAAATCGATTCTACAAAGACCGATTCTACAAAGACCGATTCTACAAAGACCGATTCTACAAAAACCAATTATACAAAAACCCATTATACAAAGACCGATTCTACAATGACCGATTCTACAAAGACCGATTCTACAATGACCGATTTTACAAAGTCCGATTCTACAAAAACCGATTCTACAAAAACCGATTCTACAATAACCGATTCTACAAAGACTGATTCTACAATGACCGATTCTACAAAGTCTGTTTCTACAAAGACCGATTCTACAATGTCCGATTCTACAAAGACCGATTCTACAAAGTCCGATTCTACAAAGACCGATTCTACGAAGACTGATTCTACAAAAACCGATTCTATAAATACCTATTCCAGTTTCTACAAAGTCCGATTCTAAAAAGACCGATTCTACAAAGACCGATTCTACAATGTCTGATTCTACAATGACCGATTCTACGAAGTCCGATTCTACAAAGACCGATTCTACAAAGACTGATTCTACAAAAACCGTTTCTACAAATACCGATTCTACAAAGTCCGATTCCACAAAGACCGATTCTACAAAGACCGATTCTACAAAAACTGATCCTACAAAGTCCGATTCTACAAGGACCAATTCTACAAAGTCTAATTCTACAAATACCAATTCTACCAAGACCGATTCTACAAAAACCGATTCTACAAATATCGATTCTACAAAGTCCGATTCCACAAAGACCGATTCTACAAAGACCGATTCTACAACGTCCGATTCTACAAAGATCGATTCTACAAAGACTGATTCTACAAATACCGATTCCAGATTTTATAAAGTCCGATTCTACAAAGACCGATTCTACAAAGTCCGATTCTAACAAGACCGATTCTACAAAGACCGATTCTACAATGTCCGATTCTTCAGTGACCGATTCTACGAAGTCCGATTCTACAAAGACCGATTCTACAAAGACCGATTCTACAAAAACCGATTCTACAAATACCGATTCTACAAAGTCCGATTCCACAAAGACCGATTCTACAAAGACCGATTCTACAAAGCTGATCCTACAAAGTCCGATTCTACAAGGACCAATTCTACAAAGTCTGATTCTACAAATACCAATTCTACCAAGACCGATTCTACAAAAACCGATTCTGCAAATATCGATTCTACAAAGTCCGATTCCAAAAAGACCGATTCTACAAAGACCGATTCTACAAAAACTGATCCTACAAAGTCCGATTCTACCAAGACCAATTCTACAATGTCCGATTCTACAAATACCGATTCTACCAAGACCGATTCTACAAAGTCCGATTCTACAAAGACCGATTCTACAAAGACCGATTCTACAAAAACTGATCCTACAAAGTCCGATTCTACAAAGACCGATTCTACAATGACCGATTCTACATTCTACAAAGTCTGATTCTAAAAGACCGATTCTACAAAGTCCGATTCTACAAAGTCCGATTCTACAAAGACCGATTCTACAAAGACTGATTCTACAAAAACCGATTCTACAAATACCGATTCTACATTCTACAAAGTCTGATTCTAAAAGACCGATTCTACAAAGTCCGATTCTACAAAGTCCGATTCTACAAAGACCGATTCTACAAAAACCGATTATGCAAAAACCCATTCTACAAAGACCGATTCTACAAAGACTGATTCTACAAAAACCGATTCTACAAATACCGATTCTACATTCTACAAAGTCGGATTCTAAAAGACCGATTCTACAAAGTCCGACTCTACAAAGTCCGATTCTACAAAGACCGATTCTACAAAGACTGATTCTACAAAAACCGATTCTACAAATACCGATTCTACATTCTACAAAGTCTGATTCTAAAAGACCGATTCTACAAAGTCCGATTCTACAAAGTCCGATTCTACAAAGACCGATTCTACAAAAACCGATTCGACAAAGACCGATTCTACAAAGACTGATTCTACAAAAACCGATTCTACAAATACCGATTCTATATTCTACAAAGTCTGATTCTAAAAGACCGATTCTACAAAGTCTGATTC
Organism: Ganaspis brasiliensis; assembly: GCA_037103525.1. Classification (NCBI taxonomy): domain Eukaryota; kingdom Metazoa; phylum Arthropoda; class Insecta; order Hymenoptera; family Figitidae; genus Ganaspis; species Ganaspis brasiliensis. Next base: position 78,737 of record JAZKLR010000282.1, on the reverse strand, counting down.
TAAAAGACCGATTCTACAAAGTCCGATTCTACAAAGACCGATTCTACAAAGACTGATTCTACAAAAACCGATTCTACAAATACCGATTCTACATTCTACAAAGTCTGATTCTAAAAGACCGATTCTACAAAGTCCGATTCTACAAAGTCCGATTCTACAAAGACCGATTCTACAAAAACCAATTATGCAAAAACCCATTCTACAAAGACCGATTCTACAAAGTCCGATTCTACAAAGTCCGATTCTACAAACACCGATTCTACAAAGTCCCATTCTACAAAGACCGATTCTACAAAGTCCGATTCTACAAAGTCCGATTCTACAAACACCGATTCTACAAAGACCGATTCTACAAAAACCAATTCTACAAAGACCGATTCTACAAAGACTGATTCTACAAAAACCGATTATGCAAAAACCCATTATACAAAGACCGATTCTACAAAGACCCATTCTACAAAGTCCGATTCTACAAAGATCGATTCTACAAAGACCGATTCTACAAAGACCGACTCTACAAAAACTGATCCTACAAAGTCCCATTCTACAAAGACCGATTCTACAAAGTGCGATTCTACAAAGACCAATTCTACAAAAACCAATTATGCAAAAACCCATTATACAAAGACCGATTCTACAATGACCGATTCTACAAAGACCGATTCTACAATGACCGATTCTACAAAGTCCGATTCTACAAAGACCGATTCTACGAGAACCAATTATGCAAAAACCCATTATACAAAGACCGATTCTACAATGACCGATTCTACAAAGTCCGATTCTACAAAGACCGATTCTACAAAGACCGATTCTACAAAAACTGATCCTACAAAGTCCGATTCTACAAAGACCGATTCCACAAAAACCGATTCTACAAAGTCCGATTCTACAAAGACCGATTCTACAAAGTTCGATTCTACAAAGACCGATTCTACAAAGACCGATTCTACAATGACCGATTATACAAAGTCCGATTCTACCAAGACCGATTCTACAAAGTCCGATTCTACAAAGTCCGATTCTACAAAGTCCGATTCTACAAAGACCGTTTCTACAAAGACCGATTCTACTAAGACCGATTCTACAAAGTCCGATTCAACAAAGAACGATTCTACAAATTCCGATTCTACAAAGACCGATTCTACAAAGACCGATTCTACAATGACCGATTATACAAAGTCCGATTCTACAAAGACCGATTCTACAAAAACCAATTATGGAAAAACCCATTCTACAAAGATCGTTTCTACAAAAACCGATTCTACAAATACCGATTCTACAAAGTCTGATTCTACAAAGACCGTTTCTACAAAGACCGATTCTACAAAGACCGATTCTACAAAGTCCGATTCGACAAAGACCGATTCTACAAATTCCGATTCTACAAAGACCGATTCTACAAAGACCGATTCTACAAAGTCCGATTCTACAAAGATTGATTCTACAAAAACTGATTCTACAAAAACCGATTCTACAAATACCTATCCTACAAAGTTTGATTCTACAAAGACCGATTCTACAAATACCGATTTTACAAAGACCGATTCTACAAAGACCGATTCTACAAAAACGGATTCTACAAAAACCGATTCTACATTCTACAAAGTCCAATTCTAAAAGACCGATTCTACAAATGCCGATTTTACAAAGACCGATTCTACAATGACCGATTCTACAAATACCGATTTTACAAAGACCGATTCTACAAAGACCGATTTTACAAATGCCGATTTTACAAAGACCGATTCTACAAAAACCGATTCTACAAAGACCGATTCTACAGACTCCGATTTTACAAAGACCGATTCTACAAAGACCGATTCTACAAAGTCCGATTCGACAAAGACCGATTCTACAAATTCCGATTCTACAAAGACCGATTCTAGAAAGGCCGATTCCACAAAGACCGATTCTACAAAAACCGATTCTACAAAGACTGATTCTACAAAAACCGATTCTACAAATACCGATCCTACAAAGTTTGATTCTACAAAGACCGATTCTACAAATACCGATATTACAAAGACCGATTCTACAAAGACCGATTCTACAAAAACGGATTCTACAAAAACCGATTCTACATTCTACAAAGTCCAATTCTAAAAGACCGATTCTACAAATGCTAATTTTACAAAGACCGATTCTACAATGACCGATTCTACAAATACCGATTTTACAAAGACCGATTCTACAAAGACCGATTTTACAAATGCCGATTTTACAAAGACCGATTCTACAAAGACCGATTCTACAAAGACCGATTCTACAGAGTCCGATTTTACAAAGACCGATTCTACAAAGACCGATTCTACAAAAACGGATTCTACAAAAACCGATTCTACATTCTACAAGGTCCAATTCTAAAAGACCGATTTTACAAAGTCCGATTTTACAAAGACCGATTCTACAAAGACCGATTCTACAAAGACCGATTCTACAAAAACGGATTCTACAAAAACCGATTCTACATTCTACAAGGTCCAATTCTAAAAGACCGATTTTACAAAGTCCGATTCCACAAAGACCGATTCTACAAAGACCAATTCTACAAAGTCTGATTCTACAAATACCGATTCTACCAAGACCGATTCTATAAAAACCGATTCTACAAATACCGATTCTACAAAGTCCGATTCCACAAAGACCGATTCTACACAGACCGATTCTACAAAAACTGATCCTACAAAGTCCAAATCTACCAAGACCAATTCTACAAAGTCCGATTCTACAAATACCGATTCTACCAAGACCGATTCTACAAAGTCTGATTCTACAAAGACCGATTCTACAAAGACCGATTCTACAAAAACTGATCCTACAAAGTCCGATTCTACAAAGACCGATTCCACAAAAACCGATTCTACAAAGTCCGATTCTACAAAGACCGATTCTACAAAGTTCGATTCTACAAAGACCGATTCTACAAAGACTGATTCTACAAAAGCCGATTCTACAAAGACCGATTCTACGAAAACCGATTCTGCAAATACCGATTCTACAAAGTCCGATTCTACAAAGTCCGATTCTACAAAGACCGTTTCTACAAAGACCGATTCTACTAAGACCGATTCTACAAAGTCCGATTCAACAAAGAACGATTCTACAAATTCCGATTCTACAAAGACCGATTCTACAAAGACCGATTCTACAATGACCGATTATACAAAGTCCGCTTCTACAAAGACCGATTCTACAAAAACCAATTATGGAAAAACCCATTCTACAAAGATCGTTTCTACAAAAACCGATTCTACAAATACCGATTCTACAAAGTCCGATTGTACAAAGACCGTTTCTACAAAGACCGATTCTACAAAGACCGATTCTACAAAGTCCGATTCGACAAAGACCGATTCAACAAATTCCGATTCTACAAAGACCAATTCTAGAAAGGCCGATTCCACAAAGACCGATTCTACAAAAACCGATTCTACAAAGACTGATTCTACAAAAACCGATTCTACAAATACCGATCCTACAAAGTTTGATTCTACAAAGACCGATTCTACAAATACCGATTTTACAAAGACCGATTCTACAAAGACCGATTCTACAAAGACCGATTCTACAAAGTCCGATTTTACAAAGACCGATTCTACAAAGACCGATTCTACAAAGTCCGATTCTACAAAGACTGATTCTACAAAAACCGATTCTACAAATACCGATCCTACAAAGTTTGATTCTACAAAGACCGATTCTACAAATACCGATTTTACAAAGACCGATTCTACAAAGACCGATTCTACAAAGACCGATTCTACAAAGTCCGATTTTACAAAGACCGATTCTACAAAGACCGATTCTACAAAAACGGATTCTACAAAAACCGATTCTACATTCTACAAGGTCCAATTCTAAAAGACCGATTTTACAAAGTCCGATTTTACAAAGACCGATTCTACAAAGACCGATTCTACAAAGACCGATTCTACATTCTACAAGGTCCAATTCTAAAAGACCGTTTCTACAAAGTCCGATTTTACAAAGACCGATTCTACAAAGACCGATTCTACAAAGACGGATTCTACAAAAACCGGTTCTACAAAGACCGATTCTACAAAAACGGATTCTACAAAAACCGATTCTACATTCTACAAGGTCCAATTCTAAAAGACCGATTCTACAAAGTCCGTTTTTACAAAGACCGATTCTGCAAAGACCGATTCTAAAAAAACCGATTCTACAAAAACCGGTTCTACAAAGACTGATTCTACAAAAACCTATTCTACGAATACCGATTCTACAAAGTCCGATTCTACAAAGACCGATTCTACAGAGTCCGTTTCTATAAAGACCGATTCTGCAAAGACCGATTCTACAAAAACCGATTCTACAAAAACCGGTTCTACAAAGACTGATTCTACAAAAACCGATTTTACGAATACCGATTCTACAAAGTCCGATTCTACAAAGACCGATTCTACAAATACCGATTTCACAAGGACCGATTCTACAAAGACCGATTCTACAAAGACCGACTCTACAAAAACTGATCCTACAAAGTCCCATTCTACAAAGACCGATTCTACAAAGTGCGATTCTACAAAGACCAATTCTACAAAAACCAATTATGCAAAAACCCATTATACAAAGACCGATTCTACAATGACCGATTCTACAAAGACCGATTCTACAATGACCGATTCTACAAAGTCCGATTCTACAAAGACCGATTCTACGAGAACCAATTATGCAAAAACCCATTATACAAAGACCGATTCTACAATGACCGATTCTACAAAGTCCGATTCTACAAAGACCGATTCTACAAAGACCGATTCTACAAAAACTGATCCTACAAAGTCCGATTCTACAAAGACCGATTCCACAAAAACCGATTCTACAAAGTCCGATTCTACAAAGACCGATTCTACAAAGTTCGATTCTACAAAGACCGATTCTACAAAGACCGATTCTACAATGACCGATTATACAAAGTCCGATTCTACCAAGACCGATTCTACAAAGTCCGATTCTACAAAGTCCGATTCTACAAAGTCCGATTCTACAAAGACCGTTTCTACAAAGACCGATTCTACTAAGACCGATTCTACAAAGTCCGATTCAACAAAGAACGATTCTACAAATTCCGATTCTACAAAGACCGATTCTACAAAGACCGATTCTACAATGACCGATTATACAAAGTCCGATTCTACAAAGACCGATTCTACAAAAACCAATTATGGAAAAACCCATTCTACAAAGATCGTTTCTACAAAAACCGATTCTACAAATACCGATTCTACAAAGTCTGATTCTACAAAGACCGTTTCTACAAAGACCGATTCTACAAAGACCGATTCTACAAAGTCCGATTCGACAAAGACCGATTCTACAAATTCCGATTCTACAAAGACCGATTCTACAAAGACCGATTCTACAAAGTCCGATTCTACAAAGATTGATTCTACAAAAACTGATTCTACAAAAACCAATTCTACAAATACCTATCCTACAAAGTTTGATTCTACAAAGACCGATTCTACAAATACCGATTTTACAAAGACCGATTCTACAAAGACCGATTCTACAAAAACGGATTCTACAAAAACCGATTCTACATTCTACAAAGTCCAATTCTAAAAGACCGATTCTACAAATGCCGATTTTACAAAGACCGATTCTACAATGACCGATTCTACAAATACCGATTTTACAAAGACCGATTCTACAAAGACCGATTTTACAAATGCCGATTTTACAAAGACCGATTCTACAAAAACCGATTCTACAAAGACCGATTCTACAGACTCCGATTTTACAAAGACCGATTCTACAAAGACCGATTCTACAAAGTCCGATTCGACAAAGACCGATTCTACAAATTCCGATTCTACAAAGACCGATTCTAGAAAGGCCGATTCCACAAAGACCGATTCTACAAAACCGATTCTACAAAGACTGATTCTACAAAAACCGATTCTACAAATACCGATCCTACAAAGTTTGATTCTACAAAGACCGATTCTACAAATACCGATATTACAAAGACCGATTCTACAAAGACCGATTCTACAAAAACGGATTCTACAAAAACCGATTCTACATTCTACAAAGTCCAATTCTAAAAGACCGATTCTACAAATGCTAATTTTACAAAGACCGATTCTACAATGACCGATTCTACAAATACCGATTTTACAAAGACCGATTCTACAAAGACCGATTTTACAAATGCCGATTTTACAAAGACCGATTCTACAAAGACCGATTCTACAAAGACCGATTCTACAGAGTCCGATTTTACAAAGACCGATTCTACAAAGACCGATTCTACAAAAACGGATTCTACAAAAACCGATTCTACATTCTACAAGGTCCAATTCTAAAAGACCGATTTTACAAAGTCCGATTTTACAAAGACCGATTCTACAAAGACCGATTCTACAAAGACCGATTCTACAAAAACGGATTCTACAAAAACCGATTCTACATTCTACAAGGTCCAATTCTAAAAGACCGATTTTACAAAGTCCGATTCCACAAAGACCGATTCTACAAAGACCAATTCTACAAAGTCTGATTCTACAAATACCGATTCTACCAAGACCGATTCTATAAAAACCGATTCTACAAATACCGATTCTACAAAGTCCGATTCCACAAAGACCGATTCTACACAGACCGATTCTACAAAAACTGATCCTACAAAGTCCAAATCTACCAAGACCAATTCTACAAAGTCCGATTCTACAAATACCGATTCTACCAAGACCGATTCTACAAAGTCTGATTCTACAAAGACCGATTCTACAAAGACCGATTCTACAAAAACTGATCCTACAAAGTCCGATTCTACAAAGACCGATTCCACAAAAACCGATTCTACAAAGTCCGATTCTACAAAGACCGATTCTACAAAGTTCGATTCTACAAAGACCGATTCTACAAAGACTGATTCTACAAAAGCCGATTCTACAAAGACCGATTCTACGAAAACCGATTCTGCAAATACCGATTCTACAAAGTCCGATTCTACAAAGTCCGATTCTACAAAGACCGTTTCTACAAAGACCGATTCTACTAAGACCGATTCTACAAAGTCCGATTCAACAAAGAACGATTCTACAAATTCCGATTCTACAAAGACCGATTCTACAAAGACCGATTCTACAATGACCGATTATACAAAGTCCGCTTCTACAAAGACCGATTCTACAAAAACCAATTATGGAAAAACCCATTCTACAAAGATCGTTTCTACAAAAACCGATTCTACAAATACCGATTCTACAAAGTCCGATTGTACAAAGACCGTTTCTACAAAGACCGATTCTACAAAGACCGATTCTACAAAGGCCGATTCGACAAAGACCGATTCAACAAATTCCGATTCTACAAAGACCAATTCTAGAAAGGCCGATTCCACAAAGACCGATTCTACAAAAACCGATTCTACAAAGACTGATTCTACAAAAACCGATTCTACAAATACCGATCCTACAAAGTTTGATTCTACAAAGACCGATTCTACAAATACCGATTTTACAAAGACCGATTCTACAAAGACCGATTCTACAAAGACCGATTCTACAAAGTCCGATTTTACAAAGACCGATTCTACAAAGACCGATTCTACAAAGTCCGATTCTACAAAGACTGATTCTACAAAAACCGATTCTACAAATACCGATCCTACAAAGTTTGATTCTACAAAGACCGATTCTACAAATACCGATTTTACAAAGACCGATTCTACAAAGACCGATTCTACAAAGACCGATTCTACAAAGTCCGATTTTACAAAGACCGATTCTACAAAGACCGATTCTACAAAAACGGATTCTACAAAAACCGATTCTACATTCTACAAGGTCCAATTCTAAAAGACCGATTTTACAAAGTCCGATTTTACAAAGACCGATTCTACAAAGACCGATTCTACAAAGACCGATTCTACATTCTACAAGGTCCAATTCTAAAAGACCGTTTCTACAAAGTCCGATTTTACAAAGACCGATTCTACAAAGACCGATTCTACAAAGACGGATTCTACAAAAACCGGTTCTACAAAGACCGATTCTACAAAAACGGATTCTACAAAAACCGATTCTACATTCTACAAGGTCCAATTCTAAAAGACCGATTCTACAAAGTCCGTTTTTACAAAGACCGATTCTGCAAAGACCGATTCTAAAAAAACCGATTCTACAAAAACCGGTTCTACAAAGACTGATTCTACAAAAACCTATTCTACGAATACCGATTCTACAAAGTCCGATTCTACAAAGACCGATTCTACAGAGTCCGTTTCTATAAAGACCGATTCTGCAAAGACCGATTCTACAAAAACCGATTCTACAAAAACCGGTTCTACAAAGACTGATTCTACAAAAACCGATTTTACGAATACCGATTCTACAAAGTCCGATTCTACAAAGACCGATTCTACAAATACCGATTTCACAAGGACCGATTCTACAAAGACCGATTCTACAAAGACCGATTCTACAAAATCGGATTCTACAAAAACCGATTCTACAAATACCGATTTTACAAAAATCGATTCTACAATGACCGATTCTACAAGGACCGATTCTTCAAAGACCGATTCTACAATGACCAATTCTACAAAGACCGATTCTACAAAAACTGATTCTACTAAGTCGACTGACATGCAAGACTCCATGCACAACGACAATAAAATTAGTCCTGCCCATCACAGTGTAGCTTTAAATAATTAATTTAATAACTAAATGATTTTAGTAGCTTTAATTCAGATAAGAATAATTTCAGTTTTAATATATGGATTCCTTAAGGTTGCAATTAGTTAAGTTCAGAAACTTTTCAAGATATCCATAACTTCCTCATATTGCCTAGATTACCGAGGTTAAGTTTCATTAAACACGACTTCCTCATAAAAGTCGAATTCTTGACACTCAGACTACCTACATTAACTACTCAGATATTACAAAATAATCAGTTGTAAAAAAAGATATTATTAAATAACTGAAATCATAAAAAACATTATTTTCAATATTATCGAACAAATTCTTCAAAAAAGTTTTCAGTCATCATCCAAAATACCTAGGTTGAGTTTTTTGATGAAATAGAAAGATTAAAAATCATTTACAAATGTAGAATCAGTATTTGTAGAATCAGGCTTTGTAGAATCGGTCTTTGTAGAAACGGTCTTTGTAGAATCTGTCTTGGTAGAATCGGTTTTTGTAGGATCGGTTTCTGTAGAAGCGGTCTTTGTAGAATCGGTCTTTGTAGAATCGTTTTTTGTAGAATCGGTTTTTGTAGAATCGGTTTTTGTAGAATCGGTTTTTGTAGAACCGGTCTTTGTAGAATCAGACTTTGTAGAATCGGTCTTTGTAAAATCGGACTTTGTACAATCGGTCTTTTTTGAATCGGTCTTTGTAGAATCAGTCTTTGTAGAATCGATTTTTTTAGAATCGGTTTTTGTAGAATCGGTCTTTGTAGAATTGGTCTTTGTATAATCGGTTATTGAAGAAACGGCAATTTGTAGAATCGGTTTTTGCATAATCGGTTTTTTGTAGAATAGGAATTGTACAATCGGTAAATATATAATCGGAAAAGGTACAATTGAGTCCCTGCCAAATATTAAAAAGTAAAATGTTACAGGAACGACTGGATTTACCTTGCGATGAAGTCAGGTTCTTATGGTAAATCCAGCTATTCGAAATTCGAACCACATTTACCATAAGAACCTGACTTGATCGCATGGTAAATCCAGTCGTTCCTGTCACACTTTACTTTTAAATATTTTAACAAACTATCAAAATTATTTTTATAACCGCCATTTTTACACGTCAAAACACCCCTGCTTTCAAATTACATCATAAACTCTGCTCATATACCCTCAATTCAATCGCGGCAACAGAATTGAATTCCACACAATCGAAAATAATACTGGAAAACATCACAGTTCGGTCAATACACCAGACCGAGTACAGGTCTCGTTCATACCTAATTATTTTCGTGTGTTCCGAATTATTTTTTTTTACTGGGTACTTAGGAATTTTGTCCGACTTGATCTGAATAACAGAACAACAAAGTTTTGCCGTGTTGGTAATAAATAAAAATTTCATTCGTTGGCCCATGGACTATAAAGGAAATCATAAAAATATAATTAATAATGAAATGAGTTTATGGAATTATTTGTTTTGTTGAACAACTTAATAAATAAAGAAATGTAGTACGATAATCGGAGGAGAAGAAATTTGGGAATAATATCATGTAAAATCTTGAACTTTTTTAGGAAAAAGTAATTTGTTGAACAGTTGTGTTGAGCATGAAACGTGTATGTAAGATATGACGTGTTTTTAGTTTGGGGGTAGTCCATGTATTTGGAACAAAATTTGAAATTAGGTGAGAATGTGTAAGTTGGTATTGAATGTAATATTTTTTTGTATTTGGTAAACGTGAAAGGATGAATGTGCTTTTAATATTTGTGAGATAAGTATCAGAAATTAGTGTATGCAGTTACTTAGTTTTTATTCTTTTATTTCTGTTATAGTTTATTACGCGTTTAATAAAGAAAATGATGTATAAGAATTATAAAAATTGTTTGTATGTTATCGTGCTAAGCATTATTGTAGTATCTCATAATATGAAATTAATATTTATGATAATATTTGTATTGAAAAATGGTAACAGTAAAAGTAAAGAAAATATATTTGTAAAAAGTGTGACGTTCTCATTAGATGTGTCGGAGGAACATTACTAGAATGAAAATTTTGAATGGGATAAGGGATGTAATATAGGAAATGATTGGTAATACTTAATTCTGCAATTTCCAATAGCACAATACCAAAACACAGTTTGTTTGTAAATAATATGTTATTGTAATATAATAAATGAATCATCATTAATGTAGTAAATGTGGAAGAAAATGCAAAATAATGTAGGCCCAATTTGGTGTATGAGTTTTTTTAGGGTACATCAATCTTGAAGTGAAATAGCTTTACGTGTCGTTTGACTTATAAAAAACTTAATTAACATAAATTTTTAACAATGGAAAATGATTTGTTGTCCAACTGTAAGTATGTTATTATTGTCGGGATAAAAGAAGACAATGATAAAAAAAAGGGAATAAACATGAAGTATGTGTTAAATATGAATTGCAAGTAAATTGTACAATTACAGAGAAGCATACAATTGGAATACTGTCATAGCATTTAATAATAAAAATAAGTTTTACAAAGCTTTCTCACGCTAACAACAATAGAGAATGATTTAGATGTTCATTTTCTTAATTTGAAATAAATGGACACAAATTATAAAATTTTAATTGTTTGTTTCTATAATTATGTGAATTATTTATGGACACATTATTTTAAATGAAACTTGTAAGATCATTAAATAATTCTTGGTATACGTAATTCTTAATATTTGAATTACTTTATTAATCTCCAATGAAAATACGTAATGATTCCCCGGATCTTACTCTGAAGAAGGCAACATATAGTTGTCCATGGTTAAAAACGTTTTTACGAAGATCTATTCCCATTTTCTGGAACGTTTGTCCTTGACTTTTGTTTATTGTCATTGCAAGTGCAATTTTTACTGGAAATTGTCTCCGTTTAAAATTAAATGGATGAATATTTTCACAGTATAATGTTATACGATTAATGAAAACTATATTTCCAGTATTATCACTTGTTGTAATTCGGCACTTTAATAAATTATATCCAAGTTCTAAAATTTGTAATCGTGTTCCATTACACAATCCTTCATGAATACTTAGATTGCGAATTAACATGATTATACAATTTAATCGTAATTTTAATTAGTAAAATGAGAAGCTTGGAGGATTTAAAATATTTAAGTATTCTGGTAAGATAAGGTCATCAATGTCACCATTATCGCAACTGTCTGTACTGTCAGTGCTTGTATCAATACGCTCTGTTGTTTTTTCAAGCAATTCAACAACTTTTCTGTTTATTTCTACAACATCAACATTTCTAGCAGATAATATAGCAACATCTGCAACATAATTGAATGAACGATTTCTAATTAAATCTCCAAATATTTTCTCAACGATGTCTTTGCCCTGTGCAATTAAACATTGTTCTGAAATCCCAATGTTATTATCAATATCATGTTCAGTGCCATTACCTATAGATAAGAAATATTTAGCGAATTCCACTTCTGTGGGTAATCTTCACATATATTCTGTAAAAGAAAAGGTTAGGAAATGTTTCCATAATGATAAAGATTTTGTTGATAAATTAATTAACTCTGATCGATTAGCATTTTGTTTAACAGGAAGTAATTGTCTAAAATCACCACCTAGTAGCATAGTTTTTCCACAAAAAGATAAGTCAATATTCGCGAAGTCAAGTACAGTTCGGTCAACCAATTGTAAATAAATTGTTTGGATTGTGAGGGGGTTCATGTGGGAAGACAGAGAGAACTTTAAATACTCGAGTAAATGAGCAAAGAGGTTATGTGAGACGTCTTGAAGATCATTCTTCTTTAAGCAGACATGCGATTTCAAAACTTCATAACTTTGATTTTAAAAATCCAAAAGTTTTGTGTCATTCTAATTCCAACAAGAAAAGAAATATTCTTGAAATGATTTATATATCTAGTAATAATAATTCTATTAATCAACGCTCAGATACTCAAAGACTGAGTCAAATATAAACTTCACTTTTTCGATATCAATAACTTATTTAAAACTCTACTTTTCTTAAAAAAATTCTTTAAAACAAGTTTATGGTTTGGGTTTTGACCCCTTCATATAGACTTTCTTTTTTATTCTTCTGCTGTCGCACATATGTCTCCATACTGGCTCAGTTGCGGCTCAATCGCTCTCAAGACAGGCCATGATGGTGCTGTCTTGGCTTTCATTTTCTTCTTATTTTCTTTTTTAGTTAAGTTTAGTTTAAGTTTAAATTAAAATAAAAAATGGTGTTTACCATTTCTAGTTTGATTCCATGGAGAGTCAAACCTATGTAACATATTTGGTATGTAAATCTTAAAATCAAAGAATTATGCATCTAAAAATTATTTGTGTAATTTAGTTAATTAATGTAATTTATTTGTAGCCCTGTAGATGAACTGGTACCAGTTCGAAACGTTGGCAATAAATGTTTTTAAAAAAACAATTTGACCATTAAGCCATTTTATTCCAAAACATTAAAATTCTGGTCGTTAAAGTATCTAATTGATATGATAGAGTATTGTATGTATTAGGGTGGTCCAAAAAAAGTCGATTTTCGAAAATTAAAAACGGCTATTCAGTTTCATAAACTTCAGGGTTAAACAAGGCATATCCATTTTTTTCAAATTTTTTTATTAATATTTTCATGTGGCGACGAGTTTTTTCTCTTCTTATAGGAGTTAACACGTAAAAATAGCAAATTATTTTTGACTGCACTTTTGATTAGTTTATTGATGTCGTAATTTTATATCGAGCTACAGACTGCTAGGTGTGAACTAAGATAAAGTATTGCAAAAAAGTAAATTTACAAATTTTTATTTTTATAGTCATTATTCAGTGTCAAAAAACACCAAATTGGTAGTTTTCAGGACCAGTTTTCTGCTAGTAAATATAAGTTGTTCTACATCTAACTTGTACTGTATGAAAATTTATTTCTTAAACATGAGATTCTGTGAAATTGAAAAAGCTACATCAATATTAAGAGGGCAATTTGTTGAATTGAATTTTAGCATTTTTGAACTTTCGTCGGTTTACAGCCATCATTATTAGGAAAAATGATATAGGCCTGCTTATTGCTACTGACGAACGTCAAACCGGAACGGGGACAATGGAACCCTTTTGCAGTGAAACTGAAAATCGACCGTAGATCATATAACCATAAATCACATACCCTTTAAGGATGGAGCTGTGATTATTGCCCATGAGCGAAATGTACAAAAATTAGACAGAAAGATGAAAAACTTTAAGAGCTCGTCGCCACATGAAAATATTAACGAAAAAATTTGAAAAAAATGGGTATGCCTTGTTTCACCCTGAAGTTTATGAAACTGAATAGCCGTTTTTAATTTTCGAAAATCAACTTATTTTGGACCACCCTAGTATGTATATATATATATGTTTTACCTAATCCACCTGGACCGTCGATAGAGAAACATGACGTAGACATTTGTTCGGTTTGCATAACAACTTTGAAGATGGAATCGACGATATTTTTCTGTTTAAAATTCAATGTCAAATATTGTGTTTCGCTAATGTGCGCATGATCAATTCAGCCGTGCGCTCAAAGAACCACCCAAGTCGACTTAGGTTTTGGGCGAAAAACTTAAATTAAACATCTAGAAACAAATTACATGTGTAATTTACATAATTTCTACCTTAAAATTTTTTTAAAACTGATGATGCATTATCGGATCACAAGTTTTAACCCTCCGTCTGACACCTGGGTCCAGCCAGACCCTTTTCGTTTTTAATAGTTAATTAAACATATTTATAATTCAATTAGGGACTTGTGCTTTCAGGTAGCTTCCTAAAATTTAATTGGCTTTCGATTTATGAAAAATAAAAAGGAGAAAAAAATACTTACACAGGATTATTTCAAGGATATTAAAAATACACCTTCGGACCAACACCCGGGTCTGGCTGGACCCCTCTGCACTATATGCTTGAAAACGTTCAGAATTTGATACAATTTAATCATGCAAACGGCCTTTTTTACTTTTTCGATGTTTCAAATTGAGTCATTATGATTTTGACTTAACAGTTTCTTGAAAATTCTCATATAAACACAGGTAAATGTTATTTTGTACAATAATAAAATTAAAATATTTTATGGTTCTAATTATTAAATATTTGATTTTTATGAATTATTTAAAGTGCTTATTATTTATTGCATTTATTATTTCAATTGTTTTATGTTGAAATCTTAAATTTTAGCTGTTGTTCGAAATAACATTTACTTGTGTTTATACAATATGACAATCTTTATGGTCAGTTTTGTGGGTTTTGTGTCACCAAACAGGTTATGTTTACCTGTCAATATAGTTCAGTTTATGTCAAAACCACTGAGATAGATATGAAATTAAAAATATATACTTGCTTGCTAAAAATATGAGTTTGAATATCTTCATCACTTTCTAAATCTGAAAAAATTGGAATTTGATTAATTTTTTGCTTATCCATTTAGTGAATCAGTAACTAAAATATCACTTAAAATCGTAGTTTTTCTGTTAAATTTGATTAATTAAACAAGCAAGAAGTCAGTTAGTGAATAAAAATAGTAAAATTTTGAGTAGTTTAAATTTAATAAAAATATTTTTGCATATAAATGAACATAAATGTACAGGGGTCCAGCCAGACCCAGGTGTCGGTCCGAAGGGTACAGAATAGGTGTCAGACGGAGGGTTAACAAAAAAAAGTTTAATGAAATTATTCTATCTATTTTAAAAACATTTATTTATAACAAAGCACTTAAGTGGTTTTTCCGGCGAACTATAAAAAACGAAAGAAAAATAACTATTTTACTGAAATACACAACTTCTAAAGTTTTGCTTTCTTTCACTTCGTTTCTATTGTGAAATTAAGCAATCACTATTGGCCTAGAATTACAATACAGAAGAAAATGTTTACTAACAATTTTTAAATTGTTTAAACAATTTTAGCTAACAAATAAATAACATCAAAAGTTTTGCTAACTTTCACATTTGTTTTTTTTTTGTGAAATTAATTAATTACTATTGGCCTAGAATTAAAATACAAAGGAAAATGTATACAAACAATTTTTAAATTGTTTAAACAATCTTAATTAACAAATAAAGAATTCCAAAAGTTTGCCTACTCAGATTTCGTCTCTTTTGTGAAATTAATTAATTACTATTGGCCTAGAACTAAAATACAGAAGAAAATGTATGTAAACAATTTTTAAATTGTTTAAACAATCTTAATTAACAAATAAAGAACTTCAAAAGTTGTCCTTAATTTGATTCCGTTTCTTTTGTAAAATTAATTAATTACTATAATTGGCCTAAAATTACTAGGTAATCTTAGTTAAGAAAATTTTCGAAGTTGTTTATATAAACTATAATTGTTTAAACAACTTAAAAATTGTTCGCAAACATTTTAAACTGTTTTGTAACTCTAGGCCAATATTAATTAATTAATTTTACAAAAGAAACGAAATCTAAGTAAAGAAAACTTTTGAAGTTCTTTATTTGTTAACTAAGATTGTTTAAACAATTTAAAAATTGCCTGTTAAACGTTGTAGTGCAAAGATTTATGTGTATTTAAAAAGAAATATTAAAATCGGTTCATTTTTGAGTTATTGGCAGATCTTTGTCCAAAAATAGTGACTTTGGTCATATTGTGCGCTGCGCCTAGCCTGGACGTGGTACTTGCGGGCGCGCTTTTGGTCGTACTCGCGCACTTAAACTCTTCATCAAATCATAAATAATGGTTAAAAACTTCAAAAACTTAACAGATTTGTTCTATATATGTTGTGAACTACGTAGATAACCGAATTTGAAAAAACCACCTAAGTCGACTTAGGTGGTTCTTTGTGCGAGCGGCTCAATTGTGCAAGTATTGACATTGATATCGTTAACGAAATGAATATTATACTGTTGTAACTGAATCATTGTAGGGAATCGATTGAGGTCAGAACCATCTTTAAAAAGAAAGTTCTTAATTTCTTCATAAGCTTTTTAAGAAGCTTCCTCATCACTATGCTCTCTTTTGAAATCATCTGCGTCTTTAAATGTGTCCCATTATTATTCATGTGGATAAATTGGTCGGCAATGAATTAAGATACGAACAAATAGATGTCTTAACTCTCTAGGTATCATCAAAGTTTCTCCTTCCTTCATAGCATTTTGCAATTCTGCATCATGTCCAATGAGACCTAAAGCTAGACATGCATTACGAAAGTTGTCATAAAGTTGACCGTTAACTGTTCGAATGTGTTTAAAACTTTTAGCTCCCTTGACAGTAAGAAGTAACAATTGGAAATGAAATAGTTCTACGTGGATAGGACTTGCATATAGCTTCTCCTTTTTCTTTTTTAAATACGTAATGGCATGGTATTTCAGGATACGTAAAATGTCAAGCTTCTGGATCACACTGATTTAAATTGACATAATCAATTAGCATTGTTTTTTTTTCTAAGGCAGTTGTAATATAATCTGTGTTGTCTCCTTGAGGAATAACGACAGTTTATTGATTAAGTATCTAAGCGAATGATCGTATGACTTTAACATTGTAGTGGTCTTCAAAATACTCTATCACACTCTTCAATAGGCCCAATGTAGTGTGTATCTGTGAAGTGTTTTATTTCATCATCAGAACCGGCTTTAGCACTTTCTGCGCCGCGGGCAAAGTTCAATTTTGTCGCCCCCCCCCCCCCCTATAATATGCAATCTGGTTAGACATATAATAAATTAAAAAAATCAAAATTTTAAAACTGTGTAACTAAAAAACTATTTTATGAATTTTGAAAAAATGTAGTGTTTACACTTTCACTAACAGTGAAAACTCTCTAGCAAAGTTTAAGCTAAATTTAAAAAATGTTATCTTTTGACCTGGACAGTTCAAAAATTTTCTTCTATATTACGTTTACATCCCTGGATGCGCCCCCTTCAGCTCTGTGCCCCGGGCAACCGCCCGGGTCCGCCCCCCCCCCCCTGAAGCCGCTATCATCATGTTCCAAAGTGGGATTGGTACTGCCAGATGGAGTAATAACGACAGCAGCAGAATTATGTCCTTTATAAATGTACTTATACAAATATTTAACAGACTTAATGCTTGAAACAATTTCAACATTAATGTGACAATTGAATCTTTGTAATAATTTAATATTATAAGGTACTACATACTGATTGTCTGTTGTTTGCCCATTGGGCAAACAACATTGTTTCTCCATTTGCACAACAGTTCATAAAAGAATTCTTTTTTTTTGTTTACTGTTTCATCTTTGAAATGTTTGGCATAACAATCTTATAAAAAAACACATTTTATGTTGTATACATTTTTTACTAAAAGTTAGTGGTTTTCACAAAAAATACAAAAACGTTTCAATGACCATGAACATGGTCTATAGTTATATTAGTACTGAATTGTAGTGTGGTAAACTAAAACAAATATTGACTATGTAATTTGATTTAGGGACAGATTCTATTTTTTGTCTTCTCAAATCTCACACCCCCCACCTTCCATATACAATGAGAAAAATGATACTTTTTATGGCACACCAACCCGCCGGTAATTTAATGACATGTGTTATTTTATATTTAAAATCCTCCCTATAAGTTGCAAGAGATGAAACCCTGGCTTGGTTTCATTAAATGAACAAACAAACGCAAAGAATTAAATATCAAATGGTGATAATAAAATTTGAGTAGTGATGAAAATTACATGAATCCTATTAGCTTTAGTTTTAACGCTTATTAATTTAAAAGGTGGAATCTGTTTGTAAAACAAATTACATATTAGACATTATTTGTTTCAATTTACCAAACTGTTGTTCAGTAATAATATTTATAGCAATAGACCATGTTCATGGTCTTTAACACGTTTTTGTATTTTTATAGAAACTACTATATTTTAGTAAAAAATATATACGACATAAAATTTACATTTTTATAAGATCTACAACTTTTGTCTAAATTTTTTTTTAAAATTTTGAATATTTTATGAGATAATATCAAAAAAGTGTAAATTATTGATGGATGAAACTTTTTTGTATTTAAAAAAAAACTATTGACTTTTTGTAAAAAATGCATAGATAATCAAATGTGTATTTTTATAAGACCTACAATTTTTGTTTGTAATATTTCTAGAATTATCCGGATGAATCTTTTTTTGGTCTAGATTTCACAGTTTGGAATGTTTTTAATCGAACATAAATTAATCCGAATTTTGACCTAACATTATGTTAAGGTCACTAAATTCATATTTAACAAAAATTTCATTTTACAGAAATCCTTTAAACCAACTTTTCATTTAAAAAAATTCCAAATTAAACGAATTTTAGTTTCCAAAAATTTTTAATTGATCGGATTTTTAAATACCAGAATATTTA
Source organism: Ganaspis brasiliensis (assembly GCA_037103525.1). Lineage (NCBI taxonomy): Eukaryota > Metazoa > Arthropoda > Insecta > Hymenoptera > Figitidae > Ganaspis > Ganaspis brasiliensis. Next base: position 59,745 of record JAZKLR010000282.1, on the reverse strand, counting down.
TTTGATAGAATCTTCATTTGTCCGAAATTGTAATAGTACGAATTGATATTTGATAAAAAACAAAAAATGCAGAATGATGATTTGACAGAAATTGCAAATAACCGAAAAAGTATCCGACATTCCCCGGTACCTTGTAAGGATAATATTAATATTATTATATATAAAAACGCCTTAGTATCTAAAAGAATTCCCCGGTTTTTTGTAAGAATTGTAACATATTATTATGTATAAAGAAAATTAGCACAATAGAGAATTTGGTAAATGGAGACATTGCAGATTTCACTATTGAGAAATTAACAATTATTAGAAATTAGTAAAATATTAAATTGGACAATTAAAAAAGAAAGAAAATTGAAGTAGGGGAGACTGGGGCTAAACCGAACAAGTCAAATATCTCTAAATTTGCGAAATGTTTCACACCGTTAAACACTCTGTCAACGTGTTGATATGTGAAGTATATACTTCATTAGGTTTTAACGACATTTCATTACTATTTCATATTTTTATGAAACGTATATTATATGTAACGAATATATGAAAATAATACATTTTAACGTCAAAAAAGAATACTTAAAAACAGCTTTTTCTTTTTCCAAGAAAGTTGGATAATATTGCTATTTATCAGCTGTTATTACTTTTTATTATATTTTTAAAAAGAGCATTGAAATGTAAACAAAGGGCCCAAGGAACGATTTTCAATCTTAAAAATCGGGCAAGTTCGAGTTACACTCGCACTAAAATCGAGGGTTCCGTACACAAAACAAAATAATTTTTAATATATTTGATACTATTAAATACATAATATATAGGGGAGAGGGCCCCACGTTGGACACCCTTTCGTCTTATTGCTGTAGAATCCAAACCAAATAAAATATATTAAAATATTTTATACCGGATGAAAGTACAATTTATAAGGTAACTTATGGCCACAGAGATAACATTTTATTTTGAACATAAACATTTTTTTAAGCATTTTTCTAATTGTTAAAATTTTTGGTATAAAAAAAAGTGGCCCCAAGATGGACACCTTCTTAAAAGTCTCTGAAAATTGTAGTAAATAAAAAATTACCATCGTGTAACAATTCTTAAACTAATTTTTAATCATTTTAAGGAATTTATCAAGAAATAACATTTCTAAAAACTTCAATTTAATAGCTTAACAGTAAAAATTAGTAAAATATCGAAAAATATCGATATATCAAATTCTCTAACGATAATATCACATTTTATGGTACAAAATAAAAAATTTTAATTAATTGGCTCAAAAAATTATTGAAAAAAGTGTAAAATTGAAAATATGCAAATAAATACATTGAGATTTGAGGCCTGTCCATCTTACGGTACATGACACCATTGTTTAATCCCCAGTAAAAATATATATACGAACACTGAATTAGTAAAAACATTTTAGGATATTATTATACGATAAATAAAGAATATTACAACGTTAAGTACTTATTCTAAATCATAAATTGAAGTAACTTTACTAACTTGAGAAAAAACTGTAACAAAACTTTTTTAGGCACAAAATTACGTGATATGTGTAGAAGAAAAACCAACTAGTTTTTTTTCTTCAAATGTGAATCAAAAACTTCGTCTATACAAACAACAAAAATGGCAGAAGGCATAAGGCGCTGTCACCTTAAACAAAAATTTTATACGAAATGTCCATCTTGAGGCCCTGTCCATCTTGGGGCCCACTCCCCCAAATATATTATACATATATAATATATATATATATAATATATATAATATATAATATAATATATAAAATATAATATATAATGAATTTTTTTAAAAAATGGAACACCACCTCCCCTATCTTCCAAAATATTTTACTTAGAGAGTTTAAATTTTGTAAATTATTAAAATATTTGAAAATAATTAAATTTCGATTTTATAAATATTCAAAGGGACAGTTTTTAAAAACGACATCACAGATTATGTTTGTGAAAAAAGTTTCTATTTTCCATATGAGGCATTCTCTGAGCAAAAAGCCACCCTAAAAAAAAGTTACCTGATGGTTTGGTCAATGATATGTAGTCAAAAAACAAAAATTTTTAGTTGGTTCTTAGGTCTGTGTAATACGTGGTTGCCATGTTATCAGGGGCCCAATTTTATTGCAGCGTAATTTTCAACTGCCAATAACTTTTAACCGGATTAATGGATTTAAAAATCTTATGGGTGTTTTTTGTGCAGAATTTCCTAAACTTTCAAATAAAATTTTTTAGAATTTTTATAATTTTATTTTTGACAAGTAAAATGCAAAAAAATGTTTGTTTCTTAATTTTTGACCAACACTCCCCCCTAGGGACTTTTTCATAGCTACCTAGAAATGATCCTTATTTTATAAGCTTTTCAACCCCCTAAATGCCATTTTGGGAAAGCAAGATTCGTAGAAGCTATAGGTGAATGTGTGTTCCTAGGGGGGAGTGTTGGTCAAAAATTAAAAAACAAACATTTTTTTGCATTTTTCTTGTCAAAAATAAAATTATAAAAATAATGATTAATTTTATTTGAAAGTTTAGGAAATTCTGCACAAAAAACACCCATAAGATTTTTAAATCCATTTATCCGGTTAAAAGTTATTGGCAGTTGAAAATTACGCTGCAATAAAATTGGGCCCCTGATAACATGGCAACCACGCATTACACAGACCTAAGAACCCACTTAAAATTTTTGTTTTTTGATTACATATCATTGATCAAAAGATTAGGCAACTTTTTTTTTAGGGTGGCTATTTGCTTAGAGAATGCCTCATATACTTTCACGGAAAAAATTCAAATTTTGTACAGGAATGTACTGTCAGGTGTAAATTACATAAAAATTATAGAGAACGTGATGGTGATTGCGCTGTCAACGAAAAATCCAGAGGTTTTAGCAAATATCCATAAAAAATACTCAAAAGTCATTTTATTTCCTTAACAACGCTATGATCAACTTCTACAATCATGTTCTCTACAACTTTTCTGCAATATACACGTGAAAATACATTTGTGTACCAAATTTAAACTCTCTAAGTGAAATTGTTTTGGAAGTTATGGGAGGGGGATACGGTCAATTTTTAGCATTTTTTTTTAAATCGTTGGTTTCTGCTTAAAAACACTATGATAACGATCTACAACAAAGTTCTCTACAGTTTTTCTGTAATCTATATGGCAAACTACATATGTATACCAAATTTCAGCACTCTAAGTACAATAGTTTGGCAGATATGGAGGTGGCATTGTACACTTTTAGTGCATTTTTTCTAAAAAAATGACCGTATCCCCCCTCCCTTATCTTCCAAACTATTTGACTTAGGATGCTGAAATTTGGTACACGTATGTAGATTTACGTGTAGATTACAGGAAAATTATAAAGAAAGTGATGATTATAGCGCTGTCAAAGTTATAACACTAAACTATGGCCCATGTATTAAAAAAATGCTCAAAAATATTGTTATTTCCTTGCCAACGCTATGTTCAACACATACAATCATGTCCTCTATAATTTTTCTGTAATCTATACGTGAAAATACATTTGTGTACCAAATTTGAATTCTTTAAGTCTAATAGTTTGGAAGTTCAGGGGGGAGATACGACCATTTTTTAGCATTTTTTAAAAAAAATCGTTTTTTTTTTGCTGAAAAACGCTATGATAACAGTCTGCAACAAGGTTTTCTATAGTTTTTATGTAGTCTACACGTCAAACTACATATGTTTACCAAATTTCAGCACTCTAAGTACAATAATTTGGCAGATAAAGTGCAGGAATGGTACAAATTAAAGGCATTTTTTCGAAAAAATGACCGTATTCCCCTCTTATCTGCCAAAATATTTGACTTAGAGAGTTCAAATTTGGTACAAAAATGTAGTATCATATGTAGATTACAGAAAAATTATAGAGATTGTTGTGGTGATAGCGCTGTCAAAGAAATGGCAAAAGTTATCAGCCAAAAAACATCAAAATTTCTCAAAAATCTTGTTATTTTCTTGATCTATAATTTTCCTTTTATCTACATGTGAAAATACATATGTGGGCCAAATTTGAACTTTCAAAGTCAAATAATTAGGTGGCTAGGGGGGGGGGGATACGATTTTCGACAAAGTATTTCCAATAGGGTTCCGTGCGTACACTTGTGGTGTACGGAACCCTAAAAATTGACCTGTTACATTAATTGTATATTTGCGTTGTGTTAGTTATAAAGCAGTTGTTATAATCTGTGTATATTATAGGTTAAGATATGCGTTATAGGGTAACTGCCCCAGTCCTTGGCACCTTAAGGGAAATTCTAACTTTAAGAATTAAAATCGCACATAAAATTTTAGATAATGATATTCTCTTAGTGATATATGTTTTCACAATTTAATAAAGAATATGATGACATATTGAAGTTCATTAAAACTTTATGAGAATTTAGAAATTAATAAAACTTTCAAAAAAGTCGAAATGCTTTAGTCGTTGGCACCCTAACCCCAGTCATTGGGACGTCAGGCCCAGTCGTTGGCACTCCACTTTTAAACGCGTCATAATTTTGTGAAACATCTACATAATTTATTTAAAATCACGAAAGATTGATAAACAATGTTTAAATTATGTACAAAATTAAAAATTACTTTAATATTTTATGTACTAACCATGTAAAGCATAAACGAAATTTTCAAACTTCACTACTTTTCAAACTGTTAAGGGTGTTGCAAGGAGAGAATTAACATAACCTTAAAAATATTTTTTCCAAGCAGAGTACAATTTTGACACTTAGTTAATTCTTTCAGAAACAAAATATGTATAAAAATATGACCATGTACCTATAATTTAAATTTAATGCAGATTCTAAAACTAATTTGACATTTTAGAAATATGGATTATTTGGGCTTCTGTTTCTGAACAAAATATTGAAACCTATGAATACAAAAAAGTACACAATTTTCAATATTTTGTTTAGAAACTGAAGCCAAAATAATACATATTTTTAAAATGTCAAATTAGTTTTAGAATCTGCATAAAATTTAAATTATGGGTACATGGTTATATTTTTAATTACATTTTTTGTTTCTGAAAAAATTGGCTAAGTGTCGAAATTGTACGCTGCCTGGAAAAGTATTTTTAAGGTTATGTTAATTCTCTCCTTGCAACATCCTTAAAGTGCCAACGACTGAAACACTGCTTTAACCTCTTTTGCCCAATCGTTGGCACCTTAACGAAATCATTTCAATTATTTCCCACGACACAAGTAATTACTTTTAAAATATTATATATTTATTGAAATGAAAAATCGCGGCAGAATTTAATAAGCCAATGCAAGACGAATTAAACATTACGTGATTCTTATAATTTAGAGAAAACTAAGAAAGGTGCCAACGACTGACGCAGTGCGAACGACTGGGGCAGTTACCCTAATATAAGTTTATGTAGGTAATTTAGAATTCTTCTTCATTTGTTAGATTTGTTAGTATAAATGTAGTAAATAAAGTAGTATCATTTAAGGTTAGGTTATCTGTCATTTGTCAATTCGCTTCTTACGTCGGAATATTGTTTTTCTCTACACTTTTTCTTCGTTTCAGTACAAAATTTTAATCAACTGACTACTAAAAATTAAATACCGTTAATTTTAAATAATAATACTGATAGTCAAACTGTGAAATAATGATAGTTTACACATTTTTCCCCATTATGGTAGTGAGTATTTACTAAAATGAAATCGCGGTTTTAGCAAATATTAATATAAAAAGTCTTTCAGTGTACATAACTGGTACACACGTGGTGGGGTTATGTCTCTCTTGTGCTTCCACAGCTCGCCAGGGAGTGATATCATATTGCAATATTAGTAATATTGCAGGGTAATATTATAGTGCCAATGATATTGGCGTGATATTGAAATGTCCTCAGAGTCATATTGAGGTACTATTACAAAATTATTTCAGGCTTAAACGGAGTTCGAACGTATCTAAGTGAACAATTGTGTATGCCAGGGGTGACCACAAGGCTGCGTTTTGCAGCCAATACAACCAAGTAACTGGGGCAGGAGTACCCTTACAAAAAAGTATATATATATATATATAATTTTTTAAGCACAATAACCAATTTTTTTTTTAAATTTCATTGGAACTGTGATTTTGCGTTATGTATTCCTCTCTATTTAATTTACAACAAAAAACTACTGGGCAGCCGTAGGACCCATACACTGCAAAAACAAGTGTCTTGAATGGTTCAAAAATGTCTTAAATTAAGACATTTTTCGTGTCTTAGACACCAAAAGTATCTTAATTTAAGACATTTTTGTCTAATTTAAGACATTTTTGTCTAATTTAAGACACCATGTTTTTGCAGTGTAGACACATAGTGCGCAACGTGAACAAATTTTCAACAGTGCATGGCGAAAAAGTACTGATTTTCTAATACTGAACCCAGTACTAAACTTAGTACTGAACTCAGTAATTATCCCAGTACTGAACCCAGTACTTCTTCCCAGTACTGAAACCAGTACTAAACCCAGTACTTCTTCCCAGTACTGAATCCAGTACTTCTTTTTTGTAAGGGTAGGTCAACTTAACCCTGCATAAATCTTTGAGTACTAACTTTATACAGTGAAACCTCCCTACAGCGGACACCGACGGTGCAAAAGGATATTGTCCGTTATTAGGAGGTTTCACTATTTCCTATATATTTATATAATATTTTGTCTGATTTCATTTTTTTTTTTTTAAACACAGAAGCTAGACAATCACGATCTTTTGTTAATAAATATTAAACTGCATTTTTTATAATACAGTAGAACCTCGATTAACGAATCGAATCGAAAGTTTGTATAATACAAATCAAAAGTATTTTTATATAACTGTAAAGAAGCACGATTGAAGAGATAAACTTTACATTTCTTAAATTTAATATGTTTATTTTAAATGCATATTCAATTAATTAATATTTTTATAAAACATAGTAGGTATTTAGAATTTTGAAAATTTTTTTTGACAGTGGGACTTATGGCGACATTGAAAATGTGTTACGAAAATATGAATGATGAATTAAATATAAAAAATCAATTTTAAAATTTGAGGAAGTGGAAAGTTTAGGATAATGGAAGAATGGATAAAATGTTTTATTATTCGGATAATCGGTCAAGCGTCCGTTATTCTGTGCATTTGTCAAAGCATTTGTGTGTTCGTTAACAGAGGTGTCCGTTTTTGAGAGGGTCCGCTATTAAGAGGTTTTCATCTCATATAAAATTATATAATTTTGCCGGGACTATTCAGTTTCGTCCGTTAAAGAAGGTGTCCGCTATTAGGAGGTGTCCGCTATTGGGAGATGTCCGCTAAGAGAGGTTACACTGTACCTACTTTATATAGCATGCTGTGGTCTTATAAAAAAAATACTCTCTCTATTTTCAACAATAGAAATTCGTCATGGATTTAGAAATGAGCAAAAACTTTGTCATAAAAATTTAGTAGCTGCGATGCACTAGTTTTGGCTACGTTCACTTGTCGCTTCTGTGCATCCCTGGTGTACGCCTTAGACCTCTCGGCCATCCAGCTCTTGTAGAATATTTTAGGAAGTGTTTTTAATATTTTGCTAACGAGGTTTTAAGGTTATACACATGAGGAACACTTTCTGAAGTTGATTCTAAGATCAGAATGGCCGAGAGGTACAAGGCGTACACTTTCGTTTACTTAGATGAGTTCGAAACCCGTGTGAGTTTAAATTTTTTTAAATATTATACTTAATGTAAGATAATTTTGTAATATTACCTCAATATTACTGTAATATTACCTCAATATTACTGTAATATTACCTCAATATTACTGTAATATTACCTCAATATTACTGTAATATTACCATAATATTAAATTAATATCACTGTGATATTACACTGAGAGAAATAGATGGTAAGAACTTTACTATATCTTTGATGGTAGAGAGGTTATGTTACTCTCTACCATCAGAGATGCTACACCGAACCATCTAGATGCTACATCGTACCATCCAGATGCTATCAGATGCTAACCTGTACCATCTAGATTCTTGTCCGTATATTTAAGATCAGATATGGTATCTGGTACCATCTAGATGGTACCCTGTAGCATCAATTTCTCTCAGTGTACTGTAATGTTACTTCAATATCATCTTGAGGAGAACATTTTAATATCACTGTAATATTATTCCGTTATATTACTAATATTACAATACGATATCACTCTGATATTCATGTAATATTTCATGTTGCTTAGGTTAACGACGATCTTCACCAATGGAAAATTGTTCACGAGACCTCAAAGAAGAGAACTAAAAAAATATTTAGAAGCTCTAATTTTTAATAGAATAAGAGCAATTAACCTTAAAGAATCGAGGAAAATCGAGTTAATTTATGAAACCCTTGTCAGATTTTTTTCATTCTAGGCTTGAAATTTTCGAATTTCATCAGTTAAGAATTAGGGGAGAGTGGCCATCAATGTACCAGTTTTTTCAATGAACCATTTCAATTTTCTCAGAAACAATTAAATAAAAATTCTCCTAATTTTAAATATAAATGAAGTTTGCGTAAACACACTACGTCCATAAATTTGAGACGTGTGGATTTATTCTTTACACAGAAAACTGGAAAAAACTGTTTTTGATGTACTGAAGAAAAAATTTACCTAAAATACGAACACGTTTTTTAATTGAAATAAGGCCATTTAAAAATAAATGTACTTACGATTTATTTTGTTTTGGGCCTTAACTACAATATTCTAATGAGATAAAGATTTTGAAATATTGGATTAAATTATAAAAAACCATTTTTGTTGCAAATGTCATGTTGATTCAATGTACCGGGGAACAATGAACCACCTGGAATTTCAGTGTATTTTCGATTTCCAGAATGGTATGCTTGATTATAAAACTAGGCATGCATACAGCATGTTACAGCGATTGTTATCAGTACTTTTCTCAACATAGCAAAACTAAAATGCCATTTTAGCTAGTTAACTTAAATTTGAGGTATATTTATGTTATACATTATCAATTAAAAAGTGTTAAGTAACAATTTTTTATAGTATTTGATAGAAAACAAGTTTTTTTACAAAGTGAAAATTGCAATATTATTATTGTTGAACATTTTTAGTATTTTTATAGAGGTGGTTCATTGTGTACCCAGTTTGTTGAAAATGAAAATAGCTTGTTACTTTAGAAAAATCCTAAATTTTATTATTTAATCAAAATAAATCGTGTAAAATATGTGTGCATTACCTAGATAAGTGTTGTAGTTTTATATTGATGCAAAGAAGTGCTTGAAATTGGTGAAATTCAATAAGTACTATGACCTTGAAAAAAACCCGGTACATTGATAGCCACTCTCCCCTATCTATAAAAATAACTTTCAGTAATATGACCTTTCGGTTAAACTTTGACGAGTCTTACCGTGTGGAATTCTAGTATATAGTGTAAACCATTAAAATTTGCCGCCCTCGGCAGCTGCCTACATTGCCTATCTAGTTAGTCCGACAATGTATATTTATGGATTTGGAGGTCTCAACACGAATCCGATGTCAAAAGTAAATTTTGACAGCTGCCAGCTGTCAATATTTTAATGATTTTAATAGCTTGCAGCTGTAAAAACTTATTTTTGACATCGGATTTGTGTTCAGCATATCCAAAACAATAAATAAACATCATATCGTCAAAGCAAAAGATTAATTAAAAAAAATGATTATACAAAATATAAAAAAGTGCACTGATCCTATATGTAAAACCCCATGTAAACTTTAACCCTTCGGTGGCACAACTTAATATTGATCAATTGGGCTGTCATTGTGTACAGTTCATTTCTTTCATATTCTAAAGAAAATTTAGCCCAGCACCTATTATTATGAAAACTCAACTTTTGCTAAATAACGGTCACCCTTACATATACATTTGTATATATATATATGTGACTGTCCATGAGAAAACGTGCCTTAGCTCCCAAACGTCAATTTTACAGGATGAGCAATTAAAGTTGCAGCAATGCATTGAAACCAATGCAATAGACCTACGCTCCTTGCTTGATATCACATAAAGTTCTTTAAAACAACAATTTTTTATTTTTGGAAATGAAAGAGCAAGTGAAAATCTGTCGGTTGAAGTTAAAAAATCAAAATTTATTTTTTGGAGCTAAGGCACGTTTTCTCATGGACAGTCACACATATATATATATATATATATGTGAAAAGATATGTGCATAACAAAGTAAATATGTGTAATAAATTGTTTTAATTTTATAAAAAATTACAATAAGGTACACAAAAGAAGAATTGTACTTAGGGGCCATCCATAAACGAATATCTTTGTGGCATTTCAATCAATATTGTTCATATTTATGGTGTTTATAAATAATATACTAACACTTTGAACGTAATATAAGACCAAAAAAATTTTTCAAAATTTGCCCCGAAAAAAGTCAAAAAAATTTTTGATTTCATTTTTTCCATCAAAAGCACCCCTACGATTTCTTTCTAATAACGATATTTCGTTTCCTTATTTTTTTCTGAGTTGATTAAAAAAAAAAAGTTCTAGAAAATTTAAAAACAACCGAGATATTGGACTTTTTGTGACGCGGCCTACGCTCTCTGAATTCAGGCACGCTTAACGCCGGGACACGGACGCATTTTTTCAAGCATTTTCAAAGTTAATTATTTTTATTATTAGGCATGTAAATTGGTTTTCGTAATAACATTTTATTACGTATTTTTTATCACTCTTTCATAATCTGTCATCAAAATTGCAAAAAAATAAAATTCCAAAAAGCTATAACCACTTTTTTGGAAAAAAATGCAAATTTTTTAAATGTTTGATTCAAAAATGATTTTTTTTCCACATAACCAGTGATCAGAAAATTTCTGACCCTAAAAATATCGTGTCCACAATATTCAAGCTTCAAAAGGATGAACCATACATTCAAAAATATTAAGATGGCGGATCCAAAATGGCGACGACAGTATTTTTTTTCAAAAATTTGACACCCAGTTGATACTTCTTTTAATTCTTTCTTTATTTGTATGAAAATGAGTACCTAAATGTTTCTTAAGTCGCTGATTGTTAATCTAAAGTCGGATTTCAAAAATTCAAAATGGCGGATCTAATATGGCTGTCGGTATTTTTGGTCGGTATTTTTTTATTTCATACAAATAAAGAGAGAATTAAAAGAAGTATCAACTAGGTGTCAATTTTTTCAAACAAAAATACTGTCGTCGCCATTTTTGGATCCGCCATCTTAATTTTTTTGAATGCATGGTTCATCCTTTTGAAGCTTGAATATTGTGGACACGATATTTGTAGGGGCAGAAATTTTCTGATCACTGGTTATGTGAAAAAAAATCATTTTTGAATCAAACATTTAAAAAATTTGCATTTTTTTCCAAAAAAGTGGTTATAGCTTTTTGGAATTTTATTTTTTTGCAATTTTGATGACAGATAATGAAAGAGTGATAAAAAATACGTAATAAAATGTTATTACGAAAACCAATTTACATGCCTAATAATAAAAATAATTAACTTTGAAAATGCTTGAAAAAATGCGTCCGTGTCCCGGCGTTAAGCTTGCCTGAATTCAGAGAGCGTAGGCCGCGTCACAAAAAGTCCAATATCTTGGTTGTTTTTAAAGTCTCCACAACTTTTTTTTTTTTTAATCAACTCAGAATAAAATAAGGAAACGAAATATCGTTATTAGAAAGAAATCGTACGGGTGCTTTTGATTGAAAAAATGAAATCAAAATTTTTTTTGACTTTTTTCGGGGCAAATTTTGAAAAATTTTTTTGGTCTTATATTACGTTTAAAGTGTTGGTATATTATTTATAAACACCATAAATATGAACAAAATTGATTAAAATGCCACAATGATATTCGTTTTTGAAGAAAACGGTACTTAAAATTTTGACACCCTGTAAAAACCACAATTTTGAAAATTTTCAAAAAATATTTTTGGGCAAAACTTCTGTCATATAATACTACATTTTCACCAAGTTTCATAAAAATCGAAAGACCCGAGACCAACATTGATTTTTTTGAGAAATTTTGACCCATGTAACAAGTAGTAACATTTTCTCAAACCCCCCTCCCCTAAACCTGTTACGTAATTTATGGATGGCCCTTATTATAATGTGAATTAATTTCTTCTTAAATAGTGCGTTCCAATTTCAGATGGAGCAGGAGACACAGACATGGAATTTCTGGTGGGTCAGCTCGTGACGTAATGGATTATCGAACAGGATATATAAAATCTCATCTACGATCTCCATCTGGAAGAGTTCGGTGACTAATTTCAACTATTGAATAGGATTTCTATTCATATAAATGAAAGAATTAAATATCAAATATGTGTACGAAAGAATTTTTTTGATGATGTTTAGAAAATGTTGTTATTTCCATTTGCTACCTAAAGACATGCACGATTTGCGACACACTTGACTTACGTCACGTTAAGAGTATATTCTAAATTTTTACAGTGGGATCGTAAATTTTATGTCAACTGTCCAGCCAAAAAAAAATTTTGTTTAATCCGTTCCCAATTTTTGTTATGAGTTGTCTTAAAGGTAACTAACTTATCAGCTAAATATTTTTAGATTATATAAAAAATTGACCGAGAGGGAGGGTTTTTGTTTCATTTTATTTTTAAAAGAAAGCTGAGATTTTTTCCTCAAAATACGTATAATTTTCAAAATACCCTTTTTTTTGTTTTTGAGAAATTTCAGTTTTATATTGAAGAAGAGGGTTCTACTAGTAACAAGCAAATGAAGTTTGGATGGAAGCTGGTGGAAGGACCAAAATAATAAAGTTAAAAATTATTAATATTTAATGAACGTCTGTATTTTCATAATCAAACAATTATTCCATTCAGCATAATAATCAACAATTTTTTTTAAATGTAATTTACAATTATTCTGAAATATCCCAGTTAAAAATTTCGTGTGTGTTCTCACGTGTGTTTCCGTATGGGATCCCTTAAAGGTTCCTACATGGGTTCCCATATGGGATCCTGTGTGCCAGGGAACTTTAGCACCAACCCTCGAGGAAACACTGTACATAGGATCCCGTGTGTTTGTGTTCCCTTACGGGATCCTTAATCTGTTAAACAATTTAAATGAATCTACAAAAAGAATTTTGTTAAAAAAATAATTCATTTGTCAGTAACTGTTACTCACCATATTTACAGGAACAAAAAAATCTACTGCGCAGCCGTAAGTGCTATAGAAAACTACTGCGCAGCATGTTAAGTTTTCAAAAATTGATTTGAAATCCTATGTACAGCTGTCGTCAGATATGCTTTAATATTTTAACACGTAGGTCATATGGAAATATGTTAAAGCATATCTGGCGATCAGTGTACATGGGATCCTATGTACAGTGTTCCCTCGAGGGTTCGTGCCAAAGTTCCCTGGTACACAGGATCCCATATGGCAACCCATGTAGGAACCTTTAAGGGATCGCATACAGGAACACGCGCGAGAACACATACGAAATTTTTAACTGGGATGAGATAGACAATTCAATCACAAAAATTAGTTTAAAACAAAAATATCCCTTTTCTTTATTACATAGGTATTGCACGAATTTTTATTTTCAACCTTAAGAACTTCTGCGTAAATATGTTTAAAATTATATAATAATTTCAAAAAGTATAGCTCAAATTGGGAAGAAATCATGTGTAAAAGAAAATTTTAATTTAGAAATTGTTGCAAAATCGGACTTTTGTCCTCTCGATGCGACGGGTCACTGCACTGTGCGGTGTTGAGATTCACATTGAAATAATTAAATGCCTGCATCATAATTCTGTTATTCATTTTTTTATATTTTAATTTTTTTTTGTAATTTTTTTATATTGCTCTCTCATAAAGAGAATATTGTTTTATCTATATATTACCGATTGAGATTTTCTGAAATATCTTGACATATTTTAACCTCAGGATGTCAAAAATGATGTTTTTAAAAAATGTCCTACTTATGTGTGTATGTAGTTATGTGTGTTAATATTGCACACATAAGGCACACAGTAGGCTCTATATATTGCAAATCGTAATAGTTAAAACAATCTTTTTTTGCTAAATTATAGGTCTTTTAGGGAGACAAATTATGACCTACACTGAAAAAATTTTGGCACGTCAGACGCACCGCACAGTGGGCCAGGTAAGCCGAAATGTTGGCCAAAAATCAAGCTGGCTCTACATGCGAACCTAACGCTGGTCCGACACGACATGTCGTGCCCCTTCTACTGCGCCTCTGCGGACAAAGAATTGAGAAGATGCTAGAAAACACGCCCACTGTGTGCTATTCGCAGTGGTTGTCGCTGTCTTGCTTCTCGTCTCTCGGAGATTAATAATATGCTTGCTCTGCATATAATAAAATAATGTAAAAAATCAGTAATTACTTATAAGACGATAAATATCCAATTGACATTTATTTTCAAAAGATTAATTTATGTTCTGCACCTAATTAAAGTATTTAATAACATTAAATAACATGTGAAATATGGTATTTAAGTTTGTATGTGACATGTCAAAAATCGATCATATTAAACAATATTTTTCGGCAAAGTAATTTAATTTCAGCATATCGAAATTATTGAAATGATAAGTATCATTTATCAGTATGATTATCATCAAATATAAGTATTTTTATCACACTTTAATATTATCTGAATACTTTTTTGATAATTAGCTTAGAAATATAAAAAGTTTCACAATAAATGTTGAGAATTCTTCATTTTATCGGGATTTTGAAAGCTTGCACTATTTTTTTTAATAAATTCATTCAAAGTAAATGTTTATTTTGAAGGATAATGACAAGTATTTTATAAACTTGAAGTTGGTTTGCGACTTCCGATAAAAATCAAAGTCAAAATGAATCGATATTTGTTAAATGACAGTTCAAATCGATTTATTTAAATTAAATTTTTTAATTTTTTTGTACAGATTTATAAAACAAAATTTTTTTCCAAATAATTCTTTATTTATTTTGAATATTCATTATTTTTAAAAATAAAATATGAATTCGATCATCTTTTTTTTTAGTTTTGTATGTTTAGGTTTATATTTTGTATAAATATATCAATAAAAGTACAGTCTGAATTATTATTAAGGTATTAGTCGCGTAAATGCTCCCGCAAAACTCCCGCAAAATAAAAAGAACAAAAAATAAACTTTTATATCAACTCACTTGCTTCCTTGTGACCTCTTCTAATGTAATATATGTAATTTTCACGATTTTGAGTCAGGTACTATAAGTTATCGTGATGTATTGCTTACACGTTTTCGACATTTTTCAATGAAACCACGTGAAAATGAAAAATTATGAATTTTTAAATTATTGTATTTTTTATATGGCGTGGTCAATAAAATTAATTTTTTTTTTTAGGATTTATTTTATCTCAATGTGGAACTTAGTAGTTTTATTTGAAAAACTGACGACTTGTTTTTTTATAATTGAATATAAGAGACATTTTTTACATGAATTTTGTGCTATTGCATGTAAAAGGTATAAACTTTGAATTAATATTTTGAAGCTCAGAAGTGGTCAAAATTAATAGGATAGATCTCATTTCATAGATAAATACCTGATGAATACAGATACAAAGTTTTACAAAAATCTGACGAAAATCATTTTACGCGACTAATACCTTAATGTCGTAATATAAATTTAAAAAAGATTTTTGCTTTATCAAACTGCACAGAAAATTTAAAAACTTTAATTTAAATAAATATATTTAAAACACATTTAAAACCGATTTTGAACTGTCATTTAAAAAAAATCGTTTTGACTTTGGTTTTTATCGCAAGTCGCAAACCAACTTCAAGTTTATAAAAAGCTTGTCATTAACCTTCAAAATAAACATTTATTTCTAAAAACAGTGCAAAAACCAACGCAAAATTTTAACAACAAGAAGATATTACTTCAATCTACATATTAAAGTGTGATAAAAGTACTTATTATTTCAATAATTTCGATTTGCTGAAATTAAATTACTTTGCAGAAAAATGTTGTTCAATATGATCGATTTTTAACATGTCACATACAAACTGAAATATCATATTTTGTATGTTATTTTATATTATTAAATACTTTAATTAAGTGCAAAACATAAATTAATCCTTTAAATTTTGTATTATTATACATTAAAAGTTAAATATAATTTCTAAAAAAAATTCGACACCAGAAGGTTTTGAACCCTCCACTGTTGGGTTTGAAGTCCAGGACGACGACCACCAGACCACCAAGCTTGCTGAAACACAAGTTAGCCAGACAATACTGAGTCCTTAGATGGGAAAACTACATTTTTGAAATTCAATATCTTTAATTGTTATTTTTGTTATTAATTTTACTTTTGTCAATATTATTAACAATATTATTAAAAAAGAAATTGTTTCCCTTTAACATTTACAAGCGAATAGAGGAATGAGGAGTCCGTGCGTACATAGTTTGGCTCCGCCCACGACACGACGTCCGTACTATACGCGTACGTGCCAATGTCGGATATAATTTTGCATGCGCCTGCAACAAACGGGTACACACAAATATCGTGGGCGGAGCCAAACTATGTACGCACGGACTCCTCATTCCTTCATTCGCTTGTAAATGTTAAAGAGAAACAATTTTTTCTTTAATAATATTATTAATAATATTGACAAAAAAATAAAATTAATAAAAAAAATAACAATTTAAGATATTGAAGTTCAAAATGTAGTTTTCCCGGCTAACGACTCAGTATTGTCTGGCTAACTAGTATTTCAGCAAGCTTGGTGTTCTGGTGGTCGTGGTCCTTGGCTTTAAACCCAAGGATCGAGGGTTCGAATCCTTCTGGTGTCAAATTTTTCTTTTATCATTATATATTTTTTTTTATAAATTATATTTAACTTTTAATGTATATTAACAACAACTTGAATATATATTGTAAAATATTATTACAAAAAGGTTTTGAATTCTTGTATAACATTCATAATTTTTTTAAAAAAATAATTAATTTTTGTATAAAAAAAGATTTTTTACTTTTTTAATAATTAGCTTAGAAATATATAAACTTTCACCTTACATGTTGAGAATTCTTCATTTTATCGGGAATTTTAAAAGTTCTTAATAAATTGCTTCCATGAAAACCAATCTAAATTTTGGGAATATGTAGATTGAAGTAATATCTTCTTGTTGTTAAAATTTTGCGTTGGTTTTTGCACTGTTTTTGGAAATAAATGTTTATTTTGAAGGTTAATGACAAGCATTTTATAAACTTGAAGTTGGTTTGCGACTTGCGATAAAAACCAAAGTCAAAACGATTTTTTTTAAATGACAGTTCAAAATCGGTTTTAAATGTGTTTTAAATATATTTATTTAAATTAAAGTTTTTAAATTTTCTGTGCAGTTTGATAAAGCAGAAATCTTTTTTAAATTTATATTACGACATTAATAATAATTCAGACTGTGCTTTTAATGATATATTTATACAAAATATAAACCTAAACATACAAAATTAAAAAAAAAGATGATCGAATTCATATTTTATTTTTAAAAATAATGAATATTAAAAATAAATAAAGAATTATTTTTAAAAAGATATTTGTTTTGGGTCAGGCTTCGGCAAGCGGATCGGTTAAAATTATAAACATTCTATTTATAATTTTAAAAGTTAAAAAAGTATTTAGATTGTCTTGAAACGTAGTGTTTTAAAAATATTTTTTGTTCTTAAGAATTTTTAATTTTTATCGTTTTTAAAATTATTTATTTAATAAATGTTAATAAAAACAACTTTTTGCGTTCATTACGTGAAATTTTAAAATACTGTTGTACTCTTCACAATTTTTTGAAAATTAAACCGTTAAGAAAAAAAATGTCCCGCGATTAGGAACAAGGATATTAAATTTTTTTCGGCTTTCAAAATTTGTTTGCATAGGTGGTGAATGAAAGTTTAAAAATTATTTATGTTTAAGTTTTCTTTTGTTTTCTATGTAAGGATTTATGTAATTGAGTTCAAAATGTTTTTTGCACTCCGACAAAAAGAAATTTAATATAATTGCGTGCCATTTTTTTTCTTAACTGTTTTATTATCAAAAAAGTGTAAAGAAGACAACAGTATTTTAAAATTATACGTAATGCACGCAGAAAGCTGTTTTTTATGAATATTTATTAGATAAATAATTTGAAAAACGATAAAAATTGAAAATTCTTAAGAACAAATTTTTTTTTAAAAACCACGTTTCAAGGCAATTAAAATGCTTCTTTAACTTTTAAAATCGGTTAAGAAGATCTCGAGAAAAATATGTTTTTATTTTGCACTATTAAAAATTTCAATCACTAATAACTTCAAAAAAAAAAAAAAAAAACTTTTTTTGTTTTAATAATTTTAGAGCCTAATTTACATATTTTAAGGATAGCAAAAATGATGTCTCATTAGAAACAGAATTTTTAAAATTAATTTTTTTATTTATTTATTTATTCAAATATAAACGGGCAATATACAGTGTATAAAAAGACCCTTTAGTACGTAAGTACTCAAAATATAACAACATTTTTAACAATAATGTTTCGAAGTAATTTAGGCTGCGTTAAGAATTACATTTTAAATATAGGTACGCAATATAGAAATAAATATAGTTAAAGTTGCTCCAAGAAGGAAGAAAGAAAATACATATTCTAACAACCGAGTTGTTCTCTCTAAACAGTCAATTCAATTTTAAGTAAATACAAAAGTTGGTTTTTAAACGTGATGCTATTTCAACATTAAAATTATAATTATAATCAGATACGGAATTTTAAATTAGGATATACATTCAAAACTTTAACTAATATTTTATAAAAATATATATAAAAAATATAAGAAAATGAAATAAGATAAGAGGTATTACGAGGCACATTGCCGATAATATTATTCTATTTCCTCTGGCATTTTGACAATAGAGACAGAGAGATCTCAGTGATTAGAAGTAGACGGCGAGATTCCATGAAGTTCAGAAGGGCGAAGAGAAGCAAAAGGGGAAAGCACGTTAGTCACACCTCTGTTTGGGCCGTAACCTTATGCATTGCCGGACGATTCACCACGATTACTGGATCACCTTGCCGGAAAACTAGACGGAAGTTCTGTTTTCCCTCCAAATGACGCTTCTGGATTTCCAGTTTTAAATCTGAAATCTCTTGCAGCTGCAGCCTTGTTCTGTTCGGGACCATCCACAGTTTTTTTAATTGCTCCGGTAGATTTTCCTCTTTTCTTCTCTTAAGCAAGGCCCGCAAAACAGACCCTGCATTTGCCTCACTCGAACATTGCACCTTCACAGGCCTGGGGTTTGAACGTCCCTGGACAAATGAACCAAGCCTCGCAAATGTAAGATTTTCAAGTAAAATAGCGGGATCTAAACCGGAGATAAAGTCCCTAATTCTAGAAAAGTCAAGTTCTTGATCGTAGGAGTTAATATCAGTGTGCGATGGTTCAGTAGGAGGATTAACTTCAGGGAAGCCAAAAAGAATTAAATTGTTTTTACGAGACAGTCTATCCCTGACTTCTGCAACGCAGGAACGAGAAATAGAGCTGACATCCGGCGCAGAAGACAACAGGGCAGTAGTTGTAGTAATATTACCCTCGATCTTCTTAACTCTAGAAGAAAGATTTTCCGCAGTGACCGTAGACAAAGAAGATTCCGCCCTGTCAACACGTGTAGATAATTCACTAATTATCTTATCTGAGTTATCCAACCTCGTCCTAACCTCACTTAATTGAGACGTTAAAGAATCCACTTTATTTGTTAGAGTATTGAAGGAGTTAGTGAAATGCTTATGCAGACCCTTTACAGCTTCAGTAATGGCTACATTAACAATCCGCTCTACGTCAGAGATAGAAAATGAACTGGTTGATGCTACAGACAAGTTGGCGGGAGAGGCACCACGAGATTTACAACACTTAGAATAAGTTCCATTTTCCAATGCATATTTAGCTGCACAACTAGGGTGATAAGGTGTACTACATCCTGGGCAGATTTTAGCCTTGTCCAGGTTACATTGCCCTTTGCAACCACCACAGGTATTTGAAACGGGAACAGATTTCTCCTTGGTTGAATCCATTGACAGTATGTAGCAGGAACCACACTTGGCTCAGTAAGAGCACGAATAGTTCAGTATAAACCGTAGAATGATAAAAAACACGTCAACTTCACTAGTATCAGATCAACCACATGTAAATTAATACAAAAAGTCCACTTTCTAAAGGTCTTAAAAGGCACAATATATTTTAATTTAGCGGAGCGATACAAAACGCGTGGAATTAGATGACAGCCATCTTAGAAAGCATTTTAGCCGATCCGCTTGGCAAAGCTTGACCCTTTTATCAATCTGTACAGAAAATGTTAAAAATTCAATTTAAATAAATCGATTCTGAACTGTCATTTAACAAATATCGATTCATTTTGACTTCAATTTTTATCGCAAGTCGCAAACCAATACTTCATACTTGCTATTATCCTTCAAAATAAAAATTTACTTTGAAAGAATTTATTTAAAAAAATAGTGCAAAAACCAATTTGAAATTTTAACAACAAGAAGATATTATTTCAATCTGCATATTTCCAAAATTTGGATTAGGTCGGTTTTCATGCAAGCAAGTTAGAAACTTTCAAAATCCCGATAAAATGATGAATTCTTAACATTTATGGTGAAACTTTTTATATTTCTAAGCTAATTATCAAAAGAGTATTCAGTTAATATTAAAGTCTGTTAAAAATACTTATCATTTGAATAATTTCGATTTGCTGAAATTAAATTACTTTGCCGAAAAATATTGTTGAATATGATCGATTGTTGACATGTCACATACAAACTTAAATACCAAATTTTGCATATTATTTGATATTATCAAATACTTTAATTATTAAGTGCAAAACATAAATTAATCCTTTGAAAATAAATGTCAATTGAATTTTTATCTTTTTAGAAGTAATTACCGGTATTTTAAATTATTTAAGTACATTCAGATCTTCGAGAGAGGAAAAGCAAGACAGCGGCAACCGCTGCGACTAGCACACAGTGGGCGTGGTTTCTAGCATCTCCTCAATTCTTTGTCCGCAGAGTCGCAGTAGAAGGGGCACGACATGTCGTGTCGGACCAGCGTTAGGTTCGCATGTAGAGCCAGCTTCATAATTCATAGAATATCTAAAGCTTCCTACAATAAATTATGTTATCTACAGTTTTTGGGGTCGCTAAATCCGAATCTGAAGTCAGATTTAAAAAATTCAAAATGGCGGATCCAATATGGCGGACATACAATTTTAAAAATTAATAGATTTTGATAAAACTTAGTATTCAGAGGTTTTTAGGATCGATGATTACGAATTTAAAGTCAAATTTAAAAAATTCAAAATAGTGGATCCAATATGGCGGACATAAAATTTTAAAAATGAATAGATTTTGATAAAACTTGGTATTCAAGGGTTTTTGAGATCACTGATTACGAATCTAATTTATATTTTAAAAATTCAAAATGGCGGATCCAATATGGTGGACATACATTTTTAAAAATTAATAATTTTTATAAAAGTTAGTGTTAAGGAGTTGTAAGTTCTGCTACTAACGAATCTAAAGGCAGATTTATGAAATTGAAAAGTGCTGATAAAATATTAATTAAAAAAAAAATTTATTATAACAATCTATTCACTCTTTGCCGAACCCAGAGTCAACGAACGTCGACGTAGCGAATTTATGACACCATTTTTTTTGGTTTTTTTTTGTTTGTAATTTTTTAAAAGATTTTATTTTTGTTTTAAATGAATCCTCCTTTTTTAAGATAAAAAGTGCCGTTTTTTAAAATTATAATTCCTCGCTGGACTTTTCGCCGGAAAGTTCTATACTGTCCAAATAATTATCTGCTGCAGAAAGACCAATGTCTATGTTTTCATCAGATGATTCGTCTTCAGTATCTGATTCATATTCAGAGTCTAGAGAATTATTATGAACAATTTGTGGTTCAGAAAGTAACTCTTGTACTGCTTTAGGAAGTGTTAACTTTTTATTATTATTTAGTCGAGATACATCCTGTAATCCTTGTTTCTACTTTCAGAAGTTCCTTCACCAAGCATTCCTACAGGTGAAACACTTTGCTTGATAATTTCTCCACCATGAATTAGTATCCTGTGTACTAAAGAAGGCATACGATACCAATTGTAATGAGAGACATAAATTTCAGCAGTAGAAGTACAGAGTTTTTCAAATTTAGTTTTATTGATAGAAAGTTGACATGATAGGACAATCAAGATGGTCTGAAAGTTTTGAATAAGTTGTTCATCTAAACGAAGAGCTTCAGCAGTCTTATATTTGTTGAATAAAATGATTGATTAAATTGATAATAAAATAAATAATAATGTTCAATATTAATATTATTATACAATTTGTTATGCATATTTATTAAAAATCTAATAATTAATTAACTATTAAAACAACTATTGTATATACACTCAATTTAAACAATTTATCACATTTTATGTTTACAATTTTTAATTGTTTAAATAATAATTGTTTTTTATAAATATAAATAATTAATTATTATTTAAGAAATTAAAAATTTTTATTAAATATTGAAGGTAATAATTTTACTTTTATTTACTTATGAGTCTAATATTTATTTTTATTAAAAATAAATTTGTTGGAGCCTAGGCTGAAATGACATATTATATTTTTAATAATTTATTTATAGTAAGTTTATAATCAAAGTACAACTAGTATGAAAAAAATGATTGATACTAAATCTTCTTAATTTTTCGCATGCAATTTATGGACATAAATATTTTTTACAAACAGTGAACTTTGTTATAAATGGTTGACACAACGATTGTTTAAACAAATATAAGCAGTAAACAAAAAAAGTTTAATTTTTTAAACAAATTTTCTATGAATCTAATAGTTGTTTTCATCATAGCTTGGCTGTATTCTTCTTGGACCGTAAAAAGTTAAGTTCAACAAAGTGTAAATAATATTAATTTATTATTAAACATTAAAAATTTGTTTAACAAATACGAATTGCTTAAACAATTAAATATTTATTTTACCTATCCTATTTATAAAAATACAACATTTATAAAACTGAAAAAAAAATTTATTTTAATTTATATAGTACAAATAATGTCAAGTTTGCCGTTAAGTACAATTTTAATAAAATTAGGAAAATTATTAAAAATGTGAAAAGTTGTGTATGCTGAGTCAAAAGTGCACATTCTACTGAACAAAATAACATCTCATTTGTCTTATTTGGATGTGAAGTTTGGGTGTGGATAAAAACCAAACTCGTCCATGACAAAAAAATTAATAATTTGCACTTTAAAAAATTATTGATATAATAAAAAAAACGAAATTTTTTTAGGTTTCAATTTTGTTTATTAATGTTGCACATAGATTAAAGTAAAATCAGCTATGGGAAAATTAATTTTGCTTAATAACAGAAAAATAAATAAGTTATAGTGTTAAAACGTAAACTACTGGTTTTGTTTAAATTTTCAATTTCAAAGCCTCTAAAAATAGTAAATAACTATTAATAAGATTATGAAAATTGAATTTCAGTTAGCCTGAAATATGTAGTAAACGACTAATATATTCTTTTTTTCATATCCGATGGTGGACTTTTGGCCAAGTTTTCGGGTCGTCTGGCCCACTGTGCACCGCCTGTAGTGCATCGTTAGTCCCATATATATACGGGACAAGCAATGGACCGTCACTTGGGTGCTCTGATGCCCCAACTCGGTGCGGCTGATGCCGTGCCCGTGCATCAGTTGCGCCAGAAAGGGACGTCGTACGAGCTGAATATAGGAGGACAAGATTTATTCCATGCCTTGGTGCGTCTGATGTCCCAGAATTTTTTCAATGTACTTGTGAGCCTGATCTATCACTACTAACTACATTTTTTTTTAAATTTAAAAATTTTAAAAAAATTGTTTTTTTTTCAAAGTTGTATGTATTTTTTTAAAACAGTAAAAATTTAATTTTTTTTATTGTTTAAACAGCATTGATTAATCTCTTAGCCAACCCTCTAGTGGAATTTTATAACAAGTTATATTATTCAATTTGAGTTTCAAATTAACCCAAATTGAATAATCGTCTCCAACGTCAATTTTTTTTAATTTTCATCAAATTGCAATTTTTAACGGCTCATTTTGTAAAAACTACAAGTATCCACACTTCACCTGAAAAAAATTACATTAACTTATGTGTCTTCTATATCAAAAATCAAAATTATTCATTTGGACTAACTTTTGTTCCGATTGTTTGTCCGATTCCTCCTTAACAGATAAAAACAGAAAATGTTGAAAATAATGTTCTTTAACAATTTTATTTTTATATTTTGTAGCTTTTTTAATATATTTCTATCAACTTGTAGGTCATTAAAAACTAATCGAATGAGCTCTTTACGAAATTAAGTTTCGTAACTTTTGTCATCTAATTTACATTTTATAAGAAATAATTCATACTTATTTTGTAGACTGTTTAAAAACGCATCGATTGGTATATTTAAGATTTCCGTGCGACATATAAATCAAAACTTAGTGATGTTTAAAAAATCAAAAATCCTATATAAGAAATCAGTTAGTTATAGATATAGATATACTGCTATGCTTTTCAGGAAGTAAGAGAGAATAAGTTATAGAATTTACCTGGGATAGATAAAGACAAGAATAA
The DNA here is from genome assembly GCA_037103525.1 of Ganaspis brasiliensis. Taxonomy (NCBI): domain Eukaryota; kingdom Metazoa; phylum Arthropoda; class Insecta; order Hymenoptera; family Figitidae; genus Ganaspis; species Ganaspis brasiliensis. The sequence continues at coordinate 35,123 of JAZKLR010000282.1, read as the reverse complement.
GTGAGAAACGCAAGGTGAGTTCACAGTTGTGGTTCTAAAAGCAAGAGAGAATAAGGTTACCTGAAAAAGATAAAGACAACAATAGCGTGAGCAACGCAAGGAGAGTTCACAGTCGTGGTTCTAGAAGCAAGAGAGAATAAGTTTACCTGGGATAGATAAAGACAACAATAGTGTGCGCAACGCAAGGAGAGTACACAGTTGTGGTTTTAGAAGCAAGAGAGAAAAAGGTTACTTTGGATAGATAAAGAAAAAAATAACGTGCAAAATGTGAAAGAGGAAGAGATATAACAAGTGTCGGGATAGATAAAGGCAGAGTAGAGAGAGAGAGAAAATGAGAAAAGAGATTTTAAACGGTGTGAAAATTCCAAAGCATCCTTCTATGAACTTGTAAGAACTAAAGTACCTAAGTACCCAGCCGCTGACCACGTCATTTCCGGTCACCTTCTTCTGGGAAGTTAACCTTAAAATGTGAAAATCGTCATCTCTAAAGTACTCAAGTAAGCAACCGATGCACAGTGGTCCAAACTGCAAAAAAGGTGGCCAAAATTAGAAAATAAAGTATTAAAAAAAATTATTTTTTACTTTTAATTTGGTTAAAGAAAATGTTAAAGTACAATAAATACGTGTTGAAAGAAACAAATTTGTTTATTTAATATTTTTTGAAAAAGATCAAATATTGCTTTTTAATTTTTCTTGATAACCTTTTAGCAGGATAAAAATGAACTTTTTAGCTATAATGGTGTTTAATCTTTTACATGATATGGACCGTGATAGTCCAAAATGTATTCAAAAATAAAACATATGTATCATTAGCCTGTATTTTTTATATATAATAAAGTTAACAATGAAATTAGCTTCTTAAACAAACAAAACTTTACAGTTTATGTCAAATTAAGAAAAAAAACTTTGAAAATCGTAGACTAAAACTATATTTGTAGTTCACTGTTGAGCTAAATAATTTATTGCGACATATTTTTCATATATTTATCTTACAAATGAAAGAAAAATTAGCTGCCCATAGCTGCCCCTACGATTTTTTTTCACTTTTTAAGTTATTTTGAATGATTTCAGTGTCATAACAATGGACAAACAAATATATTAAACGATTTCAAGAGGACTTTTCCAGAAAATTCAGCAGAACAAAAACAATGGAAGACGTATTTTTTAAACAATTAGTATCATCTGACCCATTCATTACCAGTCAGAAAAAATTGCCACACAAAAAAATCAAAGAATTGTCACCTGAAACACTCCAGTTATTGATATCACCAACCGACAAGATGTCTGACAATATCTTTACTCATTCATCACCTGAGACTATTGATTTAGACTCTAATGACGATTAAGATTTTTATTTTTAAAGTACTTTCTGTGCTTAACTTTTAACAGAAAACAAGGTAATGTTTGATTTACAATGGCTAATAGAATTTACTCTCTGTTATTATGTAATTTAATTAAATAAATTTTATTTTAAGTTATTTATTTAACGATTAATTTGTTCTAAACTTGTGTAAATATGTTCCAATTATAACTTTAAAATATTCTATATCAATAGCACCAGGAAAAAAACTTGCAGTCACCCGGTTTTATAAAAATAAAAATATTTTTAAATTTCGGCACAATATTATAGTTATCATTGTCAATTTCTAAAAACTGACTTTAAATCGAAGGGCTTGTCACTTAGGAAAGACTCTGCTGGGACTTTCCAGACAGTAAAAAGCCCATCGCTTTAAATTCGTAATCAACGACATTAAAAACTACCGAGTAACAAGTTTCAGACAAATTGGATTGATTTTTAGAAAAATTGTCGTCCGTATTGGATTCGCTATTTTGTATGTTTAAAAATTGATTCTAAATTCGTAATCAGCGACCCCAAAAACCCCCGAGTATAAAGTTTCAGACAATTTAGATTAATTTTTAGAAAAATCATCCGCCATTTTGAATTTTTAAAAACTGACTTTAAATTCGTAATCAGCAACCCTAAAAACCCACGAGTAACAAGTTTCAGATGATTTGGATTGATTTTTAGAAAAGTCGTCAGCCATATTGGATCCGCCATTTTGAATTTTTAAAAACTGACTTTAAATTCGTAATTAGCGAACCCAAAAACCTCCGAGTATAAAGTTTCAGACAATTTGGATTAATTTTTAGAAAAATCATCCGCTATATTGGATCCGCAATTTAAATTTTTAAAAGCTGACTTTAAATTCGTAATCAGCAACCCTAAAAACCCCTGAGAAACAAGTTTCAGATAATTTGGATTGATTTTTAAAAAATTCGTCGGCCATATTGGATCCGCCATTTTGAATTTTTAAAAACTGACTTTAAATTCGTAATCAGCGACCCTAAAAACCGCTGAGTAACAAGTTTCAGACAAATTGGATTGATTTTAAGAAAAGTCGTCGGCCATATTGGATCCGCCATTTTGAATTTTTAAAAATTGATTCTAAATTCGTAATCAGCGACCCCAAAAACTGGTTGGTGCATAAGATTGCATAGATTCATTAAATCCTTCACATTTTGGCCAGATTTTTTGCGTGTTAGACCACTGTGCGTCAGTCCTTTTCAACTTCAACAGGGAAGTTCACCTCAAAATGTGAGAATCGACTTCTCTGAAGAACAGAAGTACTCAACCGATGTCCAGGTCACCTTCGGTCAACTTTTTTAGAGAAGTTAACCTCATAATATGAAAATCGACATCTCTGAAGTACCCAACCGATGTCCACGTCATTTCCGGTCAACTTCTTCAGGGAAGTTAACCTCAAAATATGATAATCGACTTCTCTGAAGTACCGAAGTATTCAACCGATTTCCAGATAATTGCCGGACAACTTCCTCAGGGAAGTTAACCTCAAAATGTGAAAATCGACTTCTCTAAAGTACATAAGTACTCAAGTCATTTCTTTTCTACTTCAACAGGGAAGTTCACCCCAAATGTAAAAATCCACTTCTCTGAAGAACAGAAGTACTCAACCGATGTGCAGGTCATTTACGGAAAACTTCCTCAGGGAAGTTAACATCAAAATAAAAAAAATTACTTATTAGAAGTACCCCAGTTCCCAACAAATGTCCAGGTCACCTTCAGTCAACTTCTTTAGTGCAGTTAATCTCAAATATGAAAATCGACTTCTCTAAAGTACCCAAGTACCCAACCGATGTCCTGGTCATTACCGGCCAACTTTCTCAGGAAAGTTAACCCTGAAATGAAAAAATCGATTCTTCTAAAACATTGAAGTAGCTATCCGATATCTAGGTTTTTTCGGTCAACTTCAGGAAAGTCAACCACAAAATGTTAAATCGACATCTGTGAAAGACCCAAGTTCGGTCGCTTTCAATATTTTGATGTTTCATAATAAAAAATGACAAAATAAACTATTTGTAATGATAAATTAATGTTTGCAGAGTAGATTCATGTAATAATAGAGATATATTAAGTGTGAAATAATTAATAATTCAAGAGTAAACCCTACTTCAAAGTGTGCCTGCTTTGTCATTTGCTAGAAAATAAGACATAAACGGAAAATTGCACTAAAAAAAAATTATTATCAAAATATATGCAATTATTAATCAAATAAATAAAGACTCCGAGGGATAATTGATAATAATTGACAAAGAAAAACAAAAAAATATTGAAATCTCGCGATTCAGGATATTTCTGCTGGAGCGATTAAATAAGATACTTGACAACCAATCACAGGAGATCACGTGCTTCTCGCACCAAATTCAAATTACTCCTTTTCACTTAACTAAACAAATATGTATTTTCAAAATTACAAATCAATTCATTAATTATTATTAACATTAGTTAGAGTCAACCAACTTCATTTCTCAAGACCGAAAGTTAATAACCCCTAGAAACCACACCTAAGGAAAAAAGCAGCAAAATATTCAAACAAAAAACATAAAATCAACAAAAAAATTATAATCCAGTACTGAATTATTCAAAATACTTAGGAATATGTCCCCTAATTTTACCAATAAAAAAAATAATTGACAACCCCAAGAAACCACCCCTAAGAAAAAATGCATAAAAAGATCCGTACAAAAATAAAAAAATCTACAAAACGATTGTACTCAAGTTCTAAAATTATTCAAAATATTCAAAGATATGTCCCCTAAATTTACCAATAAAAAATAATAATTAACAACCCCAAGAAACAACCCGTAAGGTAAATTGCAGAAAAAGATCCGTCCAAAAATCAAAATATCTACAAAAAAATTATACTCAAGTTCTAAAATTATTCAAAATACTCAGAGATGTGTACTCTAATTTTACCAATAGAAAAAAATAATTAACAACCCCAAGAAACTACCTCTAATTTAAATTGCCGAAAAAGATCCGTGCAAAAAAAAAAAATTCTAAAAAAATTATACTCAAGTTCTAAAATTATTCAAAATAGTCAGAGATATGTCCCCTGATTTTACCAATAAAAAAATAATTAACAACACCAAGAAACAACCCCAAAAGTAAAATGCAGAAAAAGATCCGCCCAAAAATAAAAAAATCTACAAAAAAATTATAATCCAGCACTAAAATTATGGAAAATCTTGAGAAATATGTCCCCCAATTTTACCAATAGAAAAAAATAATTAACAACCCCAAGAAACCACCCCTCTGAAAAACTGCAGAAAACGATCCTTACAAAAATAAAAAAAATCTACAAGATAATTATACTCATGTTCTAAAATTATTCAAAATACTCAGGGATACGTCCCCTTATTTTATTATTCCAAAATAATAATTAGCAATTCTAAAAAAACACCCCTATGGAAAATTTCAAAAAAAGAACAATACAAAAATTAATAAATCTACAAAAAAATTATACTCAAGTTCTAAAATTATTGAAAATACTTAGAGATATGTCCCCTAATTTTACCAGTAAAAAACATAATTAACAACACCAAGAAACAACCCCTATAGAAAATTGCAGAAAAAGATCCCTACAAAAAAAAAAATTCTAAAAAAAATTATACTTAAGTTCTACAATTGAGGCATTCTCTGAGCAAAAAGCCACCCTAAAAAAAAAGTTATCTAATGTTTTGGTCAATGATATGTAGTCAAAAAACAAAAATTTTAAGTGGGTTCTTAGGTCTGTGTAATGCGTGGTTGCCATGTTATCAGGGGCCCAATTTTATTGCAGCGTAATTTTCAACTGCCAATAACTTTTAACCGGATAAATGGATTTAAAAATCTTATGGGTGTTTTTTGTGCAGAATTTCCTAAACTTTCAAACAAAATTACTCCTTATTTTTATAATTTTATTTTTGACAAGAAAAATGCAAAAAAATGTTTGTTTTTTAATTTTTGACCAACACTCCCCCCTAGGAACTTTTTCATAGCTACCTAGAAATGATCTTTATTTTATAAGCTTTTCAACCCCCTAAATGCCATTTTGGGAGAGCAAGATTCGTAGAAGCTATAAGTGAATGTGTGCTACAGTACACCTTACAAATCGTTCTTTTTGTTGTAGAAAAAACAATATATTCTATTTTTTCACTTTTTTGTTCAAGTATAGAAAGTTGGAAACATGAAAATCATTTAAGACTATATAAAAGAAAACTGGATGCAAATTTGTAAGGTGTACTGTAACACACATTCACCTATAGCTTCTACGAATCTTGCTCTCCCAAAATGGCATTTAGGGGGTTGAAAAGCTTATAAAATAAGGATCATTTCTAGGTAGCTATGAAAAAGTTTCTAGGGGGGAGTGTTGGTCAAAAATTAAAAAACAAACATTTTTTTGCATTTTTCTTGTCAAAAATAAAATTATAAAAATAATGAGTAATTTTATTTGAAAGTTTAGGAAATTCTGCACAAAAAACACCCATAAGATTTTTAAATCCATTTATCCGGTTAAAAGTTATTGGCAGTTGAAAATTACGCTGCAATAAAATTGGGCCCCTGATAACATGGCAACCACGCATTACACAGACCTAAGAACCCACTTAAAATTTTTGTTTTTTGACTACATATCATTGACCACAACATTAGGTAACTTTTTTTTTAGGGTGGCTTTTTGCTCAGAGAATGCCTCAATTATTCAAAATAGTCAGAGATATGTCCCCTAATTTTACCAATAAAAAAAACATGAAAAAACAAACCCCTAAGGCAAATTGCAGAAAAAGATCCGTACAATAATAAAAAAATCTACCAAAAAATTATACTTCAGTTCTAAAATTATTTAAAATACTCAGGGATGTCTCCTGATTATACCAATCGAAAAAAATAATTAGCAATCCTAAAATTCCTTTGTTGGATAATCCAAAAGGCTTTTGGAATTTTATTAAATTAGCTAAAAAAAAATAATTTATTGCCCAACAAAATGTTTTTGAGAAATGTGATTTGTGAAAATAATGTCTCAATTGATAATCTCTTTGCGAATTATTTCGAATCAGTGTATACAACTCCTACGCCTGTAATTTCTGAGAAGTTTTTAAATTACAGCGAGTCGGTAAATTTACAATCTACTTTTATTTCAAGGAATAGTATAGCAGTTTAATTGAGGGGCCTGGATGTGAATAAGGGAGCGGGTCCTGATGAGATTACCCCTTTCTTCCTTCGCTCATGTGGTTGCTCAAGCATTGAACCATTATTTATATTAGGTATTTAATAAATCGTTGGAGAGTGGTACTTTTCCATCTGTGTGGAAGCAGGAAATAATTGTTCCAATATATAAAAATGGTAATAAGGAGGATGTGGAAAATTAAAGGCCTATCACCATTCTTAGTGCTATACCTAAATTTTTTGAGTCCTTAATTGTTAATTTTCTTTACCCTGCCGTTTCGCATACTTTGATTGAGGAACAACATGGATTTACGAGGGGCAGGTCAACAGTCACAAATCTCGGTTTATTCACGAATTCCATATTGTCTCGCTTGGAGGAGGGTCTTAAGGTTGATGCTGTGTATATCGATTTATCTAAGGCTTTTGACAGAGCTGATCACAATATTTTGTTGAGAAAATTGGAAATCATGGGTCTGTCCAAAAATTTATTACAGTTTTTTAAAAGTTATTTGTCTAACAGACTGCAATTTGTCAAGGTAGATTTTAAATTCTCAAATCCGGTTTCTTCCACCTCTGGGGTTCCACAGGGTTCACACCTTGGTCCCCTACTATTTATTCTTTACATTAATGATATAAAATCTGTTTTCCGATTTTCTTATTTTTCATTATATGCTGATGACGTCAAATTTTTTAAAGTGATCAGCTCTGTCAATCCTTGTAGCAACTCTAAGGATCTTTAAAATGACCTTGATCGACTTGAGGAGTGGTGTGAAGCGAATCATATGGAAATCAATTCGAAAAAAGCCAAGTTATCTCCTCCTCTAGAAAAAGCACCCTCATTTACTGTTACACTTTAAATGATATAGAATTGCCTAGAACTAATCGGGTGAGAGACCTTGGGCTTCTTCTGTGTAGCAATATGTCTTTCAACGATCATATTTCCGAAGTAGTTTCTAACGCTATTAGATCTTTTGGTTTTATGATGAGGAACGCGTCGATGTTTCACAGCATGGCATGGGAACATTAAGAGTTCTCTATTTTGCACTTGTCAGATCTATTTTAGAAGATGCTTCGGTTATTTGGACTCCTTTTTATACGTTCAATATAATAAGACTGGAACGAGTGCAAAATAGATTTCTCCGCTTTGCCGCTCGCCTCCCTACAAATCGGTCGTTTAGTCAATCTTTTATCTTTAGTTAATAAGAAGATATGGCCGTCAGAATTTCAGAAAACAACATAAAAAAACGTTTTCCATGTAGCAATTGGGCCTTAACTTTGTCAGCATGCAAAAAAACAATAATTTTCAAGAATACATTTTTGAAGCTGACTAAATTTTAAACAAATGAGTCGAAATTTCATTTTAATCCAATAATATAAACCGGAGATATAACGTACTACACTTGGATGTGTCTACTTTTAAGTCGGTAGGCGCATAAGTTTTTGGTAGCGCGATCTGACACGCCTTTTTCAATATATTCTTTTTCTGTACGACACTTGTGGAATTAAAATGAAAAAGATTAAAACATTTACTACGTATTTGTCATATAATATTCATTTGATTATCTATAAAAATAGTAAAAATCAATGTTTTTTGTTTATTTTTAAGACGAATCGCTATACCTATCATTTTAAATCCAAAGATCACAATATTTCTTTAAAAACTTATAAAATTCGGTACAAATTAGTTGTTTAATTAATTTTTTATCTCTAGTTAATAAAGTAATATAACGCATTAACTAAAATATATAGTTTATGAAGGAACGATAAATATTTTACTTAGGGAATAATTAGAAATGCAAACATGTTCAGGTTGTTTTAATAATATAAATAAAGTTTGACGTTGCGAAAATGCCAAAAGCCAGGAATCATGAAGAAAATCGAAAATGTATTTGTTTGTTATGCCTGGGAAAAAGTAAAACTATGCATTCTATAAAAGGCGCATTGTACACTCTTGTGCATAAGCAATTTAAATTTGATCAAAATGACATTCGTTTACCGGTCGTTTTGTGCTCCAATTGTAAACGTAACCTTTACCTGTATCAAAATGACCCGACAAAAAAAGTCTAGATGCCGGATTACAGCAAATTTGCTCCATTAAAGAAAGTTACAAGAATGAGTTCCGATGCTACGTGTGATTGTGATTTGTGCGTATTAGCACGTAGAAATTCATTAAGATTTACAACTGTTTCTAACGCAAATGTAGCAGAAGCTGGTAAGTTAAAACATGATGCCATGATAAACGATTAGAAAGCAAAATTGATAAATTTACTTAAATTTTTTTTTCACCCAGAATCAAAAAGAACTGATATTCGATGTTCTAATTGTTTTACCGTTATTTCGAGAGGAATTTCGCATAAATGTTCGCTTCCTACTCGCATTAAAAATTTGACAAATACAATTGAAGAGGCAGGACCTAAAGTTGTCAACCAGGTAATTTCTTCATTATTAAAGAGAAAACTGGGAGATAATGAATCAAGTTTGTCACTCGTTCAACCACACGGAGGTAAACCGCTTGGAATCGTCGTTGGGGCCAAGAAAATTGAAAGCTCAGCAAAGAAACCACTATTGTCATCGGACGATTTCTTAAAAATTCAGACAGGTACACATTTATCACAGAGGCAGACATAAGAAATAGCAAAGGCGTTGCGTGTTGCTACTAAAAATTCGAAGGTAATTGAACCAAATTTGCAGAAAGAGTTATTTAGAAAGAGTCATTGTGTCGATGAATTTTTCGATGTAAAAACATTTACTTTTACGAAAAACAAGGGTCTAGAATGTACTGCAGTTAATGAGACTGTTGCCTATTGCGTAAATCTTGAAGGTCTAATTAAACATGTCTCTGAAAAACGTGGTGTTTCTGATGTTCATCTTAAATTTGGGATAGACGGAGGGGGAAACTTCTTAAAGGTATGTTTATCGATACAGTCAAATGTTGAAAAACAGTCCCCGAATGAGCGACGTCGAAAATTCAGTGACGGAATATGCGCGAAAAAATTCAAAGATTCAGGCGTTAACAAATTGCTTATATTGGCGTTAGCACGGGGATCTCAGGAAAATTTTGAAAATGTGTCAGAAATATGGACGACGTTAAAAATAAGTCAATTCCAAGGCACAATAGCCACTGCTTTAAAATTAGCTAATATTTTAGTTGGTATTATGTCGCATAGCAGTGTATTCCCTTGCACTTGGTGCTACGTTACGAAAAATAAAATGAATGTTTGTGGAGAGTATAGAACTGTACGCAATACTACTGAAAATTACGAGAAATGGCGTCAATCAGGAGCTAAAAAATCTGAAGCAAAGTTGTATAAAAATTGTATTCATCCTCCAATAATTACAACAGAAGAGGATGATTCATTCCTCTTTGTCATTCCACCTCCGGAATTGCATTTAATGCTGGGCGTGATAAATACCTTGTATACACATTTGCTTCAGAATTTTGAAAAAGATGCTCTAATGTGGGCAACTAAATGTTGCGTTGTTCGAGACGTTCGTCGCGGATGTTCGGGCTTTAATGGAAACGCTTGTAAGAAATTACTGAACAAAATTGATGTACTCCGATCATATTCGAAAGACATAGAATGCTTAGCATTTGTAAAAGTGTTCGAGGATTTTAATTCAGTCGTTAAAGCTTGTTTCAGTACTCAACTTGACCCTACATTTAAACAAAAAATTGACACATTTAGGCGGAGTTATCTAGAAATCGGAATACCCATTACTCCAAAAGTTTACGCTGTATTTTTCCATGTCGTGGATTTTTGCGAACAAACACAAAAACCGCTAGGCTTCATCAGCGAGCAAGCAATGGAGTCCGTGCATGCAGATTTCCAACAGACTTGGAAAAAATATAGTGTGATCAGTACGCATCCGGAGTATGAGAGCCGACTCTTGCATGCGTTACGCGAATATAATGCTTTGCATACTTTTTGAATGGACGTTGGATTTCTTTAACTATATGTTAGGAATTCGTATGTCAATTCCTTACAAATTATAATTATAAGGATTTGAAAGTATTTTAATTTGTTCATATTGTCTTAAAAACTTTTCTCAAAAACTGTCCTAAATAAAGTTTCTTTTTTTGATAAATACGCAAATGTGTTTTAATCTTTCTCATTTCAATTCCACAAGTGTTGTACAGAAAAAGAATATGTTGAAAAAGGCGTGTCAGATCGCGCTACCAAAAACTTATGCGCCTGCCGACTTAAAAGTAGACACATCCAAGTGTAGTACGTTATATCTCCGGTTTATATTATTGGATTAAAATGAAATTTCGACTCATTTGTTTAAAATTTAGTCAGCTTCAAAAATGTATTCTTGAAAATTATTGTTTTTTTGCATGCTGACAAAGTTAAGGCCCAATTGCTACATGGAAAACGTTTTTTTATGTTGTTTTCTGAAATTCTGACGGCCATATCTTCTTATTAACTAAAGATAAAAGATTGACTAAACGACCGATTTGTAGGGAATTTTATAAGCTTTCAAATGAATATTATAATCTTTGCATTTACAATAATAGATAAAGTGATTAGGCTTAAAAACCAACAAAAAGCACTGTTTTTCGCTGTTTTTATGGATTATAAAATTACTGTTACTTATTTTTGGCATCATAATTGTATAAATGTTGCTTAAGTTGAACGTACAAATATTTTAAGCTGAAATTTTAACCGTGGAGTGGTTTTGGATGTGGCTAGAACAATTAACCTACAAAAAATTGCGAAAAATTGAGTTTTCTTTTCATTCCTTCCATAGAAGATTTTAATTTTTGGTTCAAATTACTCAATTCTGATACTAAAATAAGAATTCAGAGAAAAATTTGATGGGGGGCACCTTTGGGTTAAACCTAATCCAAGAGCACCGTGAGTTGGGATTCGTGTTCAGCGACCCCAAAAACCCACAAGTAACATGTTCCTACTGGATCTGACAGATTTTTAATTTTTTGTCCGACATATTAGATCCGCTATTTTTAATTTTAAAAATTTATTGTCAAATTCGCATTCAACGACCACAAAAACCTCCAATTAACATGTTTCAATTAAATCCGGCAGATTTTAAATTTTTGTCCGACATATTGGATTCGCCATTTTGAATTTCAAAAATCTAATGTCAGATTCGTATTCATCAACCCCGAAAACCCCCCAGTAACATGTTACAATTAAACCCGGCAGATTTTTAATTCATTGTCCGCCATATTGGATCCGCCATTTTGAATTTTAAAAATCTGATGTCAGATTCGTATTCAACGACCACAAAACCCCCGATTAACATGTTTCAATTAAATACGGCAGATTTTAAATTTTTGTCCGACATATTGGATCCGCCATTTTGAATTTTAAAAATCTAATGTCAGATTCGTATTCATCAACCCCGAAAACCCCCAAGGTAACATGTTTCAATTAAATCCGGCAGATTTATAATTTTTTGTCCGCCATATTGGATCCGCCATTTCGAATTTTTTAAATCTGATGTCGAATTCGTAATCAGCGACCTCAAAAACTATTGAATACATTCGATTAAAAAAAAATTGTTCTGTATGAAAATATGTTGTATGTTTTTGATTAAGAGGAAGTTTGCGAACAAATTTTGCCTATACCAGTGACGTCATTCACCATCACATGCTGTTAAAGTATGCAATACTTAAATTTTTTTGTTTTTGGGTCTCAAAGAGCAATGTTTAAGCTTGCATTTCGTCCTATGCAGGAAGATTTACTGTTGTGGTTTATTGTTTTACAGACATTCAAATAATACCGAAAAGGCGTTTTTTTGCATATTAAAACCTAAATTGCTCGAAAACTAGAGCCAATCCAATATTTTCAAGGCTAAATTCGTATTCTACGGACAAAATCCTATAAGAATCGGCTGTGACATTTCAGGCAACATGCAGTTAATGAAATTTTGTCGGCCTGTGTAATTGCATATATTTTGATAATAATTGCTTTTTAGTGCAATTTTACGTTTATGACTTATTTTCTAGCAAATGACAAAGCAGGCACACTTTGAAGTAGGGTTTACTCTTGAATTATCAATTATTTCACAGTTAATATATCTCAATTATTACACGAATCTACTCTACAAACATTAATGTATCATTACAAATAGTTTATTTTGTCATTTTTCATTATGAAACATCAAAATATTGAATGCGACCGAAAGCGACTGAACTCGGTCGAATCTCGGTAAATCCAAACCGCGAGGGTTACTTAACTGAGAAAAGTGATCGGAAATGAAGTAGACATCGGCTTGGTATTTAGCGACCTCAGAGCAGTTTTTTTTTTATTTTGTTTTTTGTTTTTTTTTTTAACTTTCCTGGAAAAGTTGACCGGAAATGACCTAGAGATCGATTGGGTTCTTGTATACTTCAGAGAAATCGATTTTTACATTTTGAGGTTAACTTTCCTGAAAAAGTTTACCGGGAATGACCTAGACATCGGTTTGGTGCTTGGGTACTTTAGAGAAGTTGATTCTCACATTTTAAGGTTAACTTCCTGATGAAGTTGACCGGAAGTGACCTGGACATTGGTTGGGTACCTAGCTTCTTTAGAGAAGTCGATTGTCCCAATTTGAAGTTAACTTTCCTAAAGAAGTTTACTGGAAGTGACGTGGACATCGGTTGGGTACTTAGCTACTTTAGAGAAGTCGATTATCCCAATTTGAAGTTAACTTCCCTGAAGAAGTTGACCAGAAGAGACCTGGACATTGGTTGGGTACTGGAGTACTTCTGAGAAGGAAATTTTTTTATTCTGAGGTTAACTTCCGTGATGAAGTTGTCCGGAAATGACCTGGACATCGGGTGGGTTTTTAGGTACTTCAGAGATGTCGATTTTTATATTTTGAGGTTAACTTCCCTGAAGAAGTTGACCGAAAATGACCTGGACATTTGTTGGGTACATGGGTACTTTAGAGTAGTCGATCTTAACTTCCCTGAAGATATTGATCAAAAAATTCCAGTTGTGCTTTAGATACACTAAGCCCAGCCAGTTCCCTACTTTCTTTGATGTTCTCATTTTGAAAAAAATTAGCCCTTCCAGCCCCTGACCAGAAAGGAATTTCTTTTTGGACTAACTATGGCTATTTATACATGGAAATTGTTAAAGTAAAAAAATTTGTAAATTGAGAAATTGGAGATTTGGTTATTGGAAAATTGATAAATTAAGAAATTGGAAAAATATTTATTGGAAAATTAAAAATTTTAAATTGGTAAATTGAAAAATTAACAAAATAGAAAAATTCGTAAACTGGTACACTCAAACCTCCGCATAACGAGAAACTCGGGACTCTCAATTCCCCTATTACGAGCGAAACATGGCTAGAGGGTTATCCCCGCTTTTCGATACGTAAGTCGTTCGCGCACGTTGTGCACAACAGAAAAGTTAAAATACATATTTTCATATTTTGTGCAAAATTGTTAAGCACTACATTTACTATAAAGTAAATGTAAATATATAAATATATTTTATATATATACTATCGCCTTTCACTGTTAGTCACCTTTTTCTATAACTTTTTGTAACAGATTTATACTTTTCTGTCGCTTCTTATCCCACCTGCATCAATACGATCAGTTAACGCTTTTTATCACTTTTCTTTTATTACTTTTATTTAAGTGGTCGAGTGGTCAGCGCTTTCAACTTTCGTGCGTGCGTGCGTGCGTTCGTGTTTCGGTATTCGAAACCCCTTGCGTCAAATATTATCTCACTTAGAATTATCTTTAAGTTAAAAATTTTCCGGTAAGTGTGTAGAAGTAAGGAAACTATAAAATACTGATATAAGCGTCGATAAATTCGAAAACTGTTTGTTCAATATTTTTATAAATGCATACAAATATTTTGATATATTTCATTTCTACTTCTGAAACGCACCATATGAATTTGTGAATTTTCCCCGGATTTCCCTACTTTCAAACGCTGTCATATCAAAATGTGATATTCATTCAAACATTTCTTCAAACGAAAAGTCTCTTAGTGTAGATGAAATGTGATTAAAAAGAAAACTCATCATTTTTATTCAGGTGGGGTTTAATAATTGAATGTTTTAGAAAAAGGTGGTTAAAAACGATAACTTGCTATGTCCATTAAGGTAGGGATAGGGCGGAATAGAAAGGTTAAGGTGGAGATTGAAAGAGATTGGAGGCAATAGAAAGGGATAGGATGGTAGAGATTAGAGATTGAATGTTATAGGGAAAAGGTTATCAATGCACGGGAAAAAAATAATTTATGAAATATTTAGGAACTTTGTACTTGAGTTTGGGAGAAGCAAGGCATTTTAGTACTAATTCAAACCTTCATATTTTACGGAAATAATAAACTAATTCCTGAAAAATTCTTATACAGTAGATGAAAAAAAAACAGGGATAAAAAATAAACAGGGATAAAAAAAGGTAAAAAGTGATAAGATTTCTATCTCCTTATTTCCAATAGATATCTCCAAACATATAAATACAATGTATAGTAGAAAAAGTTAGAAGAGACAAATTATAGGAGACAGGAATAAAAGTGATAAAAAGTAGTCAAGTATTAGAGGAGCAATCTGTCAGTATGCTTCTTCGTAGCTGACGAGTTTTCAGTATTATAAGCGTTAAATATAAGATTAATTTCAGTATACATATACTGAAGTTCATATGGAAATACTTAAGTAATTGGGTACTTAAAAAAGTAGATAAGGGAAGAGATAGAAGTCGATTACGTTTCTAAGAAAGAGGGTAAAAGGGGATAAAAAGAAATTTAAAAAGTACATAGGCGGAGCAATAAAAAGAGATCCACTTTTTATGGAAGAGGAAAAAAGGGAACAAAAAGGGATAAAAAGAGATAAAAATAGTAGATAGACGAAGGGATAGAAAGAGATTTATTTCTTTTAGAAGAAGATAGAAAAGGATAAAAGTACAAAGCGATGAGAGAAAAGATAGAAAGACATAGAAGTTTAGATATAGAAATATGTAGTATTTTAGGAATCAATAAAGGTTTGCTTAAAAAAAAATTTTTTATTTAATTTGTTGAAAATTTTTTTTTATCTTTTCAAAGTTTGTTTAAACATTTTTTTTCAATTAAAATTTTTTAAGTTATAAAATAGTTAATAATAATAATAATGATAATAATAATAATAATAATAATAATAATAACAATATTTCTTTGCTTCGCGAAAGCAACAGAAAATCTGTTTCTGAGCGCATTGCAAGAACAAAACAACGAATTAAACAGGTACAGTTCAAGATTGGGGTGGCCAGACGGATGGCTTCTCAATTGCAGAGTGTGATTGCATATCTAGCAACAAATAGAGCATTTACTCCTAGAGTTTTGGGCATAGCCCAATCTCTAAAAAGATTGCATCATACTCTCAAGAAGTCTAAGCTGCAGAATATCAAGCAGCATTGGATTGAGAAGATACGTACTCTTGTAATTATAAGAGAACAATTAGAACGGCGTGTAAAATGGATAGAGCAAAATAACACTTTTGCTATCAATCCGTCCCGCCTGTTCCCAGTACCTTCTCCAACCGTTGAAAAGCCACCTAGTCGTGAAGAGGTTGAAAACTTCTGGAAGAACATCTACGAAACCACATGTTCTCTAAACGATCAAGATGCATCTATACCACTCTTTCGTAGCTTCTTTCATCGGCAGGGGCTTGAACACCCTATGGAAGAGTGCTCACGAATCACTGAGGAGGAAGTGAGAAATGTAGTTGCTAAAACTAAGAACTATTCAGCACCCGGTCCAGACAAGATTAATAATCTATGGTGGAAGAAGTTCACTTTTACCCACCAACATTTGGCCCGTATATTTTCTAGCTTTCTTAACGGAGAAGATCACGTACCTCAGTGGTTGGTTGAAGGAAGAACGGTACTTCTACCAAAATCAGGAAATTTGTCTAATCCAATGAATTATAGACCAATAGCTTGTCTTAACACCTGTTACAAGCTATTCACTGGTATCCTCAAAGAGAGGATATTAACATCCATAGAGCCAGTGTGGAGTGCAATAGGTGAACAGCGAGGGTGTAAGAGAGGCCTAGCAGGTTGTAGGGATAACCTACTGATAGATAGGTGCGTGACCCAAGATTCGATATTTTATCGGCGCAACCTGTCAATGGCTTGGATTCATTACCGTAAAGCATTCGACTCTACGAGTCACGAATTGATTATCAAGCTTCTTGAATGCTTACAGGTACATCCAAACATTGTGAGATGCTTGAAAGATCTAATGCTCAAGTGGAGGACAAGGTTTGTTATAACATCGAACAAACAACAGGTGAATACTAACATCGTCACCTATAAAAGAGGAGTTTTTCAAGGAGACTCACTCAGTCCTCTACTTTTTTGCATCTCCCTCTTGCCTCTGTCTATTGTTCTTCGAGAAAAGCACTCTGGATACATGTGTGGCAAACCAAAAAATAGAGTATATAAGATCAACCACCTTTTTTATATGGATGATCTTAAGCTCTATGCCTCCAGTAAGGAGGCACTTAATATCTTAGTGTTTGCAGTAGCTGTGTATTCCAGAGCTATAGGTATGTCTTTTGGATTGGACAAATGTGCCGTGATTCATCTAAATAGAGGAAGACGAGAAACATCGGATTTACAAAGTAACTCTGACGACCTTCAGCTCATTGGTGGCAACACCATACAACATCTTGGTGTAGGGGATGCTTACACATATCTTGGGATTCCACAATCGGAGACTCAGGATGTTTGTAAGCTTAAAGATCATCTCCAAAAGAAATATCGAGGTCTTCTTAGAAAGATTTGGTCGTCTGAATTGTCTGGGAAGAATAAGATACAGGCCACAAATACATTGGCCATTCCTTTGCTTCTCTATACATTTGGAGCTGTTAAGTGGAATGTGGATGACCTGAAGTTACTAGATAGAGAGACACGTAGGATGATGTCAGTACATCGATGTCATCACCCAAGGTCTTCTGTACCTCGAATTTACCTTCCACGCGATCAGGGAGGGAGAGGTCTACTTAGTGTAGAGTGTCTTCATCGCCGTATTGTATTGGCTGCGGCGTGTTCGGTGATGAACAGTAATGATCCTCTTATGCAATTTGTCCACCATCATGAAATTGCAGATAATGGGGCATTTTTATACAAAGCGGCAAACAGAGCGGCAGATGAACTTAGTCTTCCGTTTGATACCAGCGATACAGAACAGGGATTGGCATCATTAACACCTTTGATGCTTAAAAGACAAGTGAAGCAGGCTGAACATGTACTTCTATTGGAGCAACATGTTAGGAAGCCTCTTCATGGGCAATTCTATAAGATTCTTAGGGAGATAGAGTTGTCTAAGGATCTGTCTTTTAGATTTCTGAAATCTGCTGGTTTAAGATCGGAGACTGAGGGATTTTTATTTGCTTGCCAAGATGGTGTTATCAATACCTTATATTATCGCAGTAAGGTCATGCAGATACCTGTCGACAATTACAACTGTCGAGCATGTAAACAATATCCGGAAACACTTACTCACATTCTAAGTGCGTGTCCGACGTATGCATGTTCCAGGTATATTGAAAGACACAATGCTGGACTTAAGGTATTGTATTACCATCTTCGACACCAATATGGTGTAGATAAGGAACCTGTCTTGCCATACGCCCAGGAGGATCAGGAGGCTGTTGTGGAGAATGAGAATTGCAGAATCTACTGGAATTTTTCGTTTTCTACCACTCATCGTATCAGTGCTACTAAGCCTGATATAGTACTCCAGGATCATAAAGGTAAGATCATCTGCGTGATTGAGTTTTCGGCTCCTGCCGAGGGCAATATCGCTCAGAAGGAGGATGAGAAACGGCAAAAGTATCAAGACCTGCTGTTCGAATTGAGGAGAATACACAGAGGCTATAAAGTCCATTTAGTTGTCCTTATTCTCGGCTGTCTAGGGGGGATGAGAGCTTCATTTGTTAGCCAGCTTCAAAGAGTTCCAACCTGCGAGCGTCAAGCTGACGCATTGGCAGGTCGAATGCAGAAGGCAGTTCTGCTGAGCTCTCTTCATCTGGTCAGGCAGCACTGTTCTTCATAATATAACATCACGAAGGTAGCTCTAAAAAAGCATCCAATAGCGTTTCTGGCCACCGCGTAAGAACAACAGCGGCAAGGGACAGGGACACCTACAGAACAGTGAACTGAAAACACCTCGAGCAAAAGAATTTCGCTCTTGCTTACCTTTCAGGACGGAAGGAGCAAAAGCGGATGAGAGTACGTAAGGCAAGAATGGGAGAGGTTGTTTTAGTGCGGTATTACCACAGCACGTGGTTGAGTCCCACACGAACAAGTGCGTAAAGGCATTTTTTCCTCTCCTAAACTTGTTTTGTAAAAAAAAAAAAAAAAAAAAAAAAAACAATAATACTTTTTTTTTGCTCCTGTTGAGAGCAACATCATTCAAAAGGAGGATGAGAAACGGACGAAATATGAAGACCTTCTGTTTGAATTGAGTAGAATGTATGCAGGCTACAGGGTCTGACTAATTGTTCTTGTACTCGGTTGTTTAGGAGGGATGAGAGCTTCATTTGTGAGCCAACTAAGGAAGATACCTAGCTGCGAGCATCGAGCCGATGCATTGGCGGTTCGAATGCAAAAGGCTGTTCTTCTAAAACTCTCTCAATCTGGTTCGGCAGCACTGTTCATTGTAACATCTTATTCGGTAGCTCTAAAAAAGCATCCAACAACGTTCTCGACCACCGCTTAAGAACATCGGCGGCTATGGGTGGGAACAACAGTGCAAGAAGTAGGCATAACGTCTCTAGCAAATGAATCACGCTTTTGTTTACCCTTCAGGACGGATGGAGCAATAGCGGATTAGAGTAAGTAAAGCAAGAATGGGAGAGGTTGTTTCAGTGAGGTAGTACCACAGCACGTGGTTGAGTCCCACACGAACAAGTGCGTAAAGGCATTTTTTCCTCTCCTAAACTTGTTTTGTAAAAAAAAAAAAAAAAAAAAAAAACAATAATACTTTTTTTTTGCTCCTGTTGAGAGCAACATCATTCAAAAGGAGGATGAGAAACGGACGAAATATGAAGACCTTCTGTTTGAATTGAGTAGAATGTATGCAGGCTACAGGGTCTGACTAATTGTTCTTGTACTCGGTTGTTTAGGAGGGATGAGAGCTTCATTTGTGAGCCAATTAAGGAAGATACCTAGCTGCGAGCATCGAGCCGATGCATTGGCGGTTCGAATGCAAAAGGCTGTTCTTTTAAAACTCTCTCAATCTGGTTCGGCAGCACTGTTCATTGTAACATCTTATTCGGTAGCTCTAAAAAAGCATCCAACAACGTTCTCGACCACCGCTTAAGAACATCGGCGGCTATGGGTGGGAACAACAGTGCAAGAAGTAGGCATAACGTCTCTAGCAAATGAATCACGCTTTTGTTTACCCTTCAGGACGGATGGAGCAATAGCGGATTAGAGTAAGTAAAGCAAGAATGGGAGAGGTTGTTTTAGTGAGGTAGTACCACAGCACGTGGTCGAGTACCATACGAACAAGTGCGTAAATGCATTTTTTCCTCTCCTAAACTTGTTTTGTAAAAAAAAAACAATAATACTTTTTCAATTATAAAAATATTTTGTCTAATAATGAAATATTAATTTTATACAATAAACAAAGCAATTAAATTAGTTCTAGTAGTACGAGAAATTTCCTGGACAGGTTTATCGTACTTTAGCTGCATAAAAGGAAAAATATAGTGGAACTGCAAAAATTAGAGACAGTATCGACAAAGTTGGGCGTCTACAGCTAAACGTTGTTTAAACTGGATTGAATTTATAACAATACTGTGCAGGTATGGGACAGTATTGGCACAGTTGAACGTTTAAAGGAAAATGGTGTTTAAACTAGATTGAATCCAGCGATACTGTACAAATTCAAGACAGTATCTACACAGTTATGTTTGACAATTTAAACGTTACGTCAACTATGAAGTTACTACCCAATGCTTGCCAGAATGAAAAGTTAGCAAATTCTGAATTCTTCATATAGACTAACATCAGCACAACTTAAATTGAATGCTTAATTTTTATAAATATTATTTAAACAATTTTTTTTTTAATTATTTAGACAAAGTTTACTACAGTTTAAAAAATATTTATTAAAAAAAATTGAATGGTTCTTCCCATAAATGATCTGAAATTGAAATATTGGATTTTGTAAATCTTAAACTAAGCCAGTGTGACTGTGGGGTTTAAGCGTATAACTTGCGTCCGAAGGGTCTTGGGTTCGATCCCAACCAGCGTGCGATTTTTCGTTTTATAAAATAGTTATAATTGCTTAGGCGTAGCAAATGTTAACCATATATGAAAAAATTTGTTTAAACGAATTAAATTAACTAAAAAATCTAAAACTAAAATTTGCAGAACGAAGTTTTCATTCGATTAATGAAATAATTGTACGTAATATTCGCATTCCAAAAATATAAATTTTATTTTGTATTTGCTCAAATAAGCAATAATAATGATAAATAGTAAATAATTGACAAAATTGTACTGCGCCAGTGACTTTTTTCCCATTGGGTTATTTGATTCCACTTTTCCGCTCTAATTTCTCCTTGACTATATACACTGAGAAAATTATATCTGTAACGATTACAGAACTGCTATGGTACTGCTCGGACGAAACGCCACCTTCAGTAAATAGTATATAAAATGATCTTAGAAAAAAAACGAGATTGTCTCATACTATTTAATGTTACAGAAACAAAGAAATTAACGTACGTAGTGATAAAATTACAGGACAAAATATACTTAACGAGTATTAAAGAGTCTAAGAAAGACTTATGTTATAACTTGGAAAAAAATATAAACTCACCGTGAAACGTTACAAAATAGTTCTGTAATTTAACCTGTTCACATATAAAAAATTTCTCTTCCAGTTTTTCAATTGTTCTCTTTCAGTCAATTTATGTACGCAACTCGCACGTAACCTGCACTTATTTACTGATACATCCTCCCACCTGTTGCTTACAAATATATTTTTTTTAACTATTTGAAAACAAATTCGCATGGTGAAAGATTCGAACTCGCGCGACCCGACACTATCACGAACGCCTTAACGACCACAGCTATCACAGCACATGTCAGTTAGTTTTGACCCGTCTATATGAACTACAACATCGTGTGTAGCGTCGTCTGTTGCCGAGTGAAGCCGTAAGATGCCGAAAGTTGCCGAACGTTACCTTCCTTAATGTGCGTATGTAATGCTTACAAAGCAGTTCTGTAAAATTAACTTGCCTGTACTGCACTCTGTGCCTAAAGGAACCTTACAGCTTTATATAATGAGTTTTGTAATAATTTAACTTTCTTTTATGACAGACCACTGTATTTAAAAGTTAATTTTTTTCTCCTAATCCTGTAATAATAACAGAACAAAAATTTGATGCGAAGTGTAGTACAGCTTATGACAGATTATAGAACGTCTTGTAAAATTAGCAGACATATTCTTAAGAACAACAAGGTTAATAAGTAAATAAAACAGAAATAGTCATTTCGTCCGAGCAGTACAGGTTAGTTCTGTAATCATCACAGATAGAATTTTCTCAGTGTACGCTGATACTGTTCACCATTAATGCGTTAGCCCTGGCAGGACCGTATTGCGCCAACCCTAGCAGGCAGTACTGCGCTGGTACTGGTAGTCAGTACTGAATAGCGTTATCATCCCAGAGTTAGGTCAATACTGCCCCAGTACTGGGCTACAGTACTGCGCCAGCCTCGCACAATACTGGCGCGGTACCGCGCTAGTTGCTAATTTTTCATTGGGTAGGCTCAGTCTAGTTCGCCAAGAGATTTATCCATACGGAAATGGATGAATTATCGTGTCGTCTCATTTTCATCGCCATTTTGTAATAATTTTGCTTCCTCACACAAAATAGATTGTAGAAATAATATTTTTGAGAAACTTAAGTCCCCATACACTGATAATTTTGTAGGGTAATCTTTTGTGAGTAATATATAATATCTTGGATGAGTCTTGACATTTATATGTTTCAACGAAAACCTTAAAACTGTATAGTCACAATCATGATTCTTTCACAAGAAATTATACGTTTACAGAAGGTTATCAATAATTATATTGTCGATTAGAAAGTTGTCACTCTTAAAATGGTTTTAAAAATTGTTTTATGTTTTTCTGCAATTTTTTTTAATTAATACCCGTTTTAGAGTTATTTAAGAATTATCACATAATATACTTGTCAACAATTGTGCACAAATATTTCAACCAAGCCAACAAAAAGTCGATCAAGATGAAACCAAGCAAAAGTAAAATTGGGCTTAGAAAATCTCGATTGACGGCATCACTAGGAACGTTAAACACTCCACTGTAAAAAAAGAGTCTTGATTGAAGACGTGTCTTAAGTTCAGTAAGCCCTGCCATAAAAATATTTCTGTAAGAAAGTACTCAACACGAATTTGCAAGAAATTACAAATTTACCCCGTGTGGAAATTAAATCTGAACGCTAGCCATCCCATGTTCGGGGAGCCCGCAGCTTAAAATTGGGAGCTGATTGGGGTATTGGTAGCCGTGGTAGGGGAGCGTGCAATTTGGGCACTGTTCGGGCTTCTAGCTGGCTCCTGACTAGAAGTATATCCCCAATATTCTTTATAAAAGTGTTTAAGCGAGATGCTATTTATCATATATCTAATGTTACAGAAATGTGAATTATCAGAAATTTCATTAATCTAACAGTGTATTTATCAGAAATGTCATGAATCCAAAATTGGATTTATAAAAAATCCCATTTGTCCAAAAGTTCATTTACCAGAAATCGAATTTTTTTAAAATTGTATTTATGCAAAATGTAATTTGAGAGAAATTTCAATTATCAAATATCTCATTGATAAAAAATTGCATTAATCAAACATCTCATTTATCCTAATTTGAATGTATCATAAATATCATTTATCTAAAAGTGCATTTATCATAAATCTTATTTGTCAGAAATTGCATTTTCCAGAAATCTAATTTGTCAGAAGTTTCTATTATCAGAAATCTTATTTATCCAAAAATGCATTTACCAGAAATCTCATTTATCAGAAATCTTATTTAGCAGAGAAACCAATTGCTAGAAAGCTAATTTACACGAAATTTTATTTATCAAAAATCTAGTTTAACCGAAAATACATTTATCAGAAATCTAATAAGTCAGAAATTGCGTTTATCAGAAATCCCATTTATCCAAAATACCATAAATCTCTTTTGTCCAAAAACTCATTTATCGGAAAATTTATTTATCCGAAAAGTTATTTGCCAGAATCTACAATAGTAAGAAAGTTCATGACTACGAAATCTCATTTTCCCAAAATTCAGTCGTTCCAACACTTTTATTTTTAACCTTTGCGCTACCGGATGCTACACCGGGTAGACACGAAAATACTGAACAAAATTTTATTTAATTTTGAAAAATTAAAAAAAAAATTTTTTTACATTTCTTCTTGTTTATTTATAACATTTGTAAATGTATGTAAGCGAGGTCTACTAAGGTAACTCAGGGTATTTTAATAATAATTTGTTTAAACAATTTTATATTAATATTTATAACTATTTTATACCAAAATCTTATATAAATTATTGATTTAGTTCGTATTAAAGCTAAACATTTTTTAATTTTTTCATTCTGTTGGTCTCGCTGCTTACTTTGGAAATGTTATAAATTTGCAATAATAAATTGTTTAAACATTCGCAAAATTCATCCTAATATTAGTAAAAAGTACTATTTGATGACACACAGCAAATATAGAAAAAAACTTGAATGATTTTAAGTCTCTTTTGTAAAATACAACAAACTCGTGTCTACCCAGGGTAGATATCCGGTAATTCGCGTTACAAAAAACGGTCCGGTAGCGCGAAGGTTAAGCGAGATATCCATCCCTGATGAAGTCGGCAAAGCAGAATAGATATCGCTTTAGCTTGTGCGCGAAAATGTAAACATTACTTCAAATTCATAGTGAATTTGAAGTAATGTTAAGTAATACTAAAATTTTAGCGCATAAGCTGAAGCGAAATGTATTCTTCTTCACTTACTTTTTCAGGGATGAAAATCTCGCTTGAAAAGAAAAGTGTTGGGATGATGAAATTTTGGGAAAATGATATTTCGTAGACATGAACTTTCGTACAATTGTAGATTCTGGCAAATAACTTGTCGGATAAATAAATTTTCCAATAAATGCGTTTTTGGACAAATGAGATTTCTGGTACATGCACTTTTGGATAAATGATATTTCTGATAAATGCAATTTCTGACAAATTAGCTTTCTGATAAACACAATTTCGGACAAATTAGATTTGTGATGAATGAAATTTCGTATAAATGAGCGTTCCGACAATTGGTATTTCTGATAAATGAGATTTCTGATAAATGCATTTTATGACAAATAAGATTTCTGATAAATGCATTTATGACAAATAAGATTACTGATAAATGCAATTTCGGGCATATAATATTTTTGATATATGCACTTTTGGATAAATCAGATTTGTTTAGAAGAAATGAGATGTTTGATAATTGAAATTTCTGAGAAATTACATTTCTAATAAGTGAAATTTCGCACACTCTCCCGTGTGGAAAAGTTCCCAGTATTTCCCAGTTTGTAAGTGGGCGCCAGTTGGAGCCCACCTGGGCCAGGTGGGCCACGGGCTAGATTTCTGACAATTGGTCTTACTGATAAATAATATTTCCGATAAATGCAATTTAGGACACATGAGGTTAATGGTAAATGCAATTTTAGATTACTGCGATTTCTGAAAAATTCTCTTTTGATTTAATGAGATTTCTGATAATTGCAATTTCTGTCAAATTAGGTTTTTGATAAATAGCATTTTGGTTAACTAAAATTCGGTCCAACGGCTGTTTTGAGTTCCGGAGAAAATTCAAGCGATTTTTTTCAGAAAATTTATTATTAAATAGATTATTTTTTATAAGTTTAAACATAAAAATAACTGAAAAATATCTGGCTAGGCGTTTTTTTATTCACTTCATATCCAATGGGAAGGCCCATTTTTTAGTTTAAGGTTATATTATGTAGTTATTTTCATACAAAAACAGTGTAAAGTTTTCCAGAAATTAGCTGTTTATCAAATTTTACTGATATCAGTTGAAAAAACGAGGAATCAAGAGAAATATGAAGAGAAACTTTTTTTCTACTTTCTACTTAAGCTTTTTCTACTTAAGAGGAACAACTTTTATATAGGAAATTTTTTTATATCTACTTTGCTGTAGTTCACTAACTATACGTCACGCTGTACGAGACCCTTTTGGACCTCTTCTCATCCTAACGTCACACTTTAACATGGGAAAACTGTCATTTTTCGACACCCTCACACCCCTTTATGTTTCGAGAAACATAGAATTTTCTTTTAAAAAGTGGTTTTTTTGGTGTTGCATGGAAAGCAATGAGACGAAATAATTTTTTTTAAAATAACTTTTTAAAAACAAACTTTTGAACCTATGTTTAATAGCAAATTATTTTTCTTTCATGGACAACTATTTTTTAAAATTATGAGTCAGGCTTAGCCAAGCGGATTGCCTAAAATTATAGAAATTCTATTTCTAATGGGACATCATTTTTGTTATTCGTAAACTATGTAAATTAGTAGGCTCTAAAATTATTAGAACAAGAACATTTTTTTTTTCGAAGTTATTAGTGATTGACATTTGTAATAGTGCAGAATGAAAACATTTTTTTCTCGAAATCTTCTTAACTGATTTTAAAAGTTAAAGAAGCATTTTACTTGTCTTGAATCGTAGTTTTTAAAAATATTTTTTGTTCTGAAATTTTTTTAATTTTTATCGTTTTTTAAATTATTTATTTAATAAATGTTAATAAAAAACAGCTTTCTGAGTGTATTACGTAAAATTTTAAAATACTGTTGTATTCTTCACACTTTATTGAAAATAAAACCGTCAAAAAAAAAAGTGTCCCGCGATTAGGGACAAAGGTATTAAATGATGAAAAATCGTTCTCTAATTAAATTTATAAAAAAAATTTGTATATATTATTAATTAAAAGACAGATTCCCTTCCCTTCCTTCACAAACATAAAAAGAAAAAACAAACAAAAAACACTAAAAAATAAATAAATAAAATTTACCGAAATTAAAATGAAATTATTACATATTGTAATTTGTCGAACAGTTAAAATATAATCCAAATGCTACGAGCATTTTGTCAAGACTGAGTTGAAAATATTTTTAAAAATTTAAAGAGCAGTAGAAATTCGGAGTCAGTGAACTTAAAGGTAAACAAAACAGAGACGGATATAGAAAGAAAAGTACAATCACAATTTCAATCGATTGATTAATGGAAAATAGATTTTGTTCAGGTATAAAATATCTTCTTTTTTGTTAATAGTAAAACCGTGATTTTTAATATGCAACATTTCAGAAAAAACACGTTTTTTATAATTTGATTCACGATCTATAATATGAGAGTTATTCCAATCGAATTCATGATTGTACTTAGATTGATGTGTACTGAAAATAGGATCATTGTTATTGCAATTTGACTTGTGTTCATTAGTACGTTTTTTTAATGTACGTTTTGTATCGCCAATATAGCTCGCAGGGCAATCTTTACAATCAATTTTGTATACAATATTCGTGGTATTCCATTTATCTGTAGTATCTTTGCCCAGTTTTACGATATTTTAAAAATTTTTTTTACAATTGGAGTTGGTTGAATGTTGGCAGATTTAAAAATTTTTGATAATCTAGTGAAATCAACATAATTAAAAGGTATACCAACTTTCGGCATTTGTTTATACAAAAGTACACGTGGATTGTTAGAATTATTTGCATTAATGTTTTTAAATTTAATATTTTTAAGACGTTTGGTTATATGTTTATTAATAAAATCCAAAGGATAGTCATTCTTCATTAAAATTTGTTTTACTTTCACTAGATTATTTTTATGAAAAGATTTATCAGATAGTAAGATAGCTCTATCAACTAAATTATAAACAATGTTGATCTTTTGTTGTACAGGATGATTTGAAAAGTGATTGATAAGTCTGCCTGAAGAAATGGGTTTCTGGTACCAATTATTAATTATTTTATTATCTTTTATTTTCAGTGTGATGTCCAGAAAATTAATTTGTTTGTCCTTCTCAAGTTCATAAGTAAATTGTAAATGTTGATCAAATGAGTTAAATATGTTAATAATCAAATCAACATGATCTTTATGTAAACTCAAAATTATGTCGTCAACATATTTGTGGTAAAAAAGAGGAGTGCAATTATACTTAGTTTTTAATATTTTCAAGCAATCACTTTCCAAATCATCCATGACAATATTGGCAAACAAAGGTGATATGGGTGAACCCATAGGAGTACCATCAATCTGTTGGTAGTATTTGTCATTAAACACAAAACACGTATTTTCATAAAGAAAGGTCGAGCATTTCACAATGTCAGCGAACGGAATTTTGCAATTTTAATATTATTGTTAATTTATTACTTCTATCTTAAAACACCTATCGAGTTGTAGTTGTCTTAGCTTGTTAAGTCTTTATTTTGAAAGGAAAGTATTTAGCAAAATTAACCGTAGCTACCACTTAAAAATGTTTAAACAAATTATTTTTAAAAAGTATTAATTATTTACAAATAACACAACTTTTTCCTAAAGTACATATTATTTTTACATAGAAAAATGTTTGTTTTAATGTAGATATTATTTAAACAAATTATTATTATTTTTATTATTATTTATTTAAAGTATTCATGAACTGTTTTTATTAGATTTTAATTATTACTTAAATAAATTACTATTAAAGATATATTTTGAAAAAACAATTATAACAGGAACTATTTGTTGAAATAATTTAAAAATAATAATTTATAGTCAATAATTTTAATTTTTCTAATCAGAGCCCACTAATTTGTAAAATCAGGAAAAATTTGGGTGTTTCTTGGTTTATTTGTAAATAATTAATACTTATTAATAATAATTTGTTTAAAAAATTACAAACAACAGTTGCAGTTAATTTTGTTCAATATCTTATGGTATGAAATATCAACAATTAATGGGTTAATAAAAATCACAACTCGCTAGGTGTTTAAGAATAAAAGTTATAAATTAACAATAATAAATTGTTTAAACAAATGAAAAATACATAAAAATATCTATAAACATTCGCAAGTTGAAGATATGTAACAATTTTGTTGAAAAATCCTAAAGGAACTATTAATTTGTTATTTAAAAAAAATTATTAATTAATACAAAAAGTAGTTAATATTAATAAATTATTAGGTAAATTATGGAATACTATTGTTTGAGGACATTTCAATGTGTGATTTCCTGTATTGGTGTTTTGAATGATTTTTCAAGATTTTGCATATCAAATTTACGAAAAAGTGCGTTTTTCTTTCCGGAAGTTTCCAAACTTGCAGCAAACTTGATGACAGTTTTGGAACTTCAAAATTGTTTAAAAAGTTACAAAATAATTTAAAATATATTTAATTTTTAATTTTTTCCAATAAAGTAAAATAACTTCATTTTAATTTTTCATAAATTCAACTGTTCGACACTTTAAATGAATCAAAATTATTATTAAAATTCATATAAGTGTGTAATATATAAATTATTGTTAGTCGTAATTAATATTTCGTCATTAAGGCTACCTCATCTGTATATTTTGTCTGTAAACTAAAACAATTTTAAAATTTCCTGATAAAGAGAGTCAAAATAATGGAAAAAAGGCAGGGACTAACTTCACTTTGGATTTTAAAACGTGGACAGAAAAAGAAGAAGAAATATAGAAACTAACCAACTTCATTTCAAGATTTAGAACGTGGACAGAAAAAAATGAATAAATATAATTAGTATAACTAACTTCAAGAGTTTACGGAGATTATTATTTTATTATTATTTAATAATTAATTAATTATATACAGCTAACTATCTAAACTGGGAGTACATCAGTGATAGTAACTGAGTACCGACAATACAAGAAAGCAATATTATAACTTTTTTAATTAGATCTAATTAAAAAAGTTGTAATACCCCTACAGTATTCTTTAAAACATACAGACAGTTTTCCGCAGAATAAAAGTTTAACTTTCTTTTTAGAAATCGTTAATCGAAATAGGGAAAGCTCCATGCTTAAAAGGAATTATTTGCTTTATGATTAAAATTTTGTTTAAGCTTATAAGAAAAAAACTAACCTCACTTTCGCCATTCTCTTATTTGTTGATAGTGATTTTTTCGACGCCGTCTTACGATGATTCTTCCTGTATTTGCCCATTTCAAGGTATTTTATGAAACAGACAATCAATAATAACTGCAACTCACAGTTGTTATGTTGTTAAATATCAATATGACTTTTGAACAATACAATAATTTTCTCTCACTTTCGTTCGTGTACGCGTTGTGTAAGGTTAATTATATTAATAAATTGAGCCGACGCTAGCGCTACCGTATTTTTGAATAATCATAACACATAATATATATATCTCAGGTCTCAGTATCGGCTAAATCGGGTCTATAGTAAGGGTACCTTCCCGGTAATTGCGAATTGTACCTAAAAAATAAAAAAATTAGTTTATTTTAGTATAACTAGAAATTTAAGGGTATTTGAGGTCGCTGATTACGAATCTCAAGTCAGATTTCAAAAATTCAAAATGGCGGATCCAATATGGCGGACCAAAAAATTACGAAATCATTGTATTTTAGTTAAACATGGTATTTTAAGGTTTTTGGGGTCGCTGATTACGAATCTGCTGTTAGATTTTAAAAATTCAAAATGACGGATTCAATATGGATGACCCAAATATTACAAAATTGGTTTATTTTAACATAACATTGTATTTAAAGGTTTTTGAGGTCGCTAATTGCGAATCTGAAGTCAGATTTCAACAATTAAAATGGCGGATCCAATATGGCGGACTGAAAAATGAAGACATTAATTTATTGTAATATAACATGGTATTTAAATGTTTTTAAGGTTGCTGATTACGAATCTGAAGTCACATTTCAAAAATTAAAATGGTGGATCCAATTTGGTGGACTGACAAATAAAAAAATTAATGTATTTTAATGAAACTTGGTATCTTCAAATTCGTAATCAGCGACCTCAAAAACCTTTATATACAATGTTGTATTAAAATAAACCAATTTTGTAATATTTGGATCATCCATATTGAATTCGTCATTTTGAATTTTTAAAAGCTAATAACAGATGATCGTAATCAGCGATCCCAAAAATCTTAAAATACCATGTTTTATTTAAAAACAATGATTTCTTCATTTTTTGGTCCGCCATATTGGATCCACCATTTTGAATTATTGAAATCTGACTTGAGATTCGTAATCAGCGACCTCAAATACCCTTAAATTTCTAGTTATACTAAAATAAACCAATTTTTTTATTTTTTAGGTCAGCCATATTGAATCCGCCATTTTGAATTTTTAAAATATAACAACAGATTCTTAATCAGCGACCTAAAAAACCTTAAAATACCATATTTTAGTAAAATACAATGATTTCGTAATTTTTTGATCCGCCATATTGGATCCGCCATTTTGAATTTTTGAAATCTGACTTCATATTTGTAATCAGCGGCCTCAAAAACTGCTAGAAATAAAATAGCATCAAAGCCTCTTTGTGCAAATATTTTTGCCCTTTTAGAATCGGGTTTTATGGCCCGCTTTAAACACAAAAATATCGAAAAGTGGCAAAAAGTGGCAAAAAGTGTTAATGGTTACGGAAACTTTAGGTCATAATTCACATTCTCCCATGAATAACTTTTTAAATAAATTTGAATAATTTTACTTTTTTCTATTTTGAAATTTGTATTATACAAGTAGCAGACAAACTTACTTTTGTCGTCGGTTTTCAAATATAAACATTAAAAATAAAATAATTTATCTAACACTATCTTGTAGTGAATGAATCAAACTATAGAATTCATATAGGATTGTTTAAAATTTGATGATTTAATAGATCACGAGCTGCGTTTAAATAAAGCTATGATTTTTAGAGCAAAATTAATTTTGCGTGAGTTTACGCAAGTACGAGCATTAATACAGTAATATAATTTTTTTTAGTGATTGAATCACACAAAAACGGATGCTCTAGATATTATAAAACATAAAAATACTAAAAAAAAAATTTTTAAAGTCATCGATTTTCCGACTTTTGTCCACCTAGAATCAGGTTTCAGACCACTGTGCACTGCGCGAGAAAAGGTACCGATCAAAAAAATTAATTTTTTTTTTTATGTCAATCAGTAACTTTTGAGTGGCTGTTTCATTTAAAACTTATTTCCATTAATTCCATTAAAATACCAACTGGCTAATTTGTAATATTTATTAGACTTTCAAAATTAATTTTAAGATTTCTAAAGACTTCTTTAATAAATAAAAAATAAATTACTATACTTATTAAAAAAGTCATTAGAAATCTTAAAATTAATTTTGAAAGTCTAATAAATATTACAAATTAGCCAGTTGGTATTTTATTTTAAGACAGTATTAAGATATTTTTAAGATTTCTTCTTTCCGTGTACTAAAATCATAATACAGTAACAGAATAAACACTTAAACGAATCACTGCGATGTTTATGTTTTCATTATATTTAAAATATGCAATAAAACCTGATTTTCATTTTACATAATAAAAAAGGAACCTTTCATTCTTATCACTCAACGTAACCTAAAATTTTTTGCTCATTAGGTTTCTTTTTTCATATCACGTCATATATACTGCAACCATAGTTATACATATATAGTAACAGTTTACAACGTAGTACTTAAAAAATTCCTATACTTTTTGTAATGTAGAATATCTCTAATAAAAAGAAAAGAAACATAATAATATTTATTTATTTTCCAGAATCTTAAAATATTGTGAAATAAATTTGATAAACAGAATTTTTATATACATATTTTGAAAATTTGCATAGCCATTCAAGGAATTTGTACATTTTTCGTAACATTTTCCATAACCACATAGTAGGGAACAGTGATTTAAAGGCTTGAAAGCAATATAAAATAGTGAAAGTTTAAGTACTTTTTTAATTGTTCCTAATTCAAAAATTTTTTTACTACAAATGAGTAAAACTTTTTACTATTTAATAGTAACTAATTTTTCTCTAATTTAGTAGAAAATCACTAATTCAAATGTATAGATAATAGCAACATGTATCCACCATCGCGATCCGCTACCTGCTGTCATTTTGAAAGAAGTTTCGTTTCCCACTATTCTCAGTCGGCATTGTTCACATCACGTTGGACTTGGAGGATCACTGTAGGTTCCTCATTGAAATAATGCCCATACCAAGCCCATAGTAATGAGTAACGCCCATTGCCAGCAGGTACGTAGCCAAAGGGCAGCTTCCCCTCAATTTTTTTCTTACAAGATAAAAAAATTCCCCCTCACCCTTACAATTTTTTATATATAATGGCGCTACGAGCCTGATTACTACTCACTTTTCTATCGTAGTAAAAAATAATGTACCGTATGTTGAGAAAAGGGAAATGGAACTTTGAAAGTGCCATTCTCTCTAAATTTCTTGGAGTGAGTTTTCACTCCACTAAGAGTGGAAATTGAGCCACTCCAATCAGAGTTAACGACCCACTTTAAAAGAGTGAGAACTCACTCTTAGAGAGAGTGAACTGTCACTCAAATTTGAGTGGAAATTCGCTTCAAAATTAGAGTGAGAGTTCACTTTTTGCTTGGAGTGAAAAATTCACTCTATAAAAGTGAGATTTCACTCTTTTAAAGTGGGTTTCTCACTCTTGAATATATACTCACTGGTATAGGCAAAATTTGTCCGTAACATTTTTCTTAAAATATTGAATATGTTATTACGAAACTTGATATATTACTTAAAATATCAGTAGGAAATTATGTCTGACCCTAGTTTGCTTGAATTTAGACTAAAAATTAAGTTTTAAAAAATTTGTCATTTTTCAAAAATTTATCAAAATTAAATTAAGGACAAATTTAAAAAACTTTGGGTCAGAGAGTCCTTCCTAATGACGTTTTAGATAATTGTGCCAAGTTTCGTGACGAAATATTCAATATTTAAAGAAAAGTCACGGACAAATGTTGCCCATACCAGTGGAATACAACGTACGTGACGATATTTATCAATTACACAGGCCTGCAAAATGTCACTCATGTCTGTTACAAAAAAAATGAAAGGTAATTCTTGTAGAATTCCAATTTTACAATTCATTTCCAATATTCTTTTTCAATACTCTATTTCCAAATTCCAATATTTACCTAAACTATGTTTTTCTTTTTTGTAAAGCGTAACGTATAGTACTAACTCTTAATTTTCAAAACCCATTTTTGAAAATTATTTTGACTTTTAAAAAAAAACTTAAGCAAATACAAATTTTTTTCATTTAGAACAATATCTTTTCTAAATTTCTGGGATCCAGATTTCGCTCTACAAAGAGTGACAATTAATCCAGTCTAATAAGAATAAAAAACCCACTCTTTAAAGGAGTGACATTCTACTCTTATAGAGTGAAATTTTACTCCAGTTCCAGTGGAAGTTCACTCTAAAATTAGAGTAAGTGTAAACTTGTTGCTTGTAATAATTTTCCGCTGGAATTACCCTGAGAATTCACTCAAAACGTATTGAAAATGTTACTCTCTTAGAGTGGGATTCTCACTCCCTTTACAGTGGATCTATTTGCACTCTTGGTGGAGTAAAAATTGCTCTCACAATATTAGAGAGACTATAGTTGAAATGAAACATTTCAAATCTTCATAACTTTCTTTAAAAAAAACCGTAAAAAATATTTCAAAAAATAGAAAATTAGAAAAATAAAAAGAAATTTGGTAAGTCACAAAAATCTCACAAAGTATTCCAAAATGGACATTTTTTTGTACATTTAAGTAAATATTACAAAAAAATCCTAACATGATTGATAATTCGTTATGTCAGTTTCTGATTCTGCGTCAAAAAAGGTACAAAAAACAAAATTCACGTCCTATTGTTTTTGTAACAGACGGATTTCCTGGAAAGCTATTATACCCTCAAATAAATTGCATGAAAATCCGAATCAATTGAATTCGATATGGACTATAGTATAAGCTTTTTATGTAAAAAGCAGAACAATGAAAATTTTTTCATTTGAAATGTTCATTTCATTGTTGAAACGTATTTGTAAATTTCAACATTTGCAAAATAAATGTACCTTGGAGTGAAATGTTTATCGACATAGAGACTGAAATTTTATATATTTTTATAAATTATTAACGGTAACTTTAATAGATCTGACGCGCTCCGAAGAAAAGGACCCTAAAAGCAAAAAAATGGATTTTCGGTTTATGGTTGATTTAATTTTATTAAAGGTTCCTCTTTTATTATTTCAAGGCAGAAAATGTTTTTATTAATTATGTTTTAAATTATGGCTATTCGAACATCAGCGATTTCTGCAGAGTGCCGTGCGCTCGTCTTTCTTTTCGCTATCCTGCCAATTTACCGAATTGATTCTAAGGACCCTTTCTTCGGAGTGCGTCACAGATTCAGTATATGAGCAGTGCATAATATGTTTGACTTGTTTTATTTATTTTATACAAAATAGTATTTCCAAAATATTACATGTTAATAAATAGTTTTAATAGTAATGGACGTTTTTGCAATAAATAGTTGGCCCTTGTAGCCTATTATATCCACCTCCTCTCCACAGC